>CM060950.1:99597256-99729756 GCA_030765055.1 Mantis religiosa
GATCCTAGGCGAACGTAACGTGAGGTTTTTGGTTGACAACATGGAGCTTGGATGGGTTTTCTCTGCTTCCTCCGGTCTCCCCTGTCAGCGTTCCATCAATTGCTACATCGTTATCTTTCCTATGATCCACCACACTCTCATATATCATCCACTTCCTTCACTTTCACACCGGGCATTAGTCCGATCACCAATCCTGGTTCTCTATCCAATCCAAAACTTCGGTTCCTCACGCTCGTCCTTAAAAGAAATAGGGGAACAAGATTCCCCTAACACCACGATCGGAATTTAAAGAAGATAACTAGTTATAATGATCAATATTATTAATGTGTTCCAGTTAAGGAATAATCTCGAGTGGGGTATTTCATGTCGCATATTTTGAATGAGCTGAACTCAAGTATTAATGTTTTATTTAACCGACTTTTCGGTTTTAAGTTATTCTGTTCACAGGTATGACCTCCCTCACACGCACCCATGTCACACAAAAAAATCTAAAAACGCTTTTTTTCTGTTTTTGGATTCAGGTAATCTTAAAACATTTATTCACGTTGAAATCTCGATATAGACATTTTGGATGGAATACAATACTTCTGCTTAATGTGTGGTAGAAAAAACTAGAGACAACGGAAGGGGAAGATAAGGAGGTTTCATTTAATTACTTTCAGGTCACTCTCGTAACGCAAAGTACTAAACTTTCAATTCTGCTATAAATCATTTTTGAAATTGATACTTATTAGGTAGAGAGATTTTATTATGTATATTGTTAAAAGTGGGGCTACAAAGCATTTCGGATCTAGCATATGGTTACGCATGTATCCACTCTGTTACGTTTATCACCTTTTGTCTTGTATGTATCCAAAACGTTTATGACATATCATCAAACGCATTCCTCCCCTCATAGGTATCCGCTACAACATCCCTGATTGCGTTTTGACAAAATTTAGTGTGCAGCTTCTGGTTCATATTGCATATGTACTACTTTACTTACTTATTCTAAGCCTTGAGATCCTTCTGTAGGTAGGTGTTTGCAGCTACAGCTGCCATTTCATGCTCGAATTTTCTTCAGAACTTTTATACAGAAAAAAATCACCAATCCTTTAAATTGCTGCCAGAGAGAGACAGAGAGAGAGAGCGACAGTTAGAGGAGGGATGGGGAAGGTATGATAGGTCTTTTTATAACAGATATAGGAACTAATTTGGATACCAAAATTAAATTATTTTAACATGTGGCTAAAAATATCAATTAGTATTGCAAAATTTTCCCCAATGCTGTACACTAGATTTATTATCACATACTAGATAACTTCCTTCAGACTATGTTTCATATTTAGTAAAGTCATCACTATCTAATAACACTTTATATCAGTTTTAACAAATCCGCCTTAACTTGGAAACGGATTCCTTTCTCGTCCATTATTGCTACTGACACGAGTGAAATAATATTACTCACAAAACTCTTTTCCTTTATTGAAACACAGTTAATAAATTTTTACTAGAGTAATTAGCATTAAATGTGGATACTTCATTCCGAATTTATAAAAATTAAATCTGAGGGAAGGAACCTAAACTACACGCAGTTATGTAGAAGAATGCAGCAATGTAAGCTGAACTCATACGATTAATCTGCCAAGAAAGCACCTGGGAGCAATAAAGGATGCCAAATGATAAATGTTTAACAATAAATGTTGATAAATTATAAATGATAAGCGTTTTAAGTGTCAAAGGGAACATAAAGAATACTGCTGAGAATATTTCAAAGGTCTTAAAAGGGTTACGTATTGATGGTAACTGAAAATGTTTTCTGGATATAGTGAGTAACTGATAGGATTTTTTTTAATTTTACGTCCTCCAACGTTATCACATCGGACGATGAATGGAATGGGCGAAATGATGTTCAAATTAGTCCAGGGTCCATAGAGCTTAAAGTTACACGACATTCGTCTTTCAGGATAAGGGAAAACCCCGGAAAAGACCTTATCCAGGTAACTCGCCCTGACCGAGATTCTAACTCAGGACCTCCTGAACGTGAGGCACACCTTCTACCACCATGCTACCGAGGCGGGCGGGAAATTTAGTGCATAAAGCGGTTGGTTCTGGACGATTCCACAAACTGACAACTTGCTGTATTTTTAAAGCACTCAAGTGCAATTTATCCAGACCAACAATAAATAAAATATATAGGTAATAACTAGGCTGAGGATTTCGTAAGTGCTAACACCATAACGAACGGAAATTAGGTTGTGCTGCAACTGGACTATAGACAGTGCCGTCAGAGGTTCCAACCCCTGCCCCCACGACCTGTGCGGTCTATTCGCATATACATTGCACCTTGTCCTGCTGTCTTCGATGGTGGAATTGACGTCAAAAATTATCGCTTTGCACCTATCACTTCTAGCGACGTAGAACGCAGTTTTCACGGTATAAGATACGTCTAACTGCAAATCGCAAAAGAGTCACCTTCAGTAACTTTAAAATGTGCATGATAATTCACTGTAATAGGTTCATGTATAGGAGCAATTAACAATACAATTATGGAGAGTCGGATCACTAAATATATAAGCTAATAGTACTATTTAAAATGCATATCATGCAAATGAAATGTATAAATACATTCTATATTAAAATGATATTGGCGTTCATATTGTACCAAAATTGTATTGAATGTATTGTAAAGATAAAACAAATATTGAATGCAATACGTCAGTGTAGTATAGATTGTTTGCACTGTACATATTGCATAAGGCAATTGAAAATGTATGAACATAAATCGGCATAAATTTGTTAGTCGATAGCATTAACATACGGTAGCTGTTTATTTACTCGACTACACGCTTGTAGCGGTCAGCTGATCGTGCACCCTCTCCTATCTGTGATTCTTATCCATGACTGTTCACACTGTGTGCGACGGGTCTAATGCTCTGCGTGTAGACATTTTTAAGCAAACTGCTTTCGAAAATCCACAGCATAAATCACTATACCCATAGGTGAACATTCTACAATAATACATACGTTTTATTCCTTTAATTTGGAACAAGTGCTGTATAGATGTAAAGATATATTTTGTCAATGTTAGTGATCAGCTCATTAGTAGTCGAGTAGTATGAGTGCTGCCCCATGCAACATTTGTCTTAGAGAGTACATTTATGAAATGCACTTTCTTGAATTTCCGCTTAAGGACAAGAAGCGCATAAGGATTTGTTGTGAAATAAAATATCCTGAAAATAAACGGTTGCTCTCACGTTCCCAATATCGGCGAAAAACATCATCTTAAAAATTGCACTAATGAGTTTTCTCTGGAATAACAAATTCATGAATTCACAGCCACGTCATTACTACGTGATTCAAATAACACTCCTATAGTCTCAGCAGACGTGCTCCTTAAGGCTTAGAGAAAAAAGGTTCAGTAACTGTGGGTGAATAAACTCAGATGGCAAGCGATTTTAGCGTTTATGGGCTCTGAGGAAAATTCCACTGCATTTCACAACGCCATTGCAAGCAGTAAAACTTGGTGTTTACCAGGGTTATACCGCGAATGAATTATGGGCCCTATTTTTATACCAAAGAAAGCACAATGTGAACAATAGCTTCCGCTATAAGCAATAAATGATTCATGATTCACACAAAGAAAACTCGGAAACTATGGCGAGGACCGAAAGTTTCTATTCTGTAACTTGAAGCCTCTTTTATATGATGTAAGTCGGAGCGTGTGTCGCCAAAGCAATAGATTAACAGTGTTACTGAGAACAATAGCTGCAATATGCTCAACAGTTTCAATCATTGTTATGCGAAGTGCTCAAAACAGCTTCGTTCATTGTTTCCATAATACTCTGAGCACGAACCCGTTTCCTCTGGCTCAATCCCAGTATTGTTGTTACTGAGATTACTGGGACTATTCTTCTGAGTCCTTTGTAACGGCAATAGATATAATATTCTTTGGTTACTTAAATTCAACGTATACATAACATTATTTGCAGTGGATAGTCTCTGCCATATTTTGTGGTAACAAAAATATATTATACAACACTTCTGTTTCCATAACTAATATCTATGCTATGCTGAGTAATCACAGCACGTTGATTAAGTTACAGTTCTGAAGTATACTACATCGATAATCTCTGCTTGTTAGGAAATTAGACGTTGGCGGTGGATTTAAAAATGATACCCTATTTAAGTTTTATTTTGCATCAAAACTTCGTAACATTTATAGACCTTACAAAAACAATTTTAAGGAAATGTCAAGAAATACGTCGTAGTGGTTGTGATTTGTTTTTATGCATGTAAAGTTAATGCTATTTGTCACACCAGACAGTAGTGCTCGTCGCTTTGCTACACAGTATTATCCTCTGGCATCTTTTTGTTAATTTAATTTAATTACTTTGCTTCACACTACACAGCTCATTTGTAACTAGAAAATAATACGGTATTATGTACGGGAGCATTGGCAACAATGCCATGGCTGTTCCATTTTATGAGCCGGCCACACTACATTTCCAAGGTAAAATAGTAATTTTCAGATCAAAGTACCGTTTGCATTCTACACAACATACTATAAGACTTTGGTCTTATTTAAAACCAATTATGTGGCATGAACGTATTGGTTATATATAAAATGCAAAGACAAAGAAAGCGAATTTTGCACACATTAACCGATTTCCTTGGACTGGGCAAAATAAAACCGATATGGAGTTATATCTAACTGCCATCAATATCTGCTTATTCATGTGGCTGGATAACATGACCAATCAGCACTTTCCTCTTTACAGTTACACATAACATGTCTGTTTAATAAATCCATGTGCATTTCCCTAACTGGAAATATTATCCAAATATTGGCTCAAAGTTGTTGTCAAAGTATTTATGGTCACTCCTCTGCATTAAGACACACATTGGAGTTACAAACCGTGCTCACTAAGTCATTATTGGAACCCGGATTTATAAGTCTTGTTCTTTTTAAGTCACATGTCTAATTCATGTGACTTAAGATACTATTTTTAATAAATGTCAACACTAACAGTGTTTTACAACATGTATTTATAACCGTACTTTACAGCGACAAAACTTTTAAATAACCATTATGAAACGGCCAGAACGTATTTCACATCTTCTGTACTTACCACTTCCTGGAGAAAAGGTTGAAGTGAAGAAACCAATGGTTACGGGTCAGTCCACAGAGACGCGTTGAGGACCCTAACAATGACCCTGCCCCACCAACGTACATTGGCATATATATCCGATCTGATTGGCTAGGCCATTTACGTGAACATAATCAAGATAGATAAGCTACTGCCCGTGATGCTTGGATAGGTAGTGTAAATAATGAAATGCTATTTCCCTACTCCAGCGCTATTGGCTGATAATTGCAGCCAATTGATAATTTACAGTCGTTTTTAGTATCTGGCTGTCAGGTGCTTCAGTGCAAATATTTCATGTAACCCAATTTATGACGTGCTGTTTAGGTAAGTCTACCCTCTGGTGTTACCAAGTGGAATATGATCGGTTTGAGCTGGCTCACTGTGAGAAGGAAGGGCGGAGTAGAACTGTTCAGTTGCAAACTTCGGTACCATCTGTCCGAAAGTTATTGACACTAACTCCATTCAAGCACGAAACGGGTAGCCAAATAATACAAATTGCGGTTAGAATCTATGATAAAGGAGAAACCACTCCAGGCTGGTCAACAAGGTAAATCCCCGAAAAACCCAACTTCAATGTTACGTCCTTAGATATCAAACTAGGAGCTCCTAAACGCGAGTATAAGCAGTACGGAGCAATCTCCTTGGCATCGAGCTCAGATACACGTAGTGTATTTTTAAAAATCAGTTGCATGTATACGTTATCTGCCATGAAATAGAGTACTTCTATATTTGCTTTATTTTTCCAACAAAATCTCCGTAAGTACCCAAATAAATGCTCAGGCGTGTACTCTCTTTCCAGCTCTTACGGCTTTTGGATTCACTGTATTGCTGTTTTTCAAAGAAACGTGGTGTTTTAGGTACTAATTTCAAATAGTGCTTCTCCTTTGAGAACAAACGAGTTCAATGAGTTAATTCTGAAAAAGCCCAGAAAGGCATTTAACGTACAGAAATGTATTTGATATGCACTCTTGAGGATCTCGTGCGTTTACTGAACTGCCACACAAGGGAATAACCTGCACGCAAGTAAATGGCTGACATCCGAGTGTTTCTCAAAAATGTAATGTGTTTGAAAATGCATTCTGCGGAGTAAAGAGCTCCTTTGTAGAAGCTATTCACGCACATTAAAGTCAAAGGAAGTACGAAACATTTACAGGAAAGGGAATTCGGTTGTTATTTTTAGGAATCCTTTCTGAAAATTATTTACTTTTCCGTAACAACTATGTTGAATCAATGGAGCTATGCTATTAACAATTATGGGGCAATAATACTAAAAATCACTTGTGAGAGTGAAGTAGCATTACATCAAATAAGCAAATACTATAACTAGAATAAAACTTGATGGGTACTACAGCCTGAAAAGTGGTCATGACGTTCCACAACTCTTCTCATATCGAGCTCCATGAATGGGGTGCAGTACTGGAGGATGGGCCGTGGTTAGTGCTCCTAGTATCGTCACAACATAGCCAATACGGTTCTATCAGCTAGCTCCTCAATTTTCTGCCCCCGGGACTACACAAAGCTGGATATACTCCCTACCATGTCTCTTAGCGGGAGAAACGCTTCAAGCTAGTACCAGGGTACAAACCGGTTCTTACGACTCAGTATGCAGTCTGCCACTCCGGCGCTAAAGAGACGATCCAAACAATGGAATATGAATCAAATATGTTTATTCCAGAAGACAACGATCACGTGTTGCTCATTTTTCTTTTTTTTTTTTTTTCATTTTATGGCCCCTTTAACCTCTACAGCAATAACGGATCAACGATTTGAGAAAAAATCTTAAACTGTAGCCATTTAACGTTTCCTTTTAATTATTTATAAGTACAGACTGGAGATGTGTGCCTATTTCCATAGGTAAGAGTGGATTATTGTTATCGCATGTGCATGTAAACAACTGCAGGTTGGTACAGCTTAACCATGACAACCTCCTCACTGCGAGATGAAATTAAAACAGTCGCGCTATGAAACACCTTGACCTTGCGTCTGCCTACACTTGCAAGACAACGCTTTTCTAATTTTCAGAATGCTACTTTACGTTGTTTTCGAATTTTGCCTCTAATTGTTTGCACATTAAAGGTTGTGCTGTGCATCTGACGTTATTCATACCTTGAGTTCCGCTAGCTTGTACCGCATGCCAGCGCACACTTCTCTGGTCTTTATTTATAAACAAAGGCACTCACACATTAGTTACACATAGTTACATAGTTTGGAAACTTATGCAGGGTAAAGATTAGAACTCAATAAAAATTCCTGCTGTTTCTGCCAAAAAAAGATGGTTTGATAGGCCAAAATTTTTCATACTGTTATTTTAACACGTAAAATTCTTCAGATGAATTCGTTACAGACTGGGATGCCTCCGTGTTAACGGACACCTGGTTCAATTCCTTTAGGCAACTCGTAATGAATTTTAGTTTTTAATCATCTGCCCTGATCTGTAGTCGGATTCTGTAGCCGAATCATTTAATATGGTTTCTTTTCATTCATTTCTCTTTCATTCTTATCTCTTCTGAAGTTTCTGGCGTGTTTCATGGCGTATGGTAGTGGCATGTGGATAAAGTGGATACTTACTCAAAGAAAACAGTAGTTCCTGTGGACACTAGACAGCTGTCTGTCCTTTCTAGGCAACTTCAGCAGTGGGACGAGCTTTCAAGCCCTCCAGCTGTTAGGGACTTCGTTACGTCTCAATGACCTATTCCACAGCATCTATAGGTTCGTGTGGTTCCTTCATTTCATCCCTTCCTCTCAGCTGGCGTTAACCATAATAAATCTAATTGTAGTGCACGAGGTGTCTCCCTGTGTTGCATAACCTATACGTATTTAAGATTAGGATTACTACAGAGGGCATTCTGGATTAGGACCAGTCTTAATTTATTGTACCTACGCTCACAAATGGGGCACCCCCGGGTGGAAGGATGAGGCGAGAGGAGAGAGAGTGTGAGAGAGAACGGTTGTCCCACGGAGCCACGACAGTGCAGAGGGCAGGATCCATACATTTTACTTAGGTAGAAACCTCCCGCGCTAGGCCAGAAAAACGGGCATCTCCCCTACTGGTAGTTCGGAAATGGTCACAACAACTGGGTCGGAGACCGGCAGCCGACCTACCGGAGGAAATAGTAGTTTCCTCAGGGCATATCATCATGCCACACACCGCGGTGATACCCGCCGACATTTCTAACCTGAAAGAGACCGCCACACGTGAGATGATGTGAAATCATAATGGAGATGAAATGGAGGGACAGGAAATTCGGGGGATGTTTAACCTACCCAGCATTCGCCTGTTGACCCGGGAATACACCCGAGAAAAAACCGTGAGTCATATAGGTTGGCTACGGGCATCGAACCCGTGCCTCCCGATTGTGGGAAACAGACGAAACCGCCTGAGCCATCACGCTCGGTACCTATGCTCATTTACTGTTAAAGTGAAATTGTATGCAGTTCTGTACAATTTTGTATCTGTTGATGTTTATCTTATACATATTTGACCGGTATTCAAAGGATTATTGTTCAAATGTCCTAAACCAAAGCGTTATCTATGCACTGTGCATGTAAATAGAGTAGTAAATAAATGCACAATTCCGGTGAGATTTCTGCTTTTTCAGAGATAAGTAGGGTGAGCTTCTTATATAGACGGGCCACAAATTACACTGTTTTCCGTTTGAAATCTTGTGCATTCGGTATTCATAAATAATACTTGTATGCACAAATATAAGCATATATAACAACTACATTTATTTCAACCTTCCTGCATTGCAACAGTATTGGCATTTCTTCTCGTCACGAGGTTGTAATTCATGAACTACAGTCGCTCTGCAAGGTTTCAATTTTGAAAGTGTAGTAACTATATGAAAAGAGATTCTCTAAACGTCCACATACTGTGCAACATGTTTTAAGAAGTATCCAATGTAAGATGATATTCTTCACTTCTTAGGTTTAACGTTTGGCTCGTCTTGAATTCCGTGCAAATTATCTGGATTATCCTTTTAAATGCCTGAATTCCGTGCCGTTGGTACCTGAGTGAAGAGTTGTTTCTCTGCTGTTTAGCTTAGCCGATTCAGTACAGTATGTGGTTTTGTTTTAATCACACATGTGAATTGGCATCAGTCAATCGGCTTCAACGGTTACCCAGCGAATGGAATGGAAGTGATATAAGATGAAAAATAACTGATTTACATAATAGACTATCATAAATTTTATTTCCAAAAGAAGCTGAAGGATGAAATACAATTGTGGGCTTGCTTTCAAAAGAATTTTAAATCTTACACCAAATTGTAACCTACGATTTGATATGGTTGAACGAGTGATATTGCAACCTCGCGAAAAAATTCCTGAGAGCACTTAGAACAGGCAGAAGATTTCGTAACGCTAAATGGACTAATGCGCTACAGTCCTTCCCATACAATCTGTCGGTTCGTCTATGGAAATCCATATTCTGTGGTGAGACGGAATTTCTAATGTCTTGAAGTACGCCTTCGTAGCACGGCTTTAGGTATTCCTTCCGTACTGTGTACCCGGATGGCAATAAATTTCATGTACATTTTTCTAAAAATTACTTGAAATGGCTATTTTCTACTTTCCAGGAGGGGATGTTTGTTTCGACTATCATTGTGCACTGATCATAACAAAACTACTGGGTCTGTCGCGATTAACGTTGGAACCTAAAGGCTTATTTTCCAATCTCTTTCTCTCTTTCCCAACAGCACGAGTTGATGACTAACTTAGTGTACGATCTATACCTCGTGCACAGCTAACTTCACGAACTTTTTGCCAAACTTCCGGGCCCTAGTACCGATTAAATGTTAATACTGGTTGATCCATAATTCAAATTTAAGTGGTTGAGTCTGGCCCCGTAGCTCAGTAGGTAGAGCACCTGCCTTCTATACGAGAGGCCCCGAGTTCAATTCCCGGCTGAAGTTGATGATACTCCTTCTCCCCAGAGTCAGGAAGTATAAATGAGAGTGCGAATGTGTGCGTGATCTAATGATTAAAAATCCAGTGTACCGGCAACCCAATGTACAGGAGTCAACACCATCGCCAAAAGGCGATATGTTCCAAAGGAGAACGGCTGCCAATATGTCCATTGCAGTTAAATGCGGGCTATACACGGAACAACAAATTAAGTGGCTGAAAGTATACAATAGTTGTTAATACATTGCTCTTTCGGGGCTAGTAATATCATGGCTATTGCACATGGAAGCATACCTATTCATTTCTTTGTGAAGTACAAGTTTCATTCTACTAAATCACAGCTGAACCTGTGATGAATAATGCATCCACAAGCTGCAACAGTAGTCAGTGAATCTTACATTACTCATGTCCTTTCCGATGGACTAGCTTCGTTTAATTTACCTTGCTGAAGTGTTGTAGGAATGCTTTATAATTGATACATACTGTGGTTCCCTTTCCTGCCAATTATCAGAAGGTAGATCACTATCAGTGACAGTTACTGATGAACATATTGCAACATCATGATTCCGGAAATGTGTAAAGAATTAATAGAGTAGATCCAGTTAATTATAACACTTACAAAGCACTTTGACAAAAAAATGTATTTTCATTTCCTTACACTAAACCACTAGACGGCATTGTTTTGCCGATTTAAAGCCTTTTAAATAGATTCAGAATGGGTATAAATTCATGCTAGTATGCCATTCTGACATTGGAGGTAGAATCTATGTCCGGGGTAATATTAATTTCATGCGTGATTCCAGCTGATTTTGAAATGCCATTTGTGTAGTAGCTAACTAATTTACGGATTTCAATTGCTTTTTGACTGCATCCATTGGTTAATATTTGCCTTTTAGAGCCTTTATATTCCAGTTGTTCCAATAATACTGTTTATTTACATCCTTTGAGGTATAAATAATTTACGTGCAGCTCTATTTGTGTGTGATGGGTTTATTATGGCATTCAGAAAGGTCGGTTAAACTTTTGCCTGCATAATAGGAAATACATTAAACGATGACAAAGTGAATTAAAACAAAATTCCTATATATCCGTCTTGAAATATGTACATGGAGCTCTTTAATACAACATTAGAATAGCAATGTGCCAACCATTGTTTTTATTTGGAAAATGTTAATTGTACCTAGTTTTAATAAGTACATAGGTAAATTGTATATTACGCTCGAGTGGAATCCTGTCGTTAGCTCAATAATGCCGGCAGTTAAGAAACCTGTGTGTTCGACTCTTTTTGACGCTCATTCTGATCTTGATCTTGATTCTGATCGTGGTTTCCATTGATCGGTAGTCGAATCCTATGGTACCTTCTTATCGGATACAATTTTTCTCTTCATTCTCAGTTCTTTGGATAACTTTCTCATTTGGAGACTTCCTCCTCAGTTTCATGATGTATGGCGGTTTTGGTCAGATGGTGCGGATGCTTACTCAACGAAGGGATGCTCCCATCGAGGCTAGAGATATGTTTGATGGATGGGTCACACATATTCGTTTGCAGCTCTAGCATTCAACGGAACTACAAGCCTGGTATTATTAGACTTCCGCGCATCTCTGTGGCCTATCTACCTGTGACCTGGATGTTCCTATAGTTCAGCTTACCCTCCAGAGGGGAGCGAGCGGTAGACATAGTAGATCTAAGTAAGTCGCGGAGTGGAGATGTTCTCCTCTGCTATCTAAACCTAGCCCTAGCCTACAAAAGGTCAAGTTCTTATATAGTACTGTGAGCATTAGAAAGACACATAAAGGATTTCTATATTGTTCCAACGTCAGTTACAAGGCTTAACTCCTAAAGCACAAGGATTAGAAAACAAAGCTGCTTATGGTTATAACAATCCCTTTTCACGGCAAGCTGTGCTCGTTGTTCCGACATCCTGGCATAAACTAGTTATTTTAATAATTCAAAATAATAAAAATTTCTTTTATATTTTACTTGGAAAATAATGGGACCACAAGAAAAGGAAGAAAAGCTAGAAACTATAGTCGGGCTTAGCTTTATGAGGGTCTTGAAAATGATTATTACCTACTTTTCAGCTTACTTTAATTTCATCATCTTACTGGCAAAGTTGTGCATCCGCAGAGATTATTTCTTTACATTAGTATGCTGAAAGTTAAATAATCAATTAAATGTTCTAAAAGATTTAAAACAATCAAAATAACTTCATCAAAATAACAATTCAGCCTCTTTTACTGAACACTACTTTTAGTACGTATTTTTTAACTTCTTAAGCTCATGAACATTCGTCACCATTGCTTGCGCAAACTTTTTAACATGCAGTTGGAGATCAAAAAGGGAATGTTTTACAAACTCTTGATTAGCTGGCAAACATAAGGGGAAAGTTTATGCGCGTGTTGCCTTACTCGCCTCTGTATACGATAGAGTGAATAAATTAATAGAGATGAAAGGTTTGAGCTACAAGTTAGCAATTCTTAGGAAGTAGCCAAAACTTCAAACTTGAAGTTGTTGAAGGTAACCCGTGGAGAACTTTACTCAAATAACAAGGAAGTAAAAAATGTGTAAAATGGTTGAAAATAAACTTTGCAATTTAGCTAATTGAGAACCTAACCACATTGTGCCGCGATTACCTGTGTGATTTGCACTCGAGAGATCGTGTTTTCAATTTCGTTGCCAGTCTTCCTGTGACAGGCTTTATAGAGAGCTTCCCTGGATTTCTAGGCGAATGCTGGTAAGCTTTACTTCCCCCAACTTTTCTGTCCTCCCATTTCATCTTGCTTTTCATATTACTTCGTTTTTCCTTTCTTACTCGCTGACCTTTCCAGGGTTCCAAGTGTCGGCGGTATTATGCGCGTTGCATGGTATGGAAACAAGATGCTTTATGAAAATTCATCCTCCACATGAAGGATGGTCTCAGAGTCGTGGGCCCTCCAGTGTAATGTGCAAACCTGCAGTACGAGCTACACTGTGGCGTTTCTATGAATAACCGTCGAACTAGCACGCGGCTGGAAATCAAACTCGGGACCCTATTTTAAAAGTGAAAATGCTGACCACTGACTGCATATGGAGACACTTAACAGATTATTCAAGCCGCAATAAAATGTGTTCTTCTATCACGTTTAGCAAGGACAACTATCTTTCAAATAGCACACCTAACAGCATCATAAGTTATCCTAGCATAATTGTACTTGTAGGTATTAGATCAAAATGCTGAACCCAGAATTAAGAAACGCAGATCTTTAGAAGACAATATATTCATGCATTTATCTCTTTTATCCTCTCTCAGTAAAGTAACGAAAATATAACTGTTCAGTCTCTATGATGATGATTATGATCATGAAAAATAACGATGAAAAAAGCCTAAGAAAAAGAAAAATGTACCAGTCAAATGAAAAAGGATACTTACTATAGATATTATCAATCCTTTAGTTTGCGTTTTTTGAGACAAAAAATTCAAAAACATTATTCTGCCAAGAGCCCTGGAAACTGAACTTCAGTTGCAGGATGTGCCGAAGAAATGCTTGGGATACAGACTTCAGCAACACATGAAGAATAGAGAGAAATTGGTTATAGAGGGAACGAATATGGTAGGATCACTCACAAAGGGATAAATGTGTGTAAAATAGGGGTGCCAAATTCATCCCCTCCCGAAGAGATGAACAAGAGGAGGTTACGCAGTTTACCAGGAGCTCCTTTACTGTTCTAAGCTTGTTCGATCTCAATGAGAATTAGTTACCATTTTTACGGGCTTAGTTATTCATTTCTATGCGTGCGCGTGTAGCTATGCATGTGCGTGTGTGCGTACGCGCGTGCGGTTCTCGTTTATTTACCTACTTACTTATTTGTTTTTTATTTATTTATTTACTTATAATGCGAACACTACTGCTATCCCCAATTACAGTGCTCACTTATTACATTACAAAGGTGACTACAAAATTAAGTGGACAAACAAAATTATTACAACGTGAAATGTAAAAGCACCATAATATTAATTATAAAACAAAACATATGAAATCACAAACCCTAAGAAAAATTAAGTAAACATTTATATCATTATTAACGTGTACAGTAGAACAGCTAATATATTATTGGTAGAAAAGAATCACATGGATTCATCCACCAATTAATTTTGAGGATGAAATAAGCCGGATTCCCTACACAAATTTCATTTCTAATGACATTCGTATGTTAAAAACAATACGCAAATTAAGGCAGTCAGCTTGGAAAATCTTTAAGCAATGCGACATTTTTTCTACAAAGATATTTTCGCTGAAAAATATTTTGAAGCGTGGCTGTTTCTTTGTTTCTTTCTTTTTGGCCATAGCTAAAACATTATCTTAATGTTCTTCAAATCTGAAGAAATATATCCGTAACAAATTTATCCTTCGGCTGTTTTTCAAAGGAATTAGTACAGGAATTCAAAAAGGAGTAATATGGAGGTGGGATGGATCCACAAACAATGAACAAACTGGAACAGGAATATTTAGTTGCGGCTGGAAGCTTCCCTACAGCCTCAGAATATATGCCACCGTTTTCAACCGAAAGTGAAGGTATGCCTGCTAGTTTGTATTTGGGAGACTATACATTTGAGGTATTAAGTATCTAAGGGTTTGGAGTTGGGAATTAGTATCTTGACTTGTAGATGACATTTTGTGCCTATATCTCAAATGGGCTGGCCTCGGAGGGAGGGATGAGGTGAGAGGAGACTAAGAGTGGTCACACCCAGTGAGAGACGACAATAAAGGGGAGTTTTCCTAACGCTGTAGATTAAAACTCCTCGATGGCGGCTGGTACAACCGGCTCATCTCGTCCCCGTGAGTTTATATACTTCTAATGTGGTGCGGGGTACAAAAGCCCCCCGCGTACCAGAGGATGAGAATTTACAGAGAGCCAATTCTGCCATGAATGGCAAGATCCGCGCCGGCATTTAGAAAGCTGAAATAGCAAATTATAATTATTAAAGATGATGTGCACTAAGGGAAATGTAAGGACAAAAAATTTGGAGAATGGGATTATTCTTCCCAGCATTCAGTTAGCATCCAGGGAAAACTCCGAAAAATACTTACAAAGATTGAGAAGGTCGGTCACGAGAAGAGAATACCATGCATAGGAATTATACATATGAAAGACTACAAAATGGACCTATCACTATATTTAATGTCAGTCGTGCTACCCTTAAGGCCTGTAGGATAGACAATCAGATCTAAGGTGACCCGACAGTGCACGAAGGTCACTCACCAAACACGATTCGGTAGAATTGATGCGGGTGCCAGGACAAATAGCGGTTCTTGTGAACGAAATGGCATATGATTTGTAAAAGAAAGGAATATAGGAATCTTTTATTGGTCCTGAACCCACAGTTGGACTATTCTATGGATTTGTCAAATAGGAAGTCTGGGAATGGATCAAGGGAAAGCATAAGGAGAATTTCAAATCCTTGCCAGGTCAAAATACCCTAATGTCATCATCAAAGATGCATAAAAAGCACAACACATTTACTGATAAATGGTGTAGCACTAAAAGCAAACAATTCGATTTGTAACATGGCGTTGTCAATTATAGCGACATTTATAGAACATTCGCAACTTTGATTATAAAGCTTTTACAAATTAGAAAGATCAAACTGGACCATGTTTAATTCGGTAGGTGATTATGAGGTTCTTGCGGTTTTTAGGGATACCTTTTTAAGCAGGAACTCATGTAACTTTAAATATCTTAACAAATGTGTACTATGTGTTCAGTAGTCTGTAAAAGAGGCAATTATTTCAATAGAGCAAACGAAAGACCAAATATTATAAGAAATGCCTTTTACAAAAATGCATAATTTTGTATTGCTAATATATTTATAATAATAAATATATTTCAATTATTTCCTCAACAGCTCTAATTAATCTTTCATGTATTTCACAAATCTTTAATTCCATACTGATTTTCAACCTTGGATATGCTACACCAAAAATGTCATTTTCTAAGGTTTTCAACCAATTTTTCCCAAAATTTATTTTCGATGTTGTATTCAGCTAAATTTGACTAATATAACTTTCTCCTAATTTGTCAGGTTTTAGATGTAATCAGCCAAATCCAAGTACTGCACTCTGTGCAATTTTAGAAGCAAATCCTTGTTAAAACTCTGACATCTATCTGATTATAGTGTACCGTTTTATCATAGAATTTTGTTTTAGTGATCTTAGTTCAACGAAAATAATTTTGAAATTCTGTACAGATTTAAAACTTAATATTTCAAAATCGGTCTAAGCTATTTATACAACAAAATTTGTGGCTTTGATGTGGAAACCTATAGGAGAAATTTCAGAGGAATTTGATGAAAGGATCGTGCATTGCGCATTAAAGTGAATCCGTGGGAAAGTTATTTCCAAGTGCCTCAAATTTAAAAATTAAAAACATCTTCCTGCTGGATATTAGCCTATATGGTATAAATATAAATATATAGAATATAAAACGCATAATACATTTGGAATTTATAGGGCCGAAGTGGTAATAATCTCATGTGATACAAATGAGAATTTTGTCAAGATTTACACTAAATTTCAAGGTAATATCCATATAAAGAAAAGTGCTTTTACGTAATATTTGCAGCTATGTCATTTTTTAAATTTAGAGTACCGCTATAGATTATTTTAAAGTTAATTTTAGGTCATATGGTCATTAAGGTTAGGTCATTACTTCCAACGTAATCCACATTTCCTAAAAGGAAATATTCTATTATTCTGAAATAAGCAATAGTTACATAAGTTAGTTCAGGGAAAACACGTGATCAAATTTCAAAACCTTGCCATTTATTGTCCTCTGGCGCCACTAAGAGCTGCAAGTTAAAGCACACATAAGAATTAAAAAAAGTACGGTATGCATCACTTACCAGGAATCAGAACAGAGGGAATAACCCATGTAAATTATTGCGGCTGCTGCATGTCAGCCGAAGGGGGGGGGGGAGAGAATAAAGGTTAATTCATTTACATAACATTAAACAGAGCGAAAGACAGCACATAGCAGGAGTGTATGCTACAATATGAAGTAAATTCAAGAATTTCATGGCAGTGTCCATATAAACGCATTCTTATCAGCGTGCGGAAATAAAATGCTAGTCAACGGTAAAAGTGGAGAGCACATGTGAGCACGTACTGGCAGTATATTATGTGACATGTACTAAAGAAGAAACTTCCTCCGTAGCAACACGAGACAGGAGGTAGTAGCGAATGAAGCTTCATTCCATCGTGATATAGGAATAAATTATTTGGAACAATAATTTACAAATAAAAATGAATTCAGCAAGAGTGTATCTTATTTATAAACCTGTTGAGAACATTACATGATATAGCAGAAATCTGAAATGTATTTGTTTAATAATTATATAAGAAGATACATATGTATTGTCCAATAAAAACAGAAAAACCAATATATGGATAAAACTGGGATGTTGTAGCGTTTCCCCGGTCGCTGGTTAATGTAGGGGCAACCTTAGGGATTTTGCAAATTTTATTGATCTTTTTGTGGTTGATTCTTTAGTGCTGGGATCTTCATAGGTCGTGTCCACGTGATACGGAAGTGGCGTATCCACTTCCATCCCGTCTTGTGTCCTTGGACCAAATGGGGGGGGGCGCTTGTTAGTAACCCAGGTCTTACCCTATGGAAAGCCCCACAGAGGACCCCTGGCGCCCTTTGGGACAGCTCGGATACTCCCTGGTGAAAGAGGCCCGCGTCCTTGGTCCTACGGTTCCAGGACTAATGGGAGTAGATGCTCTGCACTCAACTGTCCACGGCTGCTCATCTGCTATGGCTTAAGTAGAGCATGTTGGGTGTGGAGATCTCAGGGTAGTGTGACGAGAGACAACAATAAATGATAGACTAATCACTGTTTATTCGAACTTACACTAGTTATTATAGTGTCCCCGATAAACTTTTTTCAATACGGATGCACCATGAATTTCCTTATACGTTCGCACACCTCGCACTGATAATGACTACCGCGTTGTTTCCCAGTTCCCTCTTAACTGTTTACATCTCTTTGTAAGGGGTTGAGTGTCAATGAACTACCCCCAGCCTTCGGTCCCGTTGTGCACCGTTAGGATTGTCTTTTGAAAGCCTAAAGAGCATTCTTGCAGGTAGTGAAAATATTTGTACGGTGAAGCTTTTATCAACTCATATGTTACAATTCACATTTTACATTTATATATAGATATCCCTCTCGTCTTTCTAAATTATTATTTAGATTACACTTATCTTCATGAGGTTCTTATAAATAATGCCTCAATGTATTGCATTCCTATGAATTTCTCTACTCTACTCTTGCACAGAATATTCTTCGGATGCTTATTCACTTCATGTTAGCCAAGATAAACCTTGCAGAAATAATCCTGTTTCTAATTTTCTTGTAGCTGCAATATGGGAAAGCTGACTTTCAAGCGAAAGTGAGTCTTATATGACGCCTATGTTACTCCGTTCAGATTGCATGACAGAACATAGTTAAATTAATAATGACCTCAATGTCAGAAATGAAAGCTATTGCAAAATTGAAACCAGAAGCAAATAATTTTTCATAAATGGTTAATTCCACACAGAAAAATATATTTGCCATAAATGTTATAATTTACCTTAACCTATATTTTTGCTGTGCACGTCTTTGGTTATTTCTTACGGTTTATCAGTTATACAACGATAACCTAGAATGAAAACAGCTTCTGATGGCGTTCCCAAGAAGTTATAGATCAACATTACATTCGCAATAAAAGCAGCCTAGCAGAAAATT
Organism: Mantis religiosa; assembly: GCA_030765055.1. Classification (NCBI taxonomy): domain Eukaryota; kingdom Metazoa; phylum Arthropoda; class Insecta; order Mantodea; family Mantidae; genus Mantis; species Mantis religiosa. The sequence continues at coordinate 99,616,059 of CM060950.1, forward strand.
TAGTCATTTTTGAAAAAATCAACACTTTCGAAAAATGTTCTGTGAAAAGTGTAGTTTGGGTGGGGTAATTTCTTGAACACCGTAGTGTCGCATTCCTTAATGATGCCGAACTTAAAATAAAAGATTAGCTAAGTTTTAGAATTACATTGTTCTCACAGACACATACACGCCCTAATTCCAAAACATATTTTCAGTCAGGAAGTTACAAAGAATATATTTCTAGTGCAGTCTCAATATCGAATTGTTGGGTAGAATGCAATAATTCCGCCAATTTCTTTACACAGTACGGGAAGTAAAATTATACACTCTCTTTATACAATCCTATTTTAATAAAGCATGAAATGTTCTGGTGTTAAGCAATTCGACCAGAAAATATTATTGAAGGAATATATGTGTAATTCCCCGAAAAAATGAGCAGTGTATTAAAAAGCTTAATATGAATGCATTAATGACTGTTCACTTTACATTACATTTATTACATATCACTCACACGTTTTGTTTCAAAATAACACGGCCTGGGTTTTGGTAAGCTTAAATATTTTTAAAATACTCCATAAGAAACACTTTAAAACTTTTAAGAAACGAAGTAATAGGAAAATAGTACATAAAGCTAAGATTTATTGAAAATATTCCGCAGAAGTAAATAAATGTGTTTATACCAAGTGAAGCAGCACCGTACCTATAAATATTAGAAAAATGTCTTTATGCTGTGTATCTCTTCCTTTTAGGTTTAACGTTCTTTAACGTGTCAGGTAATTCAGATGAATATATTAAAGACGCGAAATGATGCTTTCGTATAATGGAAGTTACCTGACATTCAATCTTTTCGGGATGGGCTAAGCCCGCTAAAGGTACCATTATCTGTGTAATGCACCATAATTAATAATAGAAATACGTAACTTTGAATGTGAGGCAGTCCCACTATCTCTAAAGCAACTAGGCGGACGTATGCAACTCAAAAAAAGGACGAAGAAAATTTCTTTTGAAGCAGAACATGTAAAACTAGCATTAGTTTTTTCAGTTCTCAGAAAATCCCATAAAGGTTTTTTTCTTCTTGAAAGCTTTGGATTCGAATGAGAATATTAAACGAATCAGGCTGATACGGGTATATTAAAAAAATAATTTGCTTTGTTTTGACATAATCATTAAATAATTATTATTAATGAGGGAAGTATAGAGCTACAAGATTTTCACAAACGGAGCATTTACTTAAATCTAAAAAAATAAAAATAAATATACAAATTATTAAAATTTAAATTATAACTCTTGCTTGAAGGCTACCGTAATCACTTATTCCCATTGAACGTGCAATGCAGTATAAGTTAATGTAATTTCTGGAAATGTTTAACGCGAGAAACATGAAGAGGGAAGAAAGAACCTCTTTTAAGAATGGCTTAAATAAGACTGAATAAAAAAGTTTCTTTGGGTGGATTGTTTCTTGCCTTTTACTTGTTTAGAGTACTTAATTTTAACAATTCATAATGGAAGAAGCACATACCATGACCTATATATACAAATGAATCAGGTATATATAGGTATACAGGTATATACAAATCGATCTCTACAATATCCTATCGAAACTAACCATTAAGTAGCAACGTTATATGTTTTTCAATAACAGAAGCAAACACATTAAAAATTATTCCTTTCTGAGTTTAATTTTGAATTTTCTTATGTTTAAAATACTATCCCTTACTACTGCTGCTGCTGCTGCTGCTGCTGCTGCTGCTGCTGCTGCTGCTGCTGCTGCTGCTGCTGCTACTACTACTACTACTACTACTACTACTACTACTACTACTACTACTACTACTACTACTACTACTACTACTACTACTACTACTACTACTACTACTACCACCACCCCTACTACTACTACTACGACGACGACGACGACGGCAGCGGCGGCCGCTGCCTCTACCGCTAGTAATACTAGTATTACTACCACTACCACCACTACCACCACCACTACCACCACTACTACTACTACGACTGTGGGGATTTTGGGTTTATTTGTCCCATGGCTGCATAAGGGCTTATTGCGCCCTCTTCACACAATATGCTTGTTTATTTTGGGGTAGGGAGAGATGCCTTTTTTCTCCATTTTAATCTAATGTGCATAATATTTACTATTAGTAGTGGTATAATATTTACATTTGTACATTGATATACATTTTTATAGTTATTGAACTTTTGCTGTTATTTTTTGTATTTTATCCCTATGTAAAACGTAAGTAATATACCCTCTCTAAATACGTAATGGAAACGTAATTAAATGATTGAATAAGGTAGGATAGAGAATTAAAATGACAAGCCAATGAAGATATATTGAGCAAAAATCCCTAGACATATAAAATGATACAAACGATCATTTGGGAACCATACCCAGGCTTATGTACATTTTAGTAATTCCTATGATGCAGCAATAAAAACATATCATCAGAATCCGTGTCCAGGTACCCTGTATGAGGGTACAAAATTGCTGCTAAGTTTATATAAAATTACGCAAACAAAACTGCACTTCAGCGGCGATGTACTTATTGTTGGTTTAAACCAAAATTCGTATTTTCTACACAAAGCTCAGAAACGCAATGCTGAAGCGAGCAACTGGTATTAATTGGAGGGGACGTTACGTTCCACTGAATCTCTCAAACGAAAATTATTTCAGAAACGGGAGACCTGTAATCTGTTACTGTATTATTATTGTTTACCTTATCCTACACGCGCACCTATATCAGTCAATAAAGAAGATAGGATTTCTACTCGAGTTTCAACCATATTATCATACAACAGAGCAACATTTGGAAACACATTGGATGTGTGAATGTAGAATCCCCCATCTCTCTCTGTCGTGTATCCACACCGGTAATCTATTGGTTAGAAGGTCTGTCATGTACTAGTTAATGCAACTACCAAATGGGTATTGTTGAAAATATATATGCTATAATAACGCAGTTCCATTGCATCTGGCGCTTTTGATACAGTCTCTAATATCTGTATTTACTGCTGGTTGCTACAATAGCAAACTATGTGATATTTAACTCAGAGTATGCGTGGTTGGGTGACAACAGACAACAGTAGCTATGTCGTATGATAAATTAAGTGGCTGATAACAAGGTACTTGAAACCAGTTGCCAATATTTTAGGATACAGAGTGTTTTAAATCTTAGCCCTTGAAATTATAACAACTGAAACATTATATCTGTTAACGTATGACGTAATAATATTTTGCGTTTTAAAAATAACTGTTTCCGTAATATTAATGAGAAGCCGACGTTGTCATAAGCCGCTGAAATATTAACCAGAAAATCCTCTTGCCAAGTATGTCAAATCCGAGCGTGGTCTCTAGCGCTATAAACGACAACGTACCTCAGCAATGCCCACCAAAGTTCTTAATTATACATTTGCAAATATAAACCCTTTTATTTGTATCTGAAGCATACGTGCTCCTCTTTACCCTTTTAAATTCTAGGAACTTCATTTTCCTTCTCCAATTTTCAGAATTTTGGGTCCGAGTTCCAGAAAAACTTGATTAACTTAGGCACACTGGTTTAACTAAAAGTCTAACTTATGCTGCTTACATTGCTTACGTTTTCTGTTCTCATCAGGATACTAAAGAAAACAAAATCGGAATGTTATGCCTTCACATGGCTTGCTCCACCATTGACAAGTTCAAATGTATAAAGTGATGTTTGTATGCACATTACTTTTTTTAATTTTTAATTTTTGCTTGGCAATTATTTTAATTTATTCAGTAAGTACGTAATTAGGTACCTAAAACTTTGCTAACATTCCAATATTTCTTGGCATTAAGGGATGCCTACCAATAGTAGACAGATGTGAATGCAATGTGGTTTTAAGGATGATAATAATGGTTTTGAAATCCATGATAGATAGAAATATATTAAAAGGATGGAGCAGAAATTAAGCATTTTAAAATTAAATGGTAGAAGAGAAATAAAGCTGTAAATAGCATCTAATTTAGGAACATTCTATCTCATGGACGTAATATTATAAGATGTTACAGGCACAGTGAATTTAAGATAATTACAAAAGTGGCACAGGAAATTGGCAAAGGAAAGGCGTATATGAAATTGATGGACTCAAGTGAATGAGATGGAATTGTTGAATAATTATCGGAAGGAGCATCAGCAGCACTGGGAGTTGGAAAAACTGTCAGTTGGTAAAGAGAAATACTCAGAAATACGCATAAAGTTCCCCGAGATCGTTAACAGAAGCCTGGCTGAAGAAAAATAAGCGATTTCCACTCTCATACGATGCCAAACAGCCCCCATTTACATTTGTGTACTTGATATTGTAACTGTAGCCTTGGCAGGGAGACACTATGTAAAAGGAAAGAGGGATAGAATGAACTTCGCTTCCGAGTAATTATTGCAAATCGATGATATCGGGAGAGGTAATTGAAAGTATAAATTGTCTTGAACAGTGAATAAGAGACACAATACTACTAGCGGCTTAAACATTTGGATGTTTTTATACATAGAACACATTCCACCTAGTCAAACGCGTGTTTGCATAGTTGCCTTCCTCCACTCCTGACAGAAAATTCGACAAATTAGCCTTAAGATTACAACATTTTCCAGAACGAGGTAGCAACCAGGGAATGGCTAGGTGAGCACGCATGCTAAACGTAGCGTAAGACCGCGCGCTCTTCCAGCTCTTGGCTTGGAAAGAAAGAAGAGGAAGAAAAAGAAAGTATTAAACATTTCAGCGTCTTGCTCCGTGGTATGGTAATTTGGAGCGTGATGCTCCGGCTCTCAGTCAAGGAATGCTTGTGGATTCGAGGTCACCCAACTGTAATGGATGCCGGGCTTTTGGCTCAATTTTAGAATCGCTGTCCATTTTTGTCATGATATATCTGACAAGTATGATTGGTAACAATTTGCAGGTCATGGTGGCCAATGTTCCAATCCAGTTAAACCTTTTTTCTTTTCAGAAGAAAAATACTTCCATATATCTGGTCATGCAGGGTGGCTTTCTTTTTGAAGATCTTTGTAATCCAACCTTCAAATTCCAGTTTACACGGTTTATTAAACCTTTTAATTTTATGGAACGATAGTCAGATTAAATAATTCAATGCTATAGCCAGGATTTAAACCACGGAAGTTCCATCACAAGCTGGCTGCTCTTAACTATTGAGCTACCACTGCCAAATATACCAACATGACACTAAATTCTCCAACTGGTCGCTCAATGGTTAACAGCAGCCGGACGGAGACCGTAAGATGCGTGGTTCAAATCCCAGCTATGGTATTGAATTTTTCAGTCTGACTCTACCGTTCCATATTTCGTCCTCCACAGGACTAGTGTGAAAGAAAAATTAATTTAAATTTTAGTTACGCTGCCCACACACTCACATGTAGTCAGACTCACACATCCTTTTTGCATCATACATGTTTTAATACAGTGGACATCAGAGCATTTACTTATGCCCTTGTGAATTTTTAAGTGGAATACCACCCGTGTCTAGGGGCTATAGATAGCTGTTGGAGAAAGTATAATATTATAACACACAGTTATATCGAATTCGAACTTGCTGTACGACATTGATCGAAAAGGTATTGTTCATCCAAGTGCAACAAAATTCTATGTTAAGCATATTTTGTGACGGTGTCAACATTTGCATCAGCCCTATATTAGCTACGGTTTGTGGGATTTCATTAGCTTTATGTTTTATGTGCATACAGGTAGTTATTGAATAAACGTAGTTACGAGTGTATATTCACTCGTATATATGGAACACCTTAGAATATCTGGTAACCCTAAGAAATAATATAAATGGACTAAAACGGTGGTTTTCAACATTAAATATATCAAATTCTGTGACCAGCTAATACTGATATGCTGGCTCCTTTATATTTATATATTGCGCATTAGAATGAATGAAATGCGTGAATCGAATTATAGGTAAAAAATAACTATCACTAAAAATATGACAGAATATGAGATGCCCTCTGAATCTCCAAAAACACACCACAATATATATGTTAGATAATGCAATAATATACCTTCTAAAGAGCCAAAGCTCACATTTTAGCTAAATTATGTTCGGATTACGTACTGAAACTGTACTGTGACTGCGTGGGTTACTTAAATTCGGAAATGCGCTTACAGAAATCTAAAACAACTTTTGCTGCAGTAAAAAGACGTGAAATTGAAAATCAGCTGTCTTCAAGGTTGACTTTGTGCACCGTTGCACGAAAACAAATGAAATAAATCACTGCGATACACCTCAAACTTGGACTGTCGCAATAACCATCACACAACTGCCGCTTCTAATACCTTGGGGGGCATTTATACACCACAGCCATTGTTTCTAGAATGCCGTACACCTTCCGAAAAAATGTTCAACAACAATAGACCGAGCGCTCTGGAGCCTCTCTCGGCCTCTTTCTTCCCTGCCCACGCGCCCGGCTCCGGCTTGTCGCGGCAGCACAATGCCATCGGTGACAATATTTTTATAGTTTACACAGATTCAAAGTATTGTAAAAATGCTGACAAAGCAAAATTTTTTGTTAAGAAAAATAGTTAATTTCTCTTAGTTATGTATAGTTATTTATGTAATTCTCAGTTTCGTATATTGGATCGGATAGTAGTTGTAATAAAATGTTCAACACCAGACTGCAGACCAGATGCTATGCCACAATATTGAAATAGTCTTTGCAACTCTTGTCTTCGAGTAAACAAGCTCTTTGTGATTATAATACTTTTACGAATACTACAATACTGTAAAGAGATATTTAATGCTAAATTTAAGTGGCAATTTTAAAATTGATTCTTTACTCTAATTTTTCTTTTGACAAATGCTACAGTGTAAACATTTGAGTAGCTTCCGTAGTTAGTGAACGTTAATGCTTCTGATCTCAATACGATATAAAATAATCCATCATCTTAAATTTGGCCTTCTCAGTCGCAGTAAATAGGATGTTCAGGAATTCGCATACTAATTGGAGAGACAAATGTTTTTACTTGACGGCCTGTTGACCTATCAGTCCGCAGGGGAGTTTAAGAAACACATTTACACAATATGTATGAGATAAAAACAAAATGTGGACTTCTTTCCAAAGAACTACTTCTTAAATTATGCTATTATAGATTTGGTTATTGGATATTGAACTTATTTATCTTACGCCTTGAGATTGTGTGTTCCTGAATATTTGATGTCTAACCGGCCAACCCTTTTCAAAGTTTATGTTCAGTATCTTTTAACTATAAACCAGGTGAATGAGTAAAATTTCGTACATTCGAATTTGCAGTCTCTAGAACTTAGAGCTACCCGGCATTCGCTCTCTCAGGGTAAAGGAAAACCGAAGGATAAAGCTTAATCAGGTATTAAACTTAATTCTAACCGAGATTTGACCTCAGGACCTCTTGCATATGAGGCAGTACGCTATTCCTACATGCTGAAGTCTTGTGCTTGAATGCATACTGATGAGACTGTTTTCATGGAATGTTTAGAATTAGCATAGAAAAATAAGGCACATTTCTTTGTATGAAATGAAAGCTTTACTTACTGAAATAGTAATTATTATAGGTAACCAACATTGAAACTGTTAAGAGGCTATCTTTAAAAATGTGCAACAGATGCTTTCGTGTTATAATAGTGTGACACTAATTATTACCCTTGAATTCATTTGCAGTTTTTTATTTGAATAAGCCGCCTTGTTTACTACAAGCGATAGATATGGAGTATTTAAAGAGAAACAACACGAGAATGTGAATGTCATTTATTAGAAAAACGAATGCATGAGAAGATAATTCAACTTAAATGCCATCCACCCCTTTACCTTTATCAGACTACAACAAACGATTGCAGCAGGAATCTAAGTAATTAAATGTATTTTGCTGCGCCCATCTCCTTCCCCTTCCAAGAAAAGTTGGCAGGGCGCGAAGCTAGAATTGTCACCCTGAATTATTTATGTATAAACTTTACTGTGAGCTAGCAGCTGCAAACAAAGTTTCCGTCCATCCGTCCACCCGGCTATGCGATAAAACACTGAGCCCATAAAATTTCAGCATTTCTTGTTTTAATGACATCCTCTGCAGATAATGCTTAATTTATCATCTGCATATTGGCACTTATTTTCCGTTCTAATATGGATTGTATTTATTTCGATGTATCCTGGAGAATTTTGCACACCGAAATACAAAGGGTTTCAAAGTGACGTTTGGCTTATGGTTGACTGTATGTTGTAAATTTCCGGAGGTGATGCACCTGGCTTTGATGCCCAAGGATTAATTTCAGTTGGATGACGCGTAAAGGATATGTGCTCATCTTCAAGAAAATCGCGTAGGCTAATTGAAACGCTGCTTGGAAACCGCAAATAAGCAACAAAAAGAGGTATGTCTGCAGTACTGTTTTCAATATTGTCCTTTCGCCAGCATCATTTATGTTTGCCCGGAAGTAGGGTATACAGTAGCCCTGCGATAGTGCACCTTGACCTTTGCTTTGGAAACTAGCTTGTAATTTCTAGCTGTAACTCTATTTCATTCTGTAAAGCTTAACTTATAACAGTATGTCAAATACCAATATTGTCACGACAACAGGCATAAAAGTTTCGGTACAAATAATAAAACAGTCGGCGGATAAAGTTTCATGGTAATAATGAGCCTTGCTAAGCAGTTAATGATAGCGTGTTTAGTGTAAACAAGTGCCGGCAGGCAGCGATAACTGAGGTAAAGGACTCGCCGGCATAGATTAAGTTACGCCTCTAGAATGTAATAGAATATTCGGATTACGTCATTAGATGCCTTGTGTTCCAGAAACATCTAGTGATTGACAGAACAGTCAGGTAATCATGAATGTGATATACAAGGGATTGTGACACGCCAGCAGGACAGTAGTAAACAGAGTGAGCTGTGTTGTTGTAACGAGAGCTAATATAATCAGCCGTCACAGTTTGTTATTGTCATCGATCTTGGAAGACTGTGTATATGTGATGTAATGTTGTTACGTGAGAATTGAACAGTGTATTGCTACGGAAATAAAGGAGATTTTTAATTTCTGCAAGTCGGCCTTTTAATTCTACAAACACACAAAGTCACAATATTAATATTTGTCACACTAAATAAGATAAAGTGCACATCAAGTAAATTAATTTGTTCCGTATAGTTGTTTCAAAAATGCTAGAAATTTATCACTTCACGACATCTTTTATAAACCCTTACATCATAGCTATCGGTACTTTGTTCATAAAAGTGAAATATTCAACAAGAATATATCTTTAAAACAGATGATGGAGAATTGGTCCATCCCACTTGATGTTCCTGTGACAAATTCAATATTGCGATCACTTTTGTATAAGGGGATTGTATGCTCCTATCTATACCTTTTTGGTGTATTTGGACAGTAATATTCGAGTTATATAAGTACATGTTTAGCCTCCGGAAAACTAAGAATAGCCAACTGAAAAATTTAGTGCTTGACATGAGTGAATATTCTCTTAAAACTTGGGAAGGAACTTCGAAAGCTTAAACAAGAGCGAAAATAGTGAGACCTGCCAGACAATTACAAAATATAAAAGGTATAATGAAGGGATTTATGGAAGATATACTTCGCCTGATCGAAAGCGAATTATTCTCCAATGAAGACGATACAAGTATTCTTAGAGAAAGAAAGGCAAACTTACAATGCGGAACGAAGTGCTTGTCACTCATATGTCGTGAACATTCAATGAACAAAACTCTGGAGATGCGGAGAAATTGTGCTGCTTGAGTTTAAAACAATTAAACCTGTGATATTTTTTCCATGAAAATAGTAGCGTTCGAATTCCTTAGCATTCTTGCATTTTATTTTATTTAATATATTTAAATTGATTTGCTTTAGTTGAAAGAAACAAAAACATTTTGTTAATTTTAATAATTACATTCATAGAACTCACTAAAGCACAAACTTTAGAATGTGACACATTTTCAAATTATATCAATTAGTAGCTTCATGGGCTAAAATATATGTAAAATAAGACCTGAAGCTTTCCTGGCGCCGAATATGCTCAAGTTCTTCTCGGTAAGCAAGCCAGGTGAAAAGACGATTACAAGTCGACGTTTCGGGAGCGTATATCTCTCTCATCATTAGCATATTTATTAAATGTTATAACTACAAATGAATCACTGGATATAACACAAATATAAACAAAGACAAAACACTATCACTATTAGCTTTACTGAACAAAAGACTGTTTTCAGTAAATTAAATGGCAGGCCAGGAAATGGCGTGAGGCTAGAAAATTAATTGGGTCAAAGAAACGTAACTACTTAGCTTAATTATCAAGCGATGATCTGTGCTCCTTAAGTCTATGGATTCCCATTTTAGGGGCGGTTTCCATGAGGAGCTGAACTGAAATCCAGCATCACGATTAAGCATGCTCCTCTCGAAGGAAATGGCCAAAGCCTCCTTAACTCTCCGCTCCGCATTTTGGCAAAATGGTCGTCTCCCGAAATTTGGCTCTATGGTCGTTAAGAAAACAATGCTCTGCTAGTCCAGACTTCTCAGGTTGCATTAAACGAATGTTCCATTCATGTCCGTTTATTCTTGTAGCGATGGTCCTTCCGGTTTGTCCTATCTATGAATGTGGGATACCATATATAGAACAAACCGGAAGGATCATCGCTACCAGAATACACGAACATGAACGGAAAATTTGCGTAATGCTACCTGAGAAGTCTGGACTAGCAGAGCATTGTTTTCATAACGACCATAGAGCCAAATTTTGGGAGACGACCATCTTGTCAAAATGCAACAGTTACTGGGAGCGGAGAGTTAAGAAGGCTTTGGCCATTTCCTCCGGGAAAAGCACCCTTAATCGTGGTGCTGGATTTCATTTCAGCTCTTCTTGGAGACCGGCATTAAAATGGAAATCCGTCGACTTAAGGGACACAGATATATACAGCTGGAATATTAAGTTAAGTAGTCACGTTTCTTTGACCGAATTAATTTTCTATACTAAAGCCATCTCCTAACCTGGCCTTTAATTTACTGAAAACAGTCTTTTGTTCAGTAATGCTAATATTGATAGTGTTTTGTCTTTGTTAATGTTTGTGTCATATCCAGTAATTCATTTATGGTTATAACGTTAAATAAATATTCTGATGCTGGGAGAGATATGCGCTCCCGATACGTCGATTTCTAATCGTCTTGCTTCCCCTGGCTTGCTTCCCCAAAAGAACTTGAGCATAAAATATATGTAGTAAAATGGATTTGTTTTAAACACAGTACGATTTCCTTTACCTTTGGAGTGCATCCCAGCAGCTACTCCATTTATAAATTTTATCTCCATTAAGACTGAGGTTAAATTTTGGTCAGAGAAGGATTTTTCATAATATTCCCCAACAAAAAAAAATAAGTATCTAGCACCAAATCACTCATTTGAAACATTGGAAAGCAATTCGTTTAGGGACTGAACTAGAGAGTTTGCATACTTGCATGAAAATCACAATTTTAGGTAGGGGTAGAAGTGAATTGCAGACAAGTACTGATTCCCAATTCTAGCAGGAACGGTCATGTACATTTACAGTATTCCAATTTCTGTTTGCAAAAATGGTTGAAACTCGCCACTAATTCTCGTGTTTTTTTATCCAAAAGGTCTCCTGTCACTGACATTTCATGGTTGATTTCCAATAAGCGATATTTTTCTCGTTAGCCACGGTCTCACCCATACCCATTTTATCGCTAGTGTCCCTTTACTACTACAGAAATAAAACAGAGATATTTGCAAGAATACTTGTAATATGGTATAACATATGCTTTACGTGGAATTAAGCTGAGTATGATTTAACATTTATTTCTGTTCCAGTCATCTGAATTTATCTAAATAAATTTTCTTATTTTTACGGGAAGACTAAGAATAGAGCGTCCTAATTTTTTGGAAATATGCCAAGCTATTTCGGGAATTTTCGTTTCATCCCGGAATAGATTACATGAAACCACGAATATTATTTGAAATGTGCAATAGACGTGTTGCACCTGAATTACATTGCATTCTAAATATAGATATACATATCACTGAAATATAGCTATTACTTGTAATTAAAATATTAAATTTTGAATCACGTGACTCAATATGTGTTCCAAAGACTTCTAAAGAAATCCTAAAAGTTGCATGGTAAATCTATTCCTTCCAATTTAGGATGTATAAAACATGCCAAATTTAAATGTTTAAGGTAAAACAACCATATTTTCTCTGAGCTGATGTCATAAATATTTTCAAGGAGATAAGAAATGTAATCGAAAAACTTGTTTTCATTATGGAACAGTCGCCCAAATAAGCAAGTCACGATTGTTTAGGGTGTTTTTATTCACAGTATTGAAGATGAAAAGTGTTTTCCTCAAAGGTATTAATGCAACTCAAACAATATTAATTTTGAGAAAAAGAAATATGAGCAAAAACGTCACTTTACTAGGGTTCTGCAGCAAATGATGCCGATGGAATTCTTAGCAAATTACTTTAAATTAGATGTAGTTAAACTGTCTTGACTTTTAAGATGCGCATGCTATACTAAAATCAGGAGTGTATTGGTATATACTATATTAATTAAAACGTTATATAAATTTCATTTCAGAAAATCAGATCTACGATAATATTAAAATTTTTTATCGTAAAATTTGATTTCCATTTTCAGTAGTTTTGAGAACATGTTATTCGCAGAAACAGTTATTCAAAGCACAAAAGAGGCAAAACAAAGTTGGGCGTATTTTCAAAGAAAGAAACCACATACATTGAACTCGGAGGCTGCCATACTTAGCAATATTACCAATTTTATAGCAGAAATTCTTCTAAACATATGTAAAACATTACTTCTCCCCTTTAAAGCATACAGGAGCTATAATTTTAGTTTCTGTAAAAGAAGCAGACTTCACAAAACAAAATTACAGACAGATATAGTACACTCAGAGGCTCTATATTGCGTTTAGAATGATATAGTTATCTCAATGGAAGAGGAATTTTCAATGTATAGGACTGCAGAAGAAACCAAGATTGATATTTTATGACAATCTTCGATAATTTTTATAATTAAGAAGATAAATATTTCAGTAATATTGTGGAAATCGTCAGATGTTGATATATCCACTCTTCCGCCATCATGATGGATAATTTTGTATATAGAACAATATATTGCATATATAGTATCATTTAAGGGTTTGCTGAAAATTACACTGACATCTTGGCTAGTGCTCAAATAAGTGAATGAAGAAGACGTATCTGTTCTTGCTGAGTGAGGGAGAGGGATAGTATTGTGTGGGCCCATTTTACTTTGACATAAAACTTGAGGAAAATATTATGTTAGAATTCTTAGTCAACTAAAGGAGAAGTTTTAGCTATTCTGGATGGAAATGAAAGGTGGAAGCAATTGGTTGTTTTACAAAAGTGACAGCTGAAGTAGTGTGTGAGGAAGAGCAGCAAAGTTGGAAAGGTCGCATTAGAGTCCAGTAGCAAGGTTGCATTATTAGTAAAGATTGCGTGTGTATGTATGCACTCATGCTGTTTTGTTTCATTGTCTTCATCCTTTATTTTTTATTAAATATGATTAACATGTCTTAATATGAGGGACATTGACCGAAATATATTGTAATTTCGACGGCCCATGCTTGCCCTGGAGAAATTAAGTGTGGGTCAGACAATTGTGTCACCTTTGTTACTTACGGGCGGGAGAAGCAAAAATCGCCACTTTAATGAACAGCCACTAGCTGATGTCGCGAAGTCTTTTTTCTTTTTTAATTTACATCCTCCAACGTTAAGTCATATCGGACGGTGAATGAAATGGGTGAAATGATGCTCAAATGAGTCCAGGGTCCATGGTGCTTAGAGTTACCCGACATTCGTCTTTCAGGATAAGAAAAACCCCCGGAAAAAAACATATCCAGGTAACTCACCCTGACCGAGATTCGAACTCGGGACCTCTTGAACGTGATGCAGACATGCTACCACCACGCTACCGAGGCGGGCTGGTGTCGCGAAGCCGGAAGTGATCCGTACTATTACTGTGCTAAGCTTTTGAGGCTATTCTAATTAGGAAGCCTAGTTGAGTCATTCATTCGAGCAATGACTTGAGCTGATTATTGCGTTGGTCTGCAAGATAGCACTGTGCTTCAGCTCCGTGGTGAGGAGTCAGCGGGCAGTATGAACAGTACAGTGGCGCAGTTCAGGAGCGAATATCGCAGTAGTACTGTTGATTGCAAGTTAATAGGAAATGCAAGAGATAAACTTCTGGATATGTCAGAGAATTCACCACGGCATAAACTGGTATGTGTAACAAAGGCACAAATAAGCATTAGAGAGACGTGTTTATGTTGCGTATTTGTTAAACAGAGAAGGTTAACAATTGGGTTAACAATTGGGTTACAGTAACAGTTGTGTTAACAATTTTAGTGACAAATAACGAACCTTCTTCTGTCGTTTTTGTCATTATATAAAAAAAAAACACTGAATTAGGTGCATCTGGCCCTTTGGCTGTGTAAATAAAGATAAAGGGGCAGATGAATGAAGGGTTATCCGTAACAGGAGCGGATAACTGCACGAAGGCCACCTCAGCGTCTGTGCTTCTACCATGTCCACTGTTAAGGTTGGAGAGGGAATGGACCGAAGAACAACCAGATCCGGATGACGATGTGCACAAACATGGAGGAGGTCTCCAGCACTTTGAATTCGAATATAGGTATCCGACGTCATCCAAACCCATGCCAGTTCTCTAACTCTTAAGCGTCTAATGACGAGCTGCCCTCCCGAGAGCAGACGAAAGTGTGGTCTAACTGTGTAGTCCCAACTGACACTAGCTAGGAACCTATACTAAGAGCATTTCTAGCGCCCAGCCGCCACACGACGATCACCATCGCTGAATCATATCACCCTGTAACATACGCCGTGCACACGAAACGAAAAATTCGTGAAGTGGAACCACGCCGTCATTTGTCTACCGATTCGGGAATACCACAAAAGTTCCATGGGTCTGAGTGAGCTGTTTTCAGGAACTGGACTTAAAACCTCCCTACAACCTTGCCTTCATCATATGCAACTTACCTCTTAGAAACGCCTTCTTAAGTGGCCGAGGTATATTGCAATCTCGAGTCCTCATATACAGCAAGCAAGAATGTTTATACGTATATGACACAGGTTGTAAAAACCATATGCCAGCACATAGTGTTACAATAAAGCATCAGCATATTTCTCAGACTACACCTTTCTAGGATTAGAGAAAATGTGTTGAACTAAAATGTATATTAATTTAACAATTACCTTAGGAGTTTCCAGGCAGCTTATGTGTTCACCTAGTGCGCTAGTCTTTAAGGACCTCTCAAGATGATTTTGACGCAGATAACGAGGAAATTGAGAGATATTGCTGCAGTCATTTAGGTTGGTGCACATCGGTTCGACATTGATTGCAGACTCGCCCAGGCTGCACTAATTGAACGCATTTCGTGTGGCAGCTAGTTCGCGTGCCTGCATGCTCCAAAGCCATGAATATCTCGCAACCAAGCCACGGAAACTTCTCCGTCAAGTAGACGAAACAAAGAAGGCTGAAGCAGGCGAGAGAAGGAAAGAAAATTTTCTTTCTAAAGTCGTTTGAATAAAATAGTCGCTGTAATGCACTGACAAGGCTTGTCACTCCGTATTATGTTACTCATATATGTTGCAGTACATTACAGTGTATTCCTTATTCACACATAATAGGCGTAACATGACATGCAGTGGCCATATTGCGTCAGGTTAAAATGGACTATTTTATCTGATCTTTTACATGCGTTGTTCGAGTGATTGTCTAATGTATGTAATAAACGTGATTCATTTATGTTTGGAACATCCGACACCTTGTGACATTAATGCTGCAAGTCGCTGGCCTTCTCCATTCATTCCATTAAAAGTATGTCTTTCTGCAGAGAATGTAAGGCTAGTGTAAGTGAGACAAATAACTTTAAGTTTCCTGCACTAAATGTAAATAAAATTCTGTGAGAAAAGTGGTAGTGCATCAATCATAAATAGTGAGAGTATTTTCGTTTAGGAGTACTGCAAACTTATAAATAAATACCTTGATTAATTAAACTAACGAAGCGAATTGGATCTTCAAAATGTTTGTAAATATGCTTTATTTGATGCAACATACACACTGCTTTATGCCAGGATAAAGTTGAAAATTCTAACGGATGCTTGGAATCGCCCTGAATGACAAACACAAAAGTTGTGATACGTATATATTTTATTCTGATGCGGGCTGAGAGGCCAAGTTATGTGTGGTAAAAGTTAATAAACTGAAGCGGCATTCTGGACAAGGGACAATGCTTTTGAAATGGGCCTCATTCCACAGTAACTTGTTTCCCTTAAACGGTAGAACTTTGGCGTATCTCAATACGCAAATGAGCTGTTAAAGAACAGAAAGACGTGCCAGATGTTCTGTTCTAAAAGTTTGAACAATTTAAAATTATGCAATTTTGGACAGTTTTGAGATCATGGAGTTCTATAGAAACATAACTGCAATTAAGTTCAGAAGTGATGTAAGTGAATGGGGTGATGCTTTTGTTGAAAAAATCATTGTCTAAACATATTTAAGGAAAAACGACGTTCAATATTCCTTATGTTTTATGCTTATGTGAAATAAAACAACTCTTGGTGATTTGTGACATTTTCCTTCACAGGAAGTAGGAACTAAAGAACACTTGGAGGTAGAACCATTTCAGTTGAAAGCATCGCCCATCTTAAAAAGCTTGGAAATTTATTAAAGACTCCTAAGTTATTTTAATTATCTACCAAATCATTCAATAGTACCAAATAACATTTCCATACTCACATATACTTGTTCACTGATAATGCAGTGGCATAATTCTGATATGGATTTTTCATTTTATCTAAAATAGAATTCATCTGTGAATGTTTTGCTTCT
The DNA here is from genome assembly GCA_030765055.1 of Mantis religiosa. Classification (NCBI taxonomy): domain Eukaryota; kingdom Metazoa; phylum Arthropoda; class Insecta; order Mantodea; family Mantidae; genus Mantis; species Mantis religiosa. Next base: position 99,632,946 of record CM060950.1, read on the forward strand.
TATTATTGGGTTATATCGGGAAGAGGTGAGTGGCATATGAGCATCCTATTAATAAGGAGTTGTTATAATACGACTGTATGAAACCACAGGTTGAGAAACAGGCGTATTCATTAAGTAACTAACGCCTTTCTAGTCAATTTCAATTACGCAGAATCCAAGTAATTGTTTTTTTTTTCGTTTTTTTGCTTGTTCCATTTATACCCCGCCTTTAACTACTATGGTCATATCGTCGGCCGTTCTCCTTTGGAACATGCTGAAGGTGTTAACTCGTTAACTTTGGGTTTTTTATCATTACATCACGCACACATTCACACTCTCATTCATACTTCCAGACTCTGGGGAAGATGGGGAATTATCTTGGTCGGAGAAAAATCCCCACCCCCATCGTCGGGAATCGAACCCGGGACCCCTAGCACGGTAGGCAGGTGCTCTACCGACTGAGCCACGGTGCTTTTATGAGTAGGTATTTTCTTGCTTCCGGTTTTGAAAGGGGATCTCGCTGAAAGAAGATATGTAAACTGTATGTAACTATAAAGAAATGAAGGATGTCGCTCTTTTCCAGTAACACTAGTGTTTGGAACGGCTACAGTTCGATGGTCCTTAGGCTTAGGTCCTTAGCTTTAGGAAAGCTATTGACAACGCGAAAGGAAAAGAGAAAGAGATTAGTTTTTGTAATTTACGTCCTCCAACGTTAAGTCATATCGGACGATTAATGAAATGGGTGAAATGTTGCTCAAATGAGTCCGGGATACATGGATCTTAGAGCTACCCGACATTCATCTATCAGTATAAGGGAAAACGCCGGAAAAAACCGTATCAAGGTAACTCACCCTAACCGAGATTCGAACTCGGGACCTCTTGAACGTGAGGCAAACACGCTACCATCTACGCTACCGGGGGGGACAGAGTAAGAGTATGAGAGAGATTTTATAAAAATATGTGACCACCAAATTTTCAGTTTGTTTGGACTTCAAATTCCAACCTACATGATAAAGTCAAATTTTTTGTTAAAAATGTTAAAAGTGGTGCTTACATTGATATTCGTATAAGTCATCCGACCTCTGCATCCTCAAACTGACCAAAAGGTGTTGCCGCTCAGCTCAATTGAGTGACCTGCATCTGAACTGTTAATTTTCATTCCACGGACAACTTATAATAGAAGCAGCAAGTCTAATGAATTCGTAGCTCTTTCAACACTTTTTATTCTGAAAACCTATCAATTGTTAGTTTTATGTGGCAAACGGTAGATAAATGCTAAGCCACTATAATCTTAGATAGATTATTGGAATTGAAAAGAATCTTTGTAATTTTTTACATTTAAGGAAGTAAACATGTATATGGATTTGTTTATATATTTTGTATACTTTAGTTACTTCAAATTAAATTACCAATGAAGACAGAAGCTAGGGAAGACGCACAGAGGTGATGAAAATGTTATTATAACTCCATTATACACTCAGATGTCGTAAGAATACGTTATTATGTTGCCTAGAAGAAGAAATTACAAAGATAACAATGAGATATAATTCGTAACATTACCGCAAAATTCCATCCGTTATCCTCCTATTCGGGGGATATTTAACTTTTGGATGAACATACATCAGTTGCGGTTAAGATCTTTACCATCACAAATCCCAGCATGAATAGAGTAACGAGTGACGAACTTCTACGGAGTTTAGAGAATCGTGAAAACTGCTCCCAGGCGAATGTATACCCGTGTTAGGAACGTGTTTCCCTTAGCTTGTGATTTAATCTAACACTACTAGCTGGGAGCAAATGGGCTCAAGATATCACCTCTAGACGGGATGGAAACTTTCCTTAGAATGTTGGACTAATTTATGGTGGCTGTTAGTAACACAGAGCCCACTACCTTATCTAAAGCCGATATCAACACGGTTTGGTGAATTCGCTTCTTCTACAACTAAAAACTTGAGATAGAAAGGAATCTTCGTTGCTTATGTCAGAGTTTTGAACATTGGTTAAAGTAATAGTAGTAGTAATAATAATATAGTAATAATAATGATGGTAAATCTTAGAAGTAATGGTAGTATAGACCCGTTGCTAAGCAGAATACATATTCATTAATATTACATGCAATTTTTATTAATCTATTTGTATAATCTCATTATATTACTGTTGTATACGAAAGATTCATATTCCCTATTTCACATATTTAATGCCTCTAATTACCTATTTGTGTGACCTTCAAAGTCATCTTGGACTTACATAAACAGTTGCAAATGTGTCAATCGCTAATGGCTAGTATTTTCTGACTGCGTTATACCTTCTTTCATTCAGTATTATAATTCTTTTTGCTATTTCTCATAAATTTTGGTATTCCAAATTTACTCCGGCAATGACGTTTATGCTTGTAGAAGGCTGGCTGTCCCCGGATTTGGTATAAGGGCATTTACTGTTCAAGTTTGATCATTCGGCGTTTAAATTAAGCATAAAGTAATCGACATAACTAACACATTCACCTATTTAATTTATCGTGTAAAACTATAAACAGATGTGAACGGCGGGGTGCAGAAAGGAAATACAAAAATATTCTACCTGGTTAGTCTCAGTTAACTTTCCTCATCAATCGAAAACTAACGACTTTACTAATAGTAGGATAATCTTTTAATTGAATGGAAATCAATTATGCCCAAATAATCTGAAAATGCAAAATCATAACTAAATATATTTGTGGAAGAGTTTGGTTACGATTTTGGCATATAGCTCAACCACATTTTGTAAATCTGTGAAACGCCAATGAACTGTGCTAAAAAGTGTCAACGTTACTCAGTATGTACATACCTTGAAAAATAAATATTTTCTCTGTCAAACAATAAAAGCAGGTGAACCGAAAGGAACTCTGATCTCCTCAATGCAATTTCCCAGCGCCATTCACTTTTTCACTTCATCTGTTGAAAGCATTTATTAACGCGAATATTCCATCATGTATGCTCCGATATGTTGATTCGTTAAATGAAGCATGATTTAGAGGTTTATTTCATTTGGTAGCAAACAGGGTGTAAACTATGTTCAACATGCATTGTTTCCGATAGCCTTATATTGCAAAATCTAAGTAATCCATTAAAAGATACTGCACTAAATTGAAACATTAATGCCTGATTTCACGATTTTGATTTTCAATACAGTTTGTCCCCCATTTTGAATTCTTTTCGTAACTAACAGTCTCAAATGATTAAACAGACCCATGATTTTAGAGAACATAGAAGAGCTATGTTACTGTTTTCAAACTATGGCACTTTTGCGTATAAAAGAGATTTATTTAAAGATATTTATTTATTTTAACCTAAAGTAATTTTTTTTGCATTCATACAACTTTCTCTACCCTCTTAAGGTCTGTAAATGGATATAGTAGCCATTGTACATCACCCATGATAGACAAAGGGATAGTATCCGTAGCTAAATATTTAATTGTTAATGCTACATGTTAAGCTTAAATTCCACATATTCACCCAATCGAAAAAAAGAAAGAAATGAACGCTCGTCACTACTTTTCATGCCAAAGTTGTTGAAAATTTCCAAGCATAAAGCAATGGGAAACAGTTTCCACAAAAGGGTTTTTGAAACAATGTCAGTGGATATCATAAAGCTTCGTAATATTTTGGGACATGGCCCCAGTTGCGGGAAAGGACTAAGAACTGGGTGCGGAGGAAAGGAGACCGCCTATCGTCTATGAAAGAGCAACAACAACATAAATGGATGACGTTACTTGTCACAACAGTGGCACATAGTGTATCTACAGCGCTACCGGTAGTTTATCTGGTTATTAATCTGAAGGGTCTAAGTGCAGTTTTGATTGCGTTGAATGACAGTTTAGAAACTTGCAACTTCCTTTGTTCCTATAGCTTTCAGCTCATTATATTCCGGAATATTTTGTACAAGTATTAATCACCAGGCTTCATTGATCCTCTCTATATAGATGATACATGAGAGGCTAAGCTATTAAAATATTATGTGATCTTTTTAATCAGCAGATACAAAACCTGCTGCTCGCTTCACGTTCTTTCAGATATATGGACAAGCCCATCTTAGAAAATGAATAAAGAAACTGAAGAGAAGTGTATGAATTTATTTTTCAATTGGATTAATATGCGAAAATCATTATTTTAGTGAGTACTTTGTATTGTGAACGGCAACAATCCGGGTTAGTCGTGCAGTATCTCTATGTACTATCCTGCCACCTAGAACGAAAAGTAATGTAGCTAGATTTCCTCTCGGGCATCGGAAGGTTAATCATCATTGAATCGGATAATAATCGCTGCATAGATATCTTGTGCTGTTCAAACAGTTGGTGACATGCCGCGAGTCTTTGACATTGTATAGTTAATTCCATGACATCATGCATGTACTGCTGTTGGCCATTTGACTTAGACCAGCTGTAGTAAATAAACATGTTCCCAGTCGCATACATCTGTTTTGCACCTCCTCTGCCACATAGGTTGAAACACCCACAGGTGCTGCGTAATGACGTATTTGGCTTGCATTCAATAACTAGCTCTTAATCCAATAACCGTTAAATTTGTGCATATTCATTGAGTGTAACCATTAGTCTATCTCGTATTATTTAATACAAACGCCGTAATATAGTGATGGAAAAATTGTACGATATCGTTTCTAAGATAATGACTGTCTTAGCTTTAATAAAAATTGTACATTATTTGAATTCCAGATCAGGGATTGATTTCACGGAATAACTATGCGTCTCTGTGTCTATCCAAAGACATTGCTCCATCTGTCATGCTCAGTGCTAGTCCAAATGCTGCTAATGATTATGTACAGGGATTCTTTAGCAGTTTCTTCAAGTTATCGAAACTCAAACTTTTTTACAACAAGGAATTCAAAACATGAGTAGCCAAGGGCAGTAACATGTACGTAAAAACAAAAATTATCTCTCTAACCAGCAGAAGAATGTACAAAAAATGGGGATTGATTGTTATCTAGATGCCCTTCTCCGCAGTTCAGTATCATTTAAACCTAATTGCGTCTGTTTCCATAGTTTCTTATAATATTTGGGGTGTTCATATAATACAAATTTGCACACGCATTGTTCATCATAATTATGTAGTAGCATGTGCGTAGTAAAATAAATAATAAGAATATTAGTGAAAGGGTAGAGCCAGACTGAAAAATCCAATGTCATAGCCGGGATCATCTATGGCGTTGAATTTTTCAGTCTGGCTCTACCCTTTCATAGTGCGTTCTACACACGGCTACTGTCCTACATACGGCTACTGTGAAAGAACAATTAATTTCCATTAATTGTACCTAATAGTTGTCCGAACTATAAAGTCCGAGCCTTAAAGTACTTACAGCATAGTAAGTCGCCATTATGGTAGTTGTCTCATATGTTTATGAGAACTCCTATTGGTTTACCGGGAAAAACACGAGTCAGTTGGAGAATTTAATGTAATGTTGGGACGTTGGCTATAGTAGCTCAAATGGTATAGTACAACTATAGTACTGGACGGAGACCAGTGGATCTGTGGCTCAAATCCCGGCTATGGCATTGAATTTTTAAGTCTAGCTTTACCCTTACATAGTGCTTCCTACACACGGCTAGTGTGAAAGAACAATTAATTTCCAAGAAATCAAGAGATAGAACTAATTCATAAAGATACGTTGCAAGAGATTCAGACAAACGTGTATTTCTGCAAAAAGACACATAATTGAGCTACCAACTCCTTTCAGCGCCTTATGACTAAATCCGTAAATGTATTTATGATATCGTTTACAAACAATATCCTAGAAGGGCATATAAACGTAACCCATGGCGTAACAGTGCTATGTGGGCCTGAGCCTGTCAACCCGACTGCCAGCCTCACACAAGACACAGGTTGGCGATCATCCAACCAATACGGGGAGGAGATGTAGTCATCTCGGCACCCACAGCCGGAACGTTGACTTTGTAGAGCAGGGTTCGCTACCTAGCGCAGCTCCTCAGTTTCTTCACTATTCATAGTTGGCACCGGTGGGTGGGATCGATCCCTGGCGCATTCCAGACGCAGGGAGCTAAAGCACACGCTCTAACCCACCACCCGCACGGCGTAGGACAGAAAGTTATACACAGTCTGAAATTTCTGAATCCGCTCATTTGAACATAAGATCAATGAAGCATTGAATGTAGGAAAAAGATCAGGATAGAAGGAAATCCATTCTAAGCGCAAAAATAGAGAATAAAACTTTTTGGAACGTGTTGCAGAAGACGCTGTTTAACCAATTAAATTAACAAAACTTCACTTTATGACACTAAAACATCACTTACCTAGAGAGGAGGCTTGATATATAAAATCCTATTTTACGAATTGCACATTATGAAAATGAAAGTTTGCGTAGTGTTTAACTCCGCTTTTGCTACATGCGGCACCACAGGCGGTGACACCGTTTATACATGAGACGGAGATGGAGCAGCGGTGGAATGAGCTGGTGGGGGAACCCGGAGATCTCGGAGAACACCCAGCCCAACGCCGTTTTGTCCACCATAAGTCTCACTTTGCTCTCACCTGGGATCGAACTCGGTGCTTCTTGGTAAGTGCCGAGTGGTCTAAACGCTTACCTACGGCGCGACAGTGAAAGAAAGATAAGCTTACATGTATGGTGAAGAACAGGTATGCTTTCGCTACAAGGCAGCGGAGAAGCACTACATGGAAGTTTCTGAAATGAAATTGCTCTGTATTTACACGTGGAACTGGATAGTTAAATTTGGTTTGAAATGGACTTATTTGCAATTAACCGCCCAATCAGGGCAATATCTTATCTAACCTTTTTATTATAGTCCTATCTCTCTTAAATATCTATATTGTGTGCATTAATGGTAACTGTAAACTGTCAAATACAATGACACCTGAGCAATAAGGGGCCTTCGTTGCATTGTTCCCCGCATTATTTGCCAGTAGCGGATTACACATCCTGAGACCAGGATACCAAAATTTCTGAAAACCTCTTCCAGCAGCCTACATACAGAGCTTAGGTGCCCGCCTCGGTAGCGTCGATGGTAGCATGTCTGCCTCACGTTCAAGAGGTCCCGAGTTCTAATCTCGGTCAGGGTGAGTTACCTGGATAAGCTTTCTTCCGGAGTGTTCCCTTATCCTTCAACACGAATATCGGGTAACTCTAAGCTCCATGGACCCTGGGCTCATTTGAGCATAATTTCACCCAATTAATTCACCGTCCAATATGACTTAAAGTTTAGGTATATTTTTTTCAGAAAAAACGAGATTAAATATGAATCAGTAGAATAAATTAAATACTTAATGTATAGAAATACACAATACATCAAGTATGTCTTAGCCACTATCCACGTAACCACCGTACAGATTCTGCCACAAAACTCGGCAACTTAACGCCACACAAAACATATATCAGTACATATAGGATTTTCCGAATAATAAAACAAGGATGAAAGGGAGCAAACTTATACCTACACTGAATTCGCGTTTAACAAACAAGGCTGTATTCCTCGCACAGTATATTAGCGTTTGGAGATGGTACTCACTGGACTAATGCATGTTACCGCTTCTTAGTGACTCATTCCGCAGTTTACATTCGTTGAAGCCAACTGTTTAAGAATGCCAATGCCGCATATCAGATAGATTAAATGAGATGGGGATTGTAATTGATCACAGTTACCTACGCACTACATTAAATTTTTTTCTGCATAATAAGAGTACAAGACTGAGATATGGAGAAGGTGGAGGCCAAACGGGTTTTGATTGCCTATTAATCCTCATATATAAAAAGGTCGCGCCGTGGCTGAGTGGTTAGACCGCTCGGTTCTCACCAGGGCGGCCCGGGTTCAATCCCAAGTGAGATTTCTGATGGACAGCATGGCGCTGGGGTGGGTTTTCTTCGGGATCTCCGGTTTCCTCCGACGTCTCATTCCACCGGTGCCCCATGTTCATCTCATGTATCAGGATGGATCTCATGTATCGCCTGCGGTGCCGCAAGTAGTAAACCTGGCGTTAAACACTACATATTTCATTTTAGAAATAGAAATATGGCACTTACAAGAAAATGTAAGCTGTTTTAGAAGGTCTTCCAAGATAACACACTGCTGCAATATTGAAGGAATTGTACGTTTTGAAAGCACATATCCCATACCTTATTTTATGTGGACAATTGAATTGATCCTGATGAAATACCTGCTGCTTTACGTACCTTTGTGCAAAACCGTCTTTGCGAAATAGATGTTAAGCAAGATGGAGCCAAAATGCATAGTGATTCCATATTAATACGTCTAATTGGAAATATTGTAGCCAGATTATACTTCCTCACAATGTGTGCTAAACGAAAAGACGCTCCAGCCGTTTTAAAGACATTTAAAATTGCTATTTTATTGCAGCTTTATTTTGTCCGAAGAAGTGTATTTTACACATTAGAATACAAAGTGCTCTGACCGTTTGTCTTCGAAGATAACAAATATCATCACCATGTATAGATGGCCAGTTGGTGCTGTACATCATATCTACAATTCCAGCAAATATGCTTCAGACGATGGTGAATTATTAACGTCTGTGTATGAAATTGGCATCCTATGGCCAACTGGAGAACGGTCGGAAAGCTACTCTTATTGGCAAATAACTGTTAAGGAGTTCCTTCAGAGATAACATAAATATAAATAACATTTTTCTCAAATAAATACAGTTTTCAAACTCTTTGTTTTCACTAATACCTTTTATGCTTACTTAATAACACGTGACAAGCACAACTAATTATATTGAATATAGATACATACATAGTTCTACATTTATCTGCTTTATGGTAAGCAGATGGATTTAAAAAGCTCTTACTCACTGATCCATTCATCTGTTCTACATTACTGATAAATTATAATTGATTCGAGTCTCATATGCTAGTTGGAATTTAGCTGTAACGTTTGTATTTGATTTCATACTGTATATGAGCTATAAATGTTGTCTAGTTAAACCTCACTGATTTATTGCTCTGATTTTCCACATATAATACCAAACATTCCTTGTGAACCTCTGGTCTGGCCAGAGAATCACGATCGTAAAATAAAACTTGAATGAAGGAATGGTCACAGTCATCTGATGTCGTTAAATAAAATGAATGAAATGCCATAACTGTCTCTCTAGGGGGTTTTAGGGGTACCTTATCGCACGTATGTGCAACACGGATCTCTTGTTTGATACCACTTTGCTACGGCTTTAATGGCCTCGTAATTTTGGTTATACCGTCTTTTCATCTCAATATCGGCACTATCTGTTACAACGTCACGTTAAATTGCTAGTAAAGTTGTACTCTTCAGAAGTAGATCGTTATGCGACTTCGAAAATGGTACTTTCGTAATCTAATAAGATGTGGTAAACTCTGGGTTTGTGGATGCTGAATAAAACCCTTGGTGAGTGAAAGAAGGTATTAGTAATATCTCAGAAGTGAAATTCCGTTTGCTTCTCTTTTGCTCAGGTTTGAAACTGTGCACATGTTCTTTGTTGGTGAAACAGACTATTAGAGCGCAAATTTCATACGGCTATGTCCAATAAGTACTATTTCGTCATAGTTGTCTAAACTATAATTCTACATTTTTAATGTCTATACGAATAAACATGGTTTTCATTATTACTTTTTGATAATGGGTTCTACTGATTTGGTTTAATGTCTATAAAATAGGTTAGAAAACCGATATTGCCTTCGTTTGAATCTTAAAACGTCTTTAGTTTGTTCTCAATAAAGGTATATTTTCCGCTTAACGTTCTTAATTCTTGTGATGATACATGTAAATCAGCTGCAGAGTTCTCGTCTAACAAATATCCGTTTGTAAACTGTTTTTACAAATTCCGGAAAATCAACGACTGGAGATTAATATACGTGAATAAAATATGCTTTGCAGCTTTGGGTCATCAATAAACATGTCCATTTATATTATAACAGTAATTTATTTGAATGGTTTTGTATATTACCTCTATTTCCATTTAATAGCAACTTTGCAAAATGTTTTAGTGTATGAAACGTTACAGGGTAACACATCATATTCGCACCATAACTATCTTTAGTTGACTTTGCGAACAGATATGCCACCTAGATATACAAAATTAACGCAACAACTTTCAGTTTCGTAGAGCGAAACTTCTCTTATAAGATGGACTGAAGGTTGCCTCTTTACTGCAAAGTGTGCAGGAGTTACTATTTGCTTCTTTGAGATGATGAACAATTCACTATATGTAACTGCAGACACTAGGTGTAAGTTAGGCTAGTTACAAATTCAGTCAGTGTATAGTTTCAAAAGTTAACTATTTTTGGCAATCAATAGTTTGTGCTTTAGAAGAAATTAAGTGAGCTTTTTAACCTTAGTAGTACTAATTTCTGGACTGATTATTTAGAGGGCAAATGCATCAAGCAAACCTTAAACGAGGAGTGCTGCGGTCAAAACTCACGTGGATTTGTTTACGTCTGCTTTGACCTCCTGATGTGCATAGTATAGTTGTTCATTCCTTATACTAAATATAGGGCTTATCATGCGTATATTCATCCATAACTAAAAATACAGCTGAACAAATTCCGACAAGCAAGTAATAACCTATTTTATTTTTAATGAACTGTTGAACTTTTCGAAATTCATAATTTCTCGTTTAGAAACAAAAAACCGATACGCCCCTTGGTTTGAAGTGCCATCAAATAGCGTCAGCAGCCGCATCTGTTAAATGGAGTCTTAAATTGTTGCCTAAACGTGAAAAGAGTACATACGATTAAAGGTATTTAGTTAAGGAAAATCATTAACTAAGAAGTTCACCGGAACTCTAGATTCGAACTGTGACCTACGAAATGAAACTGCACTTTATATATATATATATATATATATATATATATATATATATATATATATATATATATATATATATATATATATATATATAACAGACTAAAGAGTGCCCAAGCTTACGGCACCATTCCAGCGTAGTCTGCCTCCGCCTCCGTCAAGGACAGGGGATTACAGTAATAAAGTGACATGTTTTTACAGGGCTTTGGCGCAAATTTCTAGAACTTCAAGTAACGTATCTCATTTAGCTGATTCCCCAGAATATCTTGAGGTTGAATTCGTCTCATATCGGGCTTCAGAGTAAGAGAAACTGTTCATGATCATACAGGAAATCGAAAAAAGTTTGCCTCACTGGCAGATGATAACGCTGCTTTAAACCTACGGGGATAATCTACTTCAAGCGTCGGGCACTTTGAACTCCTTCTGCAATTTTATAAAACTTCGCCACCTGAAGAAAGAAAACTAAGACCAATTAGTACATCTCAATTCGTACATTCCCCAGCAACGTAAAACTTCTTATTATGACAGAAATGATCCTCTTGCTTTCCAAATAAATGTGTAACACAATCTAAAATGGTTATTTTGAATGTCATAAAATGCTTACTTTTTTCCTTTTTATTGAACCGTTTTTTATCGTTTCCGTTTATTTTACTATCTTTTTTCTATAATTTCACACATATACGCTATACACATAAACACCCATGCCAAAGGCGGGACTCGAACCCGCGACCCTCTACACGGCACAACGCTAGAGACGCTCTAGCGACCAGCCTACGGGAGCCGGCATATTCTGATATTTTAGCCTCAAACTGTGTCCTACTTCAGTGCTCCATACCAAAAAAGCGTCAAGATTTGTAAGCCAAATTGCGGCGAAGTGACTATAAAATTTTCAATGTAGCCAAGTACAATTGGTATTGGCATAGCTAAAAATTTAACCATCAAGGTAGCATTAGCACATCTAATTACTTTTACACCAAAATTTGTATTAGAAGCGAGTGTTTAGTTTTATCTGCTTCACTAAGCGGTTATGCTAAAATGTTTACTGCCTTTGGTAAGCTCTAAATTACGCATTAAACGTAGGGCTTGTGTTTGCGATAAAGTGGGACACTAGCGTTCGTTAGCTTCCAGTTTCGATTCCCGATGACCACCCTTTCTGAAATTTTGGTTTATGATAGCTTTCCTTGGGCAGCAGGCGAAACTTAGGGTGTTTCATCTGCTGTGACATTGTTTCCATAACTTCTCTTTGATTTTCCTTGTGGACTTCTATGTTTCGAGGTGTATTGTAGTACCGGGAAGATGTTGTTGATGCTTGCTGTGAGAGAATATTATTTTGTGAGGGTATTATAGGGCTGCTTTATCTTAGTACCGTTATCACTCTATCTAGACCTCACCAGCTTCGGGGTGGGTCTTCCAGCCTGGAACTGTTAGGGACTCCCGCGTGTCTCTGTGGCTTGTTTGTAACCCCTGTGTTTTTTAACGTCATCACTTCCTCCTGGAGGTTGTAAGCCTCAATATATTTATATAAGTACAGTACACAATGTCTCTTGCTGTTTTTAAAGTTATGTAACCTAGGCATGCAATATTACCATGCTTTTCAAACTTTGTGGGCTACTTGTTTGTCACAACAGTAAGATATTTTGAAAGGGCGTTATTCTTAATGAAACGCGACTATTAATAATAATTGTATATCACATTATTTTAAGAGCTGTTTTAATTTAACTTGTCGCTTGAACCACTTTTACCATTACGCTACCTTGCTTTAATGTTTGAAACTTAGCATTTGTATTCCTGAAAAAGTAAACGTCAAAGTAAAATTTAAATAGCACTGTTCTCCTGAATATACGTCATATATATTGAGTACCCACTGGAGTTATCATCTGGACATTAAAACGTTGATTCTTCTAGGAAGCTAAAACGTTATCAACATCCTCACAGAAGCTCTAATTAGATTTCGCTGATGAATTACTTTCCTAAAAACTATATATGTAGAGTTGCTCATTAATGCAGACCCGGCAAAACGAAAATGTCAAGTAAAAGATAATTAATGGTTCCAACCCTTCAGGATAAATGGTAGCTGTCGCTGTTTTTAGGTAATAGGCAAGCTTAAAAAAGTCGGGGGGTGTCTGATACCTATTCCGGGGTATTCGATAAAACTTTCTCACCGGCGTGGCTTGTGAAATTCAAAGCCTCGTATATGTGTTTAAAAATCTCTTAATTGTAATTCCGGGGTACAGCATATGCCACACATTACATTTCGTAACTAAATATACAATTTTAATTTTACTTCCTAGTGTCAGTGTCCATTTATCGAGAAGTTTCATATGAAAATCAGGAATTACAAATGGTATTTTGTATTCCATTTAACAATGTTCTATGTTACAGTTTTTAAGGGGGATATAGCAACATAGATTAGTATGGTTCTTATGGGTTATATAACGTTCATTGAAGAGGTAATGCAAATAGAAAAAAAATAATCTTAAAATTCGTAAATTTCACGGCCAGTATCGGTATAATATAAGGTATTAATTGGGCTTGTGGGCCGTGGTCTACTAGGCTCCTTCTTCATCTTCTCAGAGGTTTCGTCTACGGCTGCGTTAGACATCTTCAGTGGCAGTGCGATCAGTGTGTCCTGGTGGAAACCTCGACAGCAACTGTGCTTTTTACTGTTTCAGTTTACTTTATTAAGAATAAGTGGCCTGGTGCCGGTACATTGGGGCCCGGCCTACAGGCTAAATATTTACATTGGTATATATATTTTTGGGTTTAGCGTGTGTAGTCCTTTAGGTTTGGGCAAAACCTATTCGGCGGCCTTATTTTGGCCGGCGAGAATAGCTTGGCTCAGTCTTTTTATTGTTTGTTTTTATACTTTCATGCTTTAACGAACTCGACTTAGTTGCTTCTGAATGGTGTAAAACCTCGAGGAATATCACCCGTCGTCATTTATTATCCCCGCGAGTTTCTAAATTTTGAGAAAATGCACTGCATGTTAAAAATACTTTGCTCATAAAGGGTACAGCAGACAAATTCATTTGGAGCATTCTGAATTACGTTCCGCAGTTAGCATAAATGTATGGATAACATATCTGTTGAACGGCAAGGGAATTTTCTGTCGCTGGTAGACCAGGTTTGGGGTGTACTCAGCATCGTGAGGTCCCTGGGGGAACAATTGAGCAGGTACTTGAAGGCAAAGTAGCGGCTCCAGATTCCGAAAGCCGCATTCACAGCTTGGAGAGACTTGGTTCTCCAACTAACCTGCACCTACCATAACTGCACCTCAGTCATGACGCCCATTGAGGACGCAGGTGGGGTGCACAGCGGTTGAACGGCAGACCTTGGTTTGGCATCGGACTATTTCGCCGTTGAAGTTTTCGGTTAATCTTCCTTGAAGTTTACGTTGGTTATGGTTTTATTTCCTTTTATTTTGGTATTTATAATATAAGTCAATCCAAAATACATATATTATATAAATAATTGTTGATAAAATATGCGGAAGAGGGGTTACAATATTATAAATGTTTGATTTAACGTCATTTATGCCTAAGATATATATATATATATATATATATATATATACCGTTAAGTCCTAAAGCTTCGAAAATACTTGGTTAATAATTTGAAAATATTTAACTCTCTGATTTCACTCTTATTATATTTACACGTTTCATATACATGCTACAGAATTATATTGTTTGTGCGAAAATTAAAAACTACAAATTAAAAACTACGAGCATTACTTACAACCTATAAGTTTCAAATAATCGGGAGAAGTTCAAGATGTATGGATTTATAATTGGTGTGCACTATTCAAGAGCTATTGAATATTTCAGCTGAAAGTATTCCCTTGGATATCTAAAACTCATAAGCTTGCAAATTTAGAATTTCCAGCACAACAATTTCTTTATATTTGTACCCTGAACGCAAATTCAACATTTGATAGCAATACGATAAGCTATTGAGATCAAGCACTCCATTTTAGAATATAAAAGAAGAGAAAACTTATGTATGACAATGATCTACGTAGATTAACATTTTTGTGCAATATAGTATTTATTTTCTCAAATACATAATTTTAATTAACATCCTACAACGTAAGTCATATCGAGCAATGAAGGAAATGTATGAAATAATGCTCAAATGAACCCAGGGTTTATAGAGCTTAGTTACCTAACAGTCATGCCTTCAGGATAGGGCAAACACCGGAAAAATACCTTATCCAGATAACTCACCCTGACCGAAATTTGAACTTGGGACTTTTCTCTCAGTATACCGTAAATCAAAGCAATGAAAAGAGAACTGGGGATATTTGTATTTTCAATGCAGGATTGACTTAAGTGATTTATATGATAAAACAGGTGTCCATAATTACATTATTGTCAGATGGTCTCGTCTCTATGAAATTTTAGAAATCAATGTATATGTTGTAATAGAAAAGAAGGCGAATTTACGGGAAATTCTCCGAAATGTGACTGATGACAGGACGATTGGTCACTACAAAACCAGCCGCACAACAGTTGTAGTTTTACGGCAGAAAGCTGGCGTGTTGTATTTGTTCATGCAAAAGGGTATAGCATAAAGGAATTAGCCGAATTTGCGGGTATGCGAAAAGGTACTGTGATGCGGGTTTACTAGCAGTGGCGGACTATACAGTCCACTGCTTATCAATGCTGGAAACATTGTTGGAAAGTAGGTGCAGATAATACAAACAGCTTTGCAGCTATGTAATAATTGTTGTACTGGCAGCGATTCTTAATATTTGCCTAAGACAGGAACTATTTGGATTATTACAAAAAGGGTTAATGCACTTGGAGTGAACGTAAAAGTTTAGTCACATACTGTGGAATAGCCCCACAACATATACACTATATACCTTTGTGCTTGTAAGAAATGAAATGTGTAGTGTTTAACTCCCGCTTTTACTACATACGGCATCGCAGGCGATGACACTGATGATATATGAGATGAAGATGGAGCTCCGGTGGAATGAGATGTCGGGGGAAACCGGAGATCCCGGAGAAAACCCGCCCCAGCGCCGTGTTGTCGATCACAAATCTCACTTTGCGGTCGCCTGGGATCGAACCCGGGCCGCCTTGGTGTCAGCCAAGCGGTCTAACCACTGAGCCACGGCGCGGCCATTGTGCTTGTAAGAGAACATGTTAGATAAAGGGTCAGGGGTGCGAGACCAAAAGGGCAACCAGATCTGTGTGACTACATGCGCAAGCATGCCCATTCCGAAAGTTTCTTTTAGAAAGCACCTAATGTTGCTCGAGCCCATCTACAAGCTCCTGACCTCTTGGACGTTCTCGCAAGCAGAGCCTGCCCAAGAGCACCTGGAGGCGGGACCTAGCTGAGCTTTCCGATCGACGCCAGAAGAACCCTCTACAAAGCGTGCATCAGCTGCCCAATCACAACTCACCGAATCACATTTCGACATCCTGCAACACTGAACCAGGTGAAGATGTAAACGATTGGGACAGAAAATTGTGCACAAAAATTTGTAGTAGAAGAGCAAGTGTTCCAGCACTTGACTACCGACCAGAGGAAATTCAGGAAAAACGGAGGACAGCTTGGGTGGTCAAGGGAATCAAACGCGGACCATAAGATTGCGAGTCTCCCACCTTGAGGCCATCTCGCTTAGTGTATTTGGAGTACATAAACTAAGTAAGTAGACCTGATTAGTTTTAATGCAGTCTCTAAAATTCTAACTAACCTAAATTGCGTATTGCATAACTTACGAAATTATCATGGGCATAAGTGTATATAATCTATGAACATAAACACACGCCCTTTCTACTTTAGTGACTTTGAATTGGTACTTTTAGTGCCTAATTCTTCTTTAACAAAGTAAGAATTTTGGCTGAAACCGAGCGGTTCAGTTGAAATCATTTTCTACATAAAGAAAATAAAGGTACTTCGAGTACTGAATTAATCCATCGAGAGCAAGTTAGTACAAAAGTACGAAGCTATTACATTCTAAAGCGAGATTGACCGTTTAAACAGTATTGCCACTCCTGGAATTGGTAACATCTTAAAGCAAGATTGATTCACTCTCTCCCGAGTTCGAATCTCGATCAGGGTAAGTTACCTGGATAAGGTTTTTCCGTGGTTTTCCCTTATCCTGAAAGACGAATGTCGCGTAACTCTAAGCTCTTTGGATCCTGGGCTCATTTGAGCGTCATTTCACCCATTCCATTCATCGTCCGTTATGTCTTAACGTTGGAGGATGTAAATTACAAAAAAAAAAAAAAAAAAAAAAAAACTCTCTCTTTCAATTTACGTCCTCCCAACGTTAAAGCATATCGAAAGATGAATGAAACGGGTGAAGTGAAGGTGCATGGCGTTTTAAATATCATTCCATCAAACATCCAATCATCGCCATACGAACTTCTTTCAAAGGATTTATCGGATTTTTGGTGATCAACCAGTGTTTCTTGTAGTACATGGAGACGTTGAAAGACGAAACATTCTTGTACGGTGCTTCCTTAACTGCTTCATAGTACTTAAGTTTATATTCAAAGAGGCAATAACATCTTAGATCAACTAAACTAGCACAAAGACGTTTATCTCCCCTGGGGTTCAACCTCCTCTCTTAGTCAACTCTCACTGTCTAGAGCATGGGAATGTTTTGTATATCCACTTTGTAGCCCTTGTAAGATACTTGATTTAGTAAAATCTCAGTTGCCAGTGTTAATTGTAAATCTTCGAAAATTAACCTTAATTCATCCATACAATCTGCATGGAAATAACGTTTCCTCTAGCTAGTTTGTTTGGACAGGTTTGACTACTTACTGGATTCTAGATAGGGTGGAGGACGGATTCAGATTACATTTTCCTGCAAAATATGATTTTTGTTCGCCTGTTTGCAAACTAAAAAATAATTTTGAGTAATTTCGGTGTGCTATATTGAATGATGGGTTCCATTTTTCTCTGTCGCGTAAGGTTTTCTTATAAATCACAAAATAATAAATTGAAAATACTGTTTCTATGTAAGAATCGTGCATTTCAAAATGAATAGAAAAGCAAAACTTTTGAGTAACATATAGAAATACCTTTCTATCTGTAAAACAAGATGCGACGTTACATTTTCCTTGGCCGGAAAGTCGCTTGCGCTGATTTGCCGTGAATTTGCGATTGACGAACGTCCCTCTTCAAGCATCATCAGTAGTCCGTTCGCAGTGATCCACCAACCCTGATATCTCCTGTCCAACACCTTGATATCTACATGAACTCATTAATTCATATTGTTCACCTCTGAGGAGTCCAAAATTATCAGGAAAGTGGTTCGGATGATAGTACAAGAAGTGAAAGTTTAAACTCATACTTTGCCCTGAAACTCGTAGCTTTTGTACCACATAATTCATAATTTGTTTGTGTTGCAGAATTTTTTATACCTCCAAGCAACTTATTGACTACCCTTTTGAGAGTATACCACAGTTGTGGTTTTCTATCATTCAATGTATGTATCTTCATTAGCTATCTCATTTAGATCTTATTTAGCTCTTACTAAATATACCCTATTTTATTAGCTTCGGAAATTAGAGAAAGTTTACTGCTAAGGTATTTGAAACACGAGCCTTTCTTTTTCGGTGCTTTCTTAACTGTTTCATAATGCTTAAGTTTATATTAAAAGAAGCAATAACATTTTAGATCAACTAAACTAGCACAAATGACGTGAATCTCTCCTGGTGTTAAACCTGTACTCTTAGTCAATTCTCTCAATTTATAGAGCATGGAAGTATTTTGTATATTCTCTTTGTTTCCCTTATGAGATACTGGATACGTTTATGTCTCCACACAAAGCATTGATATTCCTTGTAATTAATTCTAAAATGCTTCCTAGATTTTCATATCATTCTTCAAGAAACACAGAATATGAAATGAGTATTGAGGGAAATACGGTTCTGTTGAGCAATTAAACGGCCTTTAGACTTCTACTTGGAGCATCAATAAACGCCGGTCGTTTCTATCGTATGTCTGCCTTACCAGCTGTTGAACTAAACGAGGTATATCACGACAGTAAAATGTTGGTCTTCCATCTTAGAGAACTTAGAAAATACTCCGTGTATTCCAGAAAAATTTGCTGCTTGGAGACAGCATACCTTCCCTTTCAACTTAGATCAAAGTAATTTGCTCTTGTCTTTGGTAATATCTAAATCTCTTACTAAGTCGTTTAACTTTTCTTGACCAAAATACTCTGACTTGACTTCAGCAGTGTGCGTTGAGAAATCCTCTCTATTGGAATTTTCTGTTGACCCACAGACAGAACTCTTAGTGTCCTGTAGTTGAGCTGGTGGAATAGGAATAGGGAACCTATTCCATGTCACACAGGTATTATAGCTGAAGCAAGACCTTCTGCAATTTCACTTTTGTTTCATTTGTCTTATTGTACTCAGATACACACATGCAGAAGTAGCAATCATCATAATGAATTTTTGTTCGCGCCATATCATATGAATCCCTAGCTTCATTTATTTCTGTTTTATATTGTACCACTGCCTTAGCCATTCACTACGTGCTTTGCAAGCATAATGTGGAGCTCATGTTTAACTTTGATCTCCTAGCTCAAATTTAAGACAAGCAAAACCACAAAGCTCAAAAACTGTAACGTTAGTTTTCTGTCTCTGCAACAAGAAAGAATCACATATGTAACATAAGTTACTTGTGACGTTAATACATTTTCTTCCAGGAAAGGTGGAACCCATATCACTGAACAACACGGACTAAAAATACAAAATGACAATGATTAAATTGTTTGTGGAACTGCACTATCAGTCACTGCAATCTATAGAAAGCAACTAAAGTTCAGGGACGTTAAGAATTTAGTCACTAAAGAGTGAGCGTACATGCCATTTTATTGTGCAACAGTTGACTGTTTTACTGCCTTGCACAGTTATCAGCCTATCGCTTAGTAAGATAAGGGTTAGAGAGTAGGAGTGGCTCGTTTGTATCTGTATGTACAGCCTTAAGATGCAAAATTTGTTACATTAATATGCAATGTACAACGTAATCGCAATTATATATAATAGCCAGTATATCACAATACCTAATGTCGTAAAATGGTATGTACTAAGTGAAAACTGTTATAATTTTCGAAATCAGCCGTGTTTGTTTCCAAACAATTAACCCATTTTCATAAAAACGGGGAAAGTGTGGCAAGACACTGTTAAAACTTTCTATGTAGCATGACGGTGAGGATGAAGATGATTCCTCCAGTTATTGCAACTCAGTGCTACATACAACCAAGGCTCTAAAACAAGGATGTACATCTGGATCACATATTAAGTTACCGTTAAGAATATTAGCTCGTATTTCAGTACCTTGCAGTTCATACTGGGAGCAGATGTTTTGAATGCAGCCTCCTTACTGTGAATCAATTTTTCCCAAGTATTTCAGGCTGTACTTCAGTATAAGGTTATTACAAATTTCTTTGTGAGTCAAAATATTACTCGTTACCCAGCATTGTCCATTTATGTCATTATTGCTAGGCCAAAAGTTAGTTCTCCCTATTTCAAATGAGATAGAATCACGTAGCTACTCACGCATTAAAACAGCAACTGCAAAGAATGCTTAGTTGTTGTGAAAGATGAAGCATATTGCGACTTTGTCCAGTTTTCAGTGTCATTTTACTAAGTTCTATGACTATTGGTTTTTTGTTCAACTTTACAATGTCGCTTCACTTTCTTCACAGAGAACCAGCGAAATGAAATACGTATGATGTAACCTCACTATACAGTTCTTCCATACAGTTGGGTAGGCCAGTACACAATTTCTTATATCCCTCCTGTAATAGCAGCACTCAGTACCCAACAGCCGTCACAAAGTCGCTCAAAGTATAGCACTTTCTGGGGAACCACAAACGCATTCACTAAGTTTCTAACAATGATTGACAATGGCGCCCGATAATATAGAAGTTGGAAATCTTTCTAGAGCGTTGGAGCGTTTGAGAAGCGGGGGAAAGAGAAACTACTAGAAGATTTTGGTGTTACGCTGGGCCAGAACGCTTTCGCACTTATTTATCGCTGTACACTTTGCATTTAATTAGCAGCAACTTCCCGATAAGCATGCGCCGTAGCTGCTATGTCATTCTGTATAGTTTTCAAGAAGTACAATTTCCATATCTGAATTGTACATTTCATACTGGGTTTAATACTTTTGTGACATGTTTCCTTTGAGCAATGGAGTCACTGTAAAATCAAGTTTGATTGGATATTTACCTCAGTTACTCTATTAGAACAGCGTGTTAGATCCTATGAGCAATTAGAGCCAAACTGAACCCAATGTTTCTACGAAAATGTTGTTGAAGGGCTAAGGTATTTTGCTTTTTTATCTGTGATGTTTACGCAGAATCGTAATTT
Source organism: Mantis religiosa (assembly GCA_030765055.1). NCBI lineage: Eukaryota > Metazoa > Arthropoda > Insecta > Mantodea > Mantidae > Mantis > Mantis religiosa. Next base: position 99,654,090 of record CM060950.1, read on the forward strand.
TCCTAGTGTATACTGACGTCCGTTTCAAGTGCTTTATAATGCAACGCAGATGCTAATTTTGGTACCGAAAAATCCGGTCCCATGCTCTGCCACAGCGATCTCCTATTCATCGATCATAAATGTACGCACTGGATTAACAGGTTTGCCTCTGTCTCGCAAAAATGAACTGCCGGAGGGTAAAGTTACAAGATAGTTGCCCATGTCCTCCATAGCGGAGTGCCATTAAGGAAAAGCTTAGCGAATTTTTGGAAAAAAAAAAAACAATATGGTTTAATGTAACAGAAACAAGGACAGAATTTACAAAAATTGTTACGCTTTCTTTTGATACACCTAGGGCTTCCATTTTCATGATGCTTTATGCTTTTGTTAATGTTGGTTTGTTATAGCAACAAATATTTAAATATTTATTTCCATGTTTCTAATGAATGAGGGTGGCGAGCACATGATATTTAGTTTGAAAGGCCTGGCTTAGGTTCAGACGCTTCAGACGCTTCAGACCGAAAAGCTTTGTTCAAAGCTGCCGGTAGTAAAAGTCACTGATAGCCTGCTGACAAGAGAGTTGGGAACGGGAAGTAAGGAATCAGCTAACAGAAATATAAACGGAAGGATTAGTGTGGATCGTCCTCTTTGAATTGGAAACATTGGAGTGTATACAGGTTTTGCCTTGGTTCATTGTGTGAACCTTTTCTGTTCTTTATAGTACATTGCTGTTTTTATTAATATCATTGAAATAATTTCCTTCTTTCAAGTATATTCCTTATCTTTCTTAGTAAAACTTTAGTCCAATCAGATTACAGTTGCTCGCTGCTTCCAGTTGCAATGATCTCTTTAATTAGTGTATGGAAGGGACAAAAAACATGCTAGTTGTCGCCCAATTTTTGGAATATTGTAAATAACTCTTTTCTCCGTTCCGCACGAGGTAAATCATATTATAAATTTTGGTTTAGCTTTTCCCTGTGTACCAAACCCTTTCATAATAAAACATTCCTAAACACATCTTAATTTCACATATACAGTCATGCATTTATTTCACTTTCACTAATTAGTTGCTGGCCGGTAGATGAGAGAGTTGATTTTGACAGTGGAATCATTTGTTGTCCCCTCAAAGTAGAAACCTCAAGAAGGAAAATACACTATTGAGATCTGAAGGAACTGGACACTCTTTTGTGCACGCCAGTTTACGTTTGGCAATATCGAAGAAAGGTCCTCTCATACACAGTGCCCCAGAAGATTCTCTGTAGTTACGCTAAACTGATATAAATCAGAGCGTGGTATAAAAATTGCAAACCTGGTCATTTATCATATTGTTAATACTGTTAATACTGTTTTATAAAATTCGAGAAGCAGAAAAAATTGTGATTAAGTTGCCTGTGGGGAAATTCTCGAGCTGAACTCTTCGTGCTGAACGTAAAACTATGAAGATGCCGCCCTAACAATAGACATTCTTAATTGAGAAATACCTATTCTGCCGCTGAGTGAGTAAAGTCTAGAATAGAAATACTTGCATAATTGAAATACCTAGTCTTTATAAGCAACAGCCACTTTAAAATCCTATGTTCAGACTTTATATTACTTTACCAGAACAATAACTATAAATAAATAAGTTTAGAGAAATGAATGTGTGTGTGCATGTGTATGTATGTGTGTGTGCGTTATTTTGACATATTCTTTCTCCACTCAGCCATTGTCTTCGAAGAATAAATTCAATTGACATTATAGAATCAACTAAGAATCCAGAAATATATCTAAAATATATGAATCCATGGTCTGAAACAAGTTTAATTGCAGTTTTTATTTGTTTCTTAAATATCAGCTCAGTGTTGTGAATGTTGCGTAATATTAATGTAAATAATATATTTTTTCTTTCTTTGCAGGTATGTAATTTCTGCTGAAGACTTAAGTGAGAAGCAAGTGATACGAGGGCATTTGGTAAGATTTAAATTGTTCTCTTAATTCTGAGATATGCAGAATAGGATTTACAGGAATGTCACGTTATATCTACTCATAAGTCCCTCGTTGCCTGCGCAAGATATCGTTGGTTCATTTTCAAGTAAGATAAAAGTTTTCCGATGGAGCACTAAATGTAAGAGGCTTTACCCCATTCGTCAACCTTTTTTCATTATTTACATTCACGTTTTACATATCTACTCAGCCCTGTACATATTCGAAAGTTAGAATCAGACCAAAACTTTCATTGCTATATGCGGGATATCAACCACGGATCTCAGATTGCCGTGACCTTGTTCTAATAAACTGAGCTCTCGTGACGACATTTCGGCACAAGACTTAATTTTCCACCACTCTCGCATTTCTTCGCTAAAGCACAAGGCGCTCGCAAAATCGATTTTGAGTTAACATACCCCAGTGCTAACTTGCAATTGCGTAAGTACCGTAAATTCGGAGATTCTCAGTTACCTACTACTCAGTCGAACAGTATTTATTCCTGTCTGTGCTGTGGGTTATTGTACGACACGCCAGAAAAGTTGCTACTGTAGGAATATGTAATATAAATTATAATGCGGTACACAAACTGGTCAATATATAGACAAAGGACTTCAATATAATAAGAACAATTTGTTTTACTATTATTAGTCATGCAATATGATGACAGTTAAAGAGCTATAATGTGAACAGATGTTATAACTATTACACAACCGAGTTCTTTATCACATTTTGCATGATTTAGTCATTTATAGTTATAGGTTGGCACCAAAGAAGGAACTCAAAGAATGCTGTTGACTTATTGCCCTTATATTTATTCTCGAATAGAAAGCCAAATATTTTGGTAGCAGAGACCACTAAGACGGAATCTCTAACGATTTCTGTCATAGAATGTCTACAGCCTTCATAATGCCTCCTTGTTAATCCTTCTTTATATGGATATGTATATATGCATATATACGTATAAAAACTTGTAATTCTTTCTCGGTTTTCATTCAGCCTAACGAAATTGCAAGAGATTTGTAAGATACTGGAAAGACTACCTGTGCAGTTGGCATCCATACATAATATTAAAAGAAATAGAGCTCCAAAATCCGTTAATTAGTCATTATAATCAAGGAATTGCATACTAAACATACTGTGACTAGTAAATTAAACACTGAGGAAAGGAAACAGAAGAGAAATGGTAATAATAAAATAAAACAGTTTCATTTCTATAGAATATGGCATTCACTGGATTACGATTTTCAAAATAAATACATAAGGAACTACAAATAGAAGATTAAGAAGGAAAGTAGTCCTACAGAAGAAAGTCTTGGCTCATCTCTGCCATATTATGGGAGGAAATCTGAACATTCACTAAGAAGGGTGAAACAATATAATGTCCTCAAAAATCAAACCTTTGAGTGCAGTTTTAGGACGTACTAACATAGATTACATTACAATTAAAGTATTCGAAAAGGATTGCAAATTTTTAAACTGAACAACAAATTGAAAAATCTCTAAAAGTTATTGAAAAGGGGCCTTAGAAGTAATGCAAGATACACAATACCGAAACAATATGAAGGTATCAACCATCTGGGTGAATATATGTAGACAGTCAGAGTGAGAGATTGCTGACGAATCATTGAGAATGAAACAGGCCATTTAAACTTAAAACATTGAAGCTTAATGAATAAGACGGCCAAGGTTGACGAAATATGACAGAGCATTTTAAGTTAAACGATGCACTGTAGTAGCACGTATTTATTTGTTTCTTGTTTTGTCAATTTGTTTTTCTTTATTCGTAGAGGTTGCTTTGCTTTACTGACTACGCTGTACCCTAATTATTTGCCTTTATTTTTGTTTCATCTTAACTTATTTCATTTTGGTCTGCACAATACATGGATAAAGCAAAGAATGTTATAGGGAGTGGGCGCTCATTGACAATGGCAGCACTTGCATGATGTACTAGGTATACCACCATATATAGGTAAATCCGTTATCTTAAAAAGAGAGTAAGAGTTGCACTGTGCGTAGTATAACTCTGTCATTATCCATTGCCATATATAATAAAGTTTCCGTTGGATACAATCTGAAATAAACGCAAAGTTACATACCAAGGGGCATACACAGAAAAGGCTATGGCACATAAGCTCTGTACTGCTTTCTCATAGTTAGCTCCACCATGGTACCCCGCCACAAGGGAAGTTATAAATTTACACTATAGAATTAATATGAAGAGAACAAAAGATACAAAAATGATGTATTCCTAAATTCCGCCTGCCCTACTATTCACTTTTTTCGCTGTAAATATGCGATAACAAGCCAATGAATTTGTGCCCGGAAACAATATTTTACATAAATCAATATGGAAATGATTTGGGTGCCTTTAAACATATTTATAATTAATCTATGCTGCTATATGTTGAATAAATTTACATATATAAAAACGAACGCTTAGCAAACGGTTTAAATGGAAGGCGACTGCGATAAAGCTAGTATTTAATAAAATAAAAGTTTTCCTTTTGGCACATCGTTTCCTGTACGCCCGCCACAAGCTATTCAAAATATTTACAATAAATCTTCACGTAACCAGCATAAGGTTAATATTTTGCGTAGCACAAAAGCTACGAGACCCTCAAATATACTGCTTTGTGGTGAACTCGGCGTAGGCTTAACGTGGAATAATGATGAACGGTACATTATATTTATGTTAAAATTATGATATTAAAGAGCCTTAAAATAATGTTTGTATATTAGTAACGTTTACTCCCTTTGTCGTTTATGGCAAACTGCAGAAGTATTATACTCCAGATAAAAATTGGATATCGTTAATCCATTATGAGTCATACCTTTGGATTTCACGACATACAAAGAGATGTTTATAATTAATGAAATCAAGAGGACATACACTCTAGAGCAATCTGAATCATCGTTTTAACATGTCCAAATGGACCACAAAATTTAAATGTGGACGTGAAAACTTTGAATATGACGTAAGCGTGGAAGCTCGAAATCCTGCGAACCATAAATAACCAATAAAGCACGCAACATAGTTCTGCAGGATCGCTTAATGAAGGTGTTAGGTGATAGGGCTTAGCTAAAAATGTCAAATGTAATAATCACCAAAATTTTATTCATGTTGACAATATTTTACGTAACCTGTGCTAAGATTTTAAACAAAAATCTTGAACCGCAAACATACCATTAAATGGAAAGTTATTGCCCTCTTCAAAAGCTTTAAGGGTCTACAAAACTCACTCGCTCACTCACTCACTCACTCACTCCTCACTCGGTCGGTCAGTTAGTCACCATAAAAACTTTATACACTAATGAGTTTTATTAAACTGATATAAATTTGATATATTAACTTCAAAAATACATTGTTCTAATTATTCTGTGACAATTCTTTCCTCTTTCTGATAATTGAATGTTATCTATTTCCAAAACTACAGCAGACATGTAAAATTCTGCTGCAGTCAAATTGCTGAACACGTTAAAGTATAAAAGAACTCTTTTGTAGTCTAATTCATTTAAAGCTTATATTCCCTTTGGTTTACATTTTCCAACCTTTTGAGAAAGTTCTTTTGTGTTTTATTACGTAGAACAAGCAACTGCAATATCAATTTGTCCATATTCTATTCACTTTGCAACATCGGCTGTCCCTCAAGCTTTTTCCCTTTAGCTGAGGCCGTATCAATAAATTAAAAAAATTTATTGCAAGGTAAATAGAAACGTTACCTGATGTGTAACCAATTTTTGTACGGATATGTAATAAAAATTCTCTGAAAATATGTTACCTGAGATAAAAGGTCTTGCGATTGTAGTATCTGGCTTTTTCTGTCATTTTCGTGCATTCCTGTAATTCAAAGGCTATGAGAGCATCCTTGGTTGGCAAAGGACTTCACCGCATACTTCTATCCACTTCGCTTTAATCAGACTTTTCGTTTGTTATTGATGTGCACCACAACAGACTGAGTTGCTAACACGCAAATCAAATGGTAATGTACTGGAGATACATATAATGTTTACATTTCTTGAGCTCTTTTGTATACAATTTATTAAGTTCCAAGCGAGGAATTTGACATCGTAAATGCACACTGAAAAATAAGCAGGAAAATGGGATAGAAATGAATAAAAATATTGGCTCTAATATAATTTGTAACACTAATTTAAATCAATATGAGCTGAACCTTGAGCTAAGAAGAAATATAGGTTTGTAATATTTTTCTTCCTACTCTTCAGCTTTGGTGCTTAAATGTGGCTTCTTATGTCAACAGAGGTATGTGTAGGCTCGGCTCACTAGAGCAGCTCCACGTATCCACTATCAGTACACATACGATAGGCTCCGTACGGCTCTACCAAGGTTCGATCCCAGACGCTCGCAAAGCGCGATTTATGGTGGACAACATGGTGCTAGGGCTGGTTTTTTCCGGGATCTCCGGTTTCCTCCGCTATCTCATTCCACTGGTGCTTCATCTTCATCTCGTGTATTATCTCACCTCATTATGTCACCGCCTACGGCCGCACGTAGTAAAGCAAGCGTTAAACGCTATACACGCTCCGTACTAGCAATAACAATCCATGTGGCCAGTGGCCGTTACGCTTTCAATCCTTACTTTTCACTGAAGGTTATCATTTCAAACGTTTTCATTGCTTCTACCACTGTAATAAATATATCTTGCAAATGGCATTATACCCGCCTCGGTAGCGTAGATGGTAGCATGTCTGCCTCACGTTCAAGAGGTCTAGAGTTTGAATCTCGGTCAGAGTGAGTTACCTGGATAAGGTTTTTCCGGGGTTTCCCTTATCCTTCAAGGCGAATGTCAGGTAACTCTAAGCTCCATGGACCCTGGACTCATTTGAGCATCATTTCTCATTTCACCTAATTCATTCATCTCCAATATGACTTAACGTTGGAGAACGTAAATTACAAAAAAGGCAATACCATTAATTTAATGCAAATGAATTAATATATACTTTTTATTACCTTTAAATTACTTTTAATTTAATATCTCAGCCTAAAAGTTTGCAGCCATATAGACAAAATATGTAACATTACCAGGGTTATAAGTTTCAGGGCGCACCTATTTCTTAGGTTAAACTGAAGCTCTTCAAACAGATACTCAAGTGTGAAATATTATTTCTACTTTTTTCAGGCATCGTTTCCTCTTTTTGGGACCTTTATCCCTTTTCCTTCAACAATGCACATAATCCCTTTCCCGCCTTTCCTCTTCACGTTTCATTCCATTTTATTATATATGATTTTCATTCAATATAAAATATTCCATGTTCAATTAACCACTTCTCAGCTTGCTGTGAACATTTGAGTAGTAAGGCTACCTCCTACAGTGAAAGTCCTGCTAAACTTGAAAGCATACCTGCAACAACGAAAAATGATTGTGTGAACGGCAAATGTTCCTCCTTTAGCTTTACCACTGAAAAGTATCCCGCAATAATGCTGTTGAGAATGAGAATATAGTATTCCATCCTTTTAATTTCACCAGAATCAGCAACCTGCCCTTCCAATATGTATGTTACGTTTGTCATTTCGCGTGGATGCGGAAGACGTCAGCAAGAGACAGCAGTAACCGCCCTCGCGTAGTTCTAAGAATTTAAATTGGGTTCCGCCCAAAGCTATTAGAAATCACTGAGACTGTAGTTCCAGCATAACAAATAACATTCTGGTATTGTCACGATGTTATATAAGAGTGTGGACAGCTAGTGAGTGAATTTTTAATGCAAGTGTACACGCTGTAATGTAAATTGGATCCCTGTTCTAGAAACCGATTTTAGTTCTTTTTTACTTTACTAAACGAGTCTATTACTGTATTTTCCAATTCCAAAGGTTTCCAATGCATGATTTAACGTTTTGGCTCAGGAATTTAAACAAAGTTTCATAGACAGTAATGGAACTGTTATGAGGTGTATAATCATGATTTAAGAATATTGTTAGATGAAAAGCACCAGTGATATCGCAACATACATTTGCAGCTCCAAGCATCAAACGTACAAGAGTCTTAAAGTAAACAACCGTATTAAGAAATGCACTTCAACTCAGTTTCTTAAAAGGCCCAAATTTGAAGTAATTTAAAATTGATTTGTGTGCAGATCTTTCATTAGCAGGAATAAGGTGAAGCATGCAAACTTCAAAGGTTTTTTGCAAATATACCTACACAAAATGGTAATGCCCATTGTTTTATAAACAGCTTGTAGTCCTTTTGCCAAGAAACCACGCAGAGAATCAAGAAGAAAGTGTCTGATTGCGATGTAGGAAGCATTCTACATGGAACCATTTACTCAATAAAACAATATGTTTTGAACAGTTTAGGTCCCCCTTAGAAGGAAAGAAAATTAATCCAGTGTAGTTAAACGTCTAAGAGCTTCTGAAAGCCAATGTAAGTATTGTAATTCAATAAAAACTTTTGTTCTATAGGTATCAAATTTGATAAACAAAACTACGTTTAGCTACACACTAGGCTCCATATAAGGCTTCAGCTTTAACCAGTTGAGACCTTTATTTTCTAACTTTAGGCATGTAGTATACCTTGTTCATGCCCTTCGCATGTTTTATGAATCCATAAAGAACGAGTAAATATCTCAAAGAAGTTTATCTCACTGTCAAATGCTCCGGACCAAGTTGTTGACTGCAGGGAAACCAATGGCCAGTCCCTTCGAAATTTCCTAGTCATTACTAGCTGGAGATCTTGGATTGTGTTTGCTGCTATGATCGGTGAGAATTTTGACAAAATTAAAGAGTTCGTGCCTTCTTCTGATCCAGCAGAAGCAGGTGCAATCTCCGAAGCTCAGCATCCTCATTTACCGCGGAAAATTTATAATTTTTGCGGGAAATATATTTTGTTCATATTTACAAGTACTCACTGCAGCTATTAAACGATTAGAAGAACAACGTGAGGAAAAGGAAACACAATTGGATGTTTTTACTCCAATGAGGAAGCTGTTTGATGGTTTTACCAAAGAATAATTTCAGTTCAGTCTTCAGAAATATCCGAACATTTCGCAATTGGCTATATCTGTGGAGTTACCATTCCGATTTAATAAATGATTAGTCCCACTGCTTTCTATGGATTCGAATAAGCTTTAGCATCCTGAAAGACACTGCATCTTATTAAAGAAATGGGCTTTCTTTTAAAAATCAGAGAGGCTTGATCTCTTGAAATACAACAACATGTTTTATTTCTTCTTTTGATGAATGATAATTTGATGTAACTGATTGTAGCTAATTCAGTAAACTAGAATAGAGGAAAGAGAAAACGTTGACTCGATTGAGTAAACCATACATTCCCTTTCCTTTTTCATCTGAAGTATGCACATACAATTCCCGCCAATTACTTTAAGCTACATATTAAAATCAACACTTAAAGCAAAGGCTACCAAAAGAGAAACTTTCTATAACATACCAGAATGATATATCTGTGTAAATGATTTTGCAGAACAAAAATCCGATTAAGGGCCACAAGAGCTATTAAGACACCATTATTAATGAAGTGCAGGTACAAGTATATATACAACTATTACTCAATAAATGAAAAAAATTATATTTTACTGCAGTTTTACAAATCCATTTTTAAATGCTTCATATTTTCTTTTGAGCTGAATGTATTCGTATAATATTTTTTGAAGTTCAGATTTGATAATCTACTTTTTGGTTAGTTTCAACACTGAGAAAAGATCTTCACTAATTATATTGATTCAAACAAATTCTGCATATTTCAGCGTGATTGTAAGTACATGGAAGTCTAGTAGGATGAAATTTCTACAGAGGTTGCATAAATTTTCCTTGTTAATGTCTTTATCGTTTTAGTTTATTAACTACTTAAGTAACATAGAGCCATACATTGCCCCAGAGCACACTGAAATGAAATGTCGCAGTCCTTGATGAGAAGTTTACCTTTCATTTGTATTTTTAAGGTAAAGGAAAAACTTAAGCATATTTTCTTTTGAGCTGAATGTATTCGTATAATATTTTTTGAAATTCAGATTTGATAATCTACTTTTTGGTTAGTTTCAACACTGAGAAAAGATCTTCACTAATTACATTGATCCAAACAAATTCTGCATATTTCAGCGTGATTGTAAGTACATGGAAGTCTAGTAGGATGAAATTTCTACAGAGGTTGCATAAATTTTCCTTGTTAATGTCTTTATCGTTTTAGTTTATTAACTACTTAAGTAACATACAGCCATACATAGTCCCAGAGCACACTGAAATGAAACGTCGCAGTCCTTGATGAGAAGTTTACCTTTCATTTGAATTTTTAAGGTAAACGAAAAACTTAAGTAATTTAAGTAACTGTCATGTTGGCCATAGAAGCTCAAATGGTTAGAGCGGCTGGACGGAAACCAGAAGATCCGTTGTTCAAATCCCGGCTATGGCATTGAATTTTTCAGTCTGACTCTACCCTTTCATAGTGCGTCCTACACACGGCTAGTGTAAAAGAACAATTAATTTCCATTAATTTTACCTAATAGTGGTCCGAACTATAAAGCCCGGGCCTTAAAGTACTTACAGCATGGTAAGTCGTCATTAAGGTAGTTGTCTCATGTGTTTATGAGAACTCCTAGTGGTTTACCGGGAAAAACATGAGTCAGTTGGAGAATTTATGTCATGCTGGCACGTAGGCCATAGTAGCTCAAATGGTTAGAGCGGCTGGACGGAAACCAGAAGACCCGTGGTTCAAATCCCGGCTATGGCATTGAGTTTTTCCGTCTGACTCTACCCTTTCTTAAGTAACTTTCACCACGATAGCTCGTGGTATTCCCCATCTAAATGAGATCTGCGTCGACGTTGCAATACCTATGGGTTTAGCGAAATTTTATTCGCGTTTTCATATTTATAAACTGATCTGATTCATGGTTTGCAAGCATTTAATTTAGCAAACTGTTTGTATGGCCTGTACACAGCAGTTTAGTAAATATTTAATAGTTTATGCTTAATCAGGATATACGGTTTATTACCGTTGGTGAAAAATTACCTTGCGATTGACTTTCCTCCTATCGCACGGCGTCTCACTATTGCCAAACTTACTAATCCTCCTGTATCAGCATGACCAATATCCACGGGATAGAAAGGCTATAATAATTTAAACATAATATATTATGTAAAATAATTAATCCTTGCCATATTGCTATCTATATTCCTAAGAAACACTTCACTAAATGAAATTCTTGCAAACAAAGAATCAGATTAATACACAACTATGAAAATACGCGTAAAATTCCATTGAACCTATAGTTATTGCAACGTTGATACCATCGTACTAGTTCATTAGTCTGCGATTTGAAGAGCCTCTGTCCAGCTGACGCATATATCACCCATGCTAATCACAAGGTATATTTATACCAACTGCATTTAATGTGTTTGCATACTGTTGATTTGTCCTGCGCCGTGGCGTAGCGGGCTAAGGCAGCATGTCTTGGTCCCTGGCCACGGAAAGCGGCACGAGTTCGATCCCACCCATCTGGTGGGGATTTTAGGTCCAGGGTATAGGACCGGTGCCCACTCAGCATATTGAGGAAAGTGAGGAGCTTACGCTAGGTAAGCGGCCCTGGTCACGGAAACAAACATTCCAGCTGGGGAATGCTGAGATGCTGACCACATCTCCTCCCCATATTGGTTGGATGATCGTCCAACTACCGTGCGTAAGTGGCCGTGAGACCGGCAGTCGGGTTGGTAGGCCTTGGCCCTCTAAGGGCTGTCGCGCCATGTATGTATGTGTGGGAGCTCCTATTCGAAAAGTGCTTTGCCTGAGTTCAGCTATATAGTGTCCCAACTGAAATACACACAATTGTATTATTATTATTATTATTATTATTATTATTATTATTATTATTATTATTATTATTATTATTATTATTATTATTATTATTATTATTATTATTATTATTATTATTATTATTATTATTATTATTATTATTATTATTATTATTATTATTATTATTATTATTATTATTATTATTATTATTATTATTATTATTATTATTATTATTATTATTATTATTATTATTATTATTATTATTATTATTATTATTATTATTATTATTATTATTATTATTATTATTATTATTATTATTATTATTATTATTATTATTATTATTATTATTATTATTATTATTATTATTATTATTATTATTGTTATTATTATCGTTATCGTTATTATTATCGTTATCGTTATCGTTATCGTTATCGTTATCGTTATCGTTATCGTTATCGTTATCGTTATCGTTATCGTTATCGTTATCGTTATCGTTATCGTTGTCGTTGTCGTTGTCGTTGTCGTTGTCGTTGTCGTTGTCGTTGTCGTTGTCGTTGTCGTTGTCGTTGTCGTTGTCGTTATCGTTGTCGTTATCGTTGTCGTTATCGTTGTCGTTATCGTTGTTATTATTATTGTTATCGTTGTTATTATTATTATTATTATTATTATTATTATTATTATTATTATTATTATTATTATTATTATTATTATTATTATTATTATTATTATTATTATTATTATTATTATTATTATTATTATTATTATTATTATTATTATTATTATTATTATTATTATTATTATTATTATTATTATTATTATTATTATTATTATTATTATTATTATTATTATTATTATTATTATTATTATTATTATTATTATTATTATTATTATTATTATTATTATTATTATTATTATTATTATTATTATTATTATTATTATTATTATTATTATTATTATTATTATTATTATTATTATTATTATTATTATTATTATTATTATTATTATTATTATTATTATTATTATTATTATTATTATTATTATTATTATTATTATTATTATTATTATTATTATTATTATTATTATTATTATTATTATTATTATTATTATTATTATTATTATTATTATTATTATTATTATTATTATTATTATTATTATTATTGTTAATGTTAATGAAGAAACAATAAAACATGCAAATACATGCGTATGTATGGATATTTGGGACAAAGTATGGAATTATTACTTAGCTTTTCTATTCACATATGGAATATTTCTCACAAGCCGTAGCCTATAACACTTATAAAGTTTTACGTTTGCAAATAAATAAATGAATGAATGAATATACAAATAAATAAGTGAATAAATAAATAAATAAACCAAGCAACAAACCAACAAAGCAACAAAGCACCAAAGCGACAAACCAACTAACCAACCAAACAAACCAACAAAAAATCAACAAACAAACAAGCCAACAAACAAACAAATAAATAAATGTTAAAGATAATTCAAAATATTCACGAAAAAATATACCAGACGCACTTCCTGATTTTAATGCAATTTACTAAACAGTTTAGTCTTCCCAAATATTGTAGCTACTCCTAGGGATTATAAAAATTAATGTGAAGGTTATTTGGTAAAGGGGTAATGAAAACAGTGTGGTGAAAAGTTCAAAAGGCGACAGTGTGATATAGGTATGCAGGCAGCAAATAAAATAAATGTAGACAACGACCATCATTCCTAATGCAAATGCAATAATAGCTGGAGGGGCTGAAAAAACATTTTGAAATTCGTGTGCAACAAAGAACACCAATAGCATAGCTTAGGTTAAAAGGGTGAACAGCTCGTGAGATTCTTCACGATACAACTAGGAAGATTTAATTAGTTTGCTGGAAACAGAAAGACTGGGTGCATATTTTGACAGCTAATGTGTAGATGAGGAGTTCTGGGAAAAACATATTACTAGACGTGTCTCGTTTTCAAGACAAGAGAAGACAAAATGCTGGGGCTTAAATCTAAACTTTATGTAAACCGACAAAACTAGACTTGTTTGGGGCACACCTAGGAGAAAGTGTACTTTCGAAAATATTGTTTAAACATATAGGGTGCTTGAATGGTTGTGTGTATGTGTATGTTGTATGTGCGATTCAGAAATAAAATTGTTCTATGTAGTAATGGAAAGTGATTTTTTGTTTATTTTTCTAGACATGTATAATATTGCAGCTCATGCTCTTTGCTATCTGTTTATACATGTAGTGTAAAGTGTATAAAATAATACAAATAATATTACCACTATCACTGCTATTACTAAAAATTGGTACTATTACCAAACTTTCAAACCACCTGTTTTAAACGATTCCGGATATTAACGTTTAGGTAATCAAATGCCCAAACTTTTACTGTTGGGATTGATATATTCATTACCTGAAAGAATCATAACTACTCATTTGGAGCTGAATTAAGTATGCTCCTCAATTTAAAAGTAGAGGTATTTTTTTCAGCTTTACGTTATTCGAAAATCACCTCTCTAGGACAGGCTTAGGAAATTCTACATGCTAACGACACCTAATGTTGATTGTTATTAATATTTAATGTAAAAATTCAAACATTATATATACGATCTTGAGTCTTCACGATCTAATTCATTGGAGACATAAAGTTTACGCTAGTTGTTAAAGTTTTCGTTGTAGCTATACGTTAATCAAAATGAAAAAGGTACGGTAAAGCATCAAAGCCGCTAACCAGTTAACATTCAGCTAATAATAATACACATACGGACTGTCTTGGGGCAATATGCCGTTGTAGCTTCCCTCGCTTACATAGGAAGGATCTGCGTTGCATTGAATTGCTCTGAACAGTACGCATCTTAAAGGGACAATAGGTAACCTTTATTCAAATGGCGGAACTAGTCCGTATATTGTTCCAGGTTAAAATCCCATAGAACGTCATGGATCCTTTTCAGGCCTAAAATAAATTAAGAATTCTTTCATAGGAAGGTTAATTTCGGTGGTCTCGATCACTCGGCGTGTGATAGAACCTCAGGACTGTGAAGATGGTCCTGAACAAAATTAACTGCAATTTCTTTGTCTAATATGGAATGAGATGCTGAGAACCACAGTAGTTAAAGATTGTCCACAAATGTAAACTCAGTTTAATTTTAATATTGCAGCAATGCAGTTGTGTATTTCCCCAAAAGTAGTAAGCTCGCTAATTGCACACCTTTGATTCTTACAAAGTATTTACGTTGAACAGCCTAATAAAAACACGGATAGTGAGAGAGACTTGAAAATCCAATGTGATACATAATCTGTGACAGGATCCACTTCACTAATGGACAAATTGGGCAGTAAGGTACAGGAAGTGCGTGGGTGTGATAGTCTCTCTCTCTCTCTCTCTCTCTCTCTCTCTCTCTCTCTCTCTCTCTCTCTCTCTCTCTCTCTCTCTCCGATGACGACTAGCTAGATGTTTTTAGATGAACCTTATTGTATATTTGGGGCTCTTTATTCAGCAGAAGTAAATCTACATCTCTTCTATGATAATTTTCACATATATTTTCTTCAACTAATACCAAATCTATATACATGCTTTTCATTATCTTTCATGATAAGTGTTCTTTAAGTAAGATACGTTTCAAAACCTTGTGTTTCCCACACTTCAGGTACTGCTTTTATACGTATGTGAAAATTAATTGCAGTTTACTAGAATTTTAAGAACGAAATAAGTGTGATGAAATTGTGCATTATAATGTTCACTGAAACTTTCAGATGTTCTGCGTTTAACGCTCGTTCTTACTGCATGCACCACCACAAGTGATGGACACTGATGACGGATTAAATGAAATGGGAATAGCACTTTTGAAAGGAAACTTTCCAAGCCTGATTTAAGAGTATCTGCAGGACATTTAATGATTTAAGAAGACTGAAAGGAACTTGAAACCAAAGTAACCAAACTCTGAGGGAACGCTTCTGACAGTACTCCTACTTGAACCGCGGGTATCTCATTCACGTGTCGGTGCAATAACGACCTCTTCTATCCATGTCACAATGTCACTTTTAGAGAAAGTCACATATTGTGTCCAATCGAAAGTCTTATGTTCCGTACAATTTTACAGATAAATTCCTAGCTATTAAAATTTATCACAGAAAAGCAGAAATTCACCAATAGGCGACATTCATTCTTATTTTAAAACGTGGGTGGAGGAGAAGAGGGTACTATAGAATAGTCGAGAAATTTGGAATACCGAGATGTCAGCTCTGTTTCCTGCTGCCATCATTTGGATGTATCATGAAATAGTCAGGAAGGACTCCCATGATGCATTGCCGTAAGAGGTGACAGCTTGTTATTGTCGTTCCACTCACTACAGAATAAAAAGTGTTTTGTGATATTCAAGAGTTTTGAAGATAAGTTTTCAAGCAGTTTAACTCACTAGGATACGTGTGACTTAAACATTGTTGTTACGCATAAGATTCCCTGAAGTAATGCAGTTTGTTATACTGTGGTTGTTTTTTACCTGACAATGTTTTGTCTATCACTTTAAACGTTTATTGTCCAAGATGGCTTGTCGAATATTATGGAATGCTAGGTACAATACCAGGTATTTTATAATACCCAACGTAAAATAATATTACATATAACCGTAAAAGATATGCTGAATAAAAATAAAGGCGATGAGTTTTGAGTGTATTAACGGCTAAACAATTATTAGTTATATACGTATGAATATAGCCTAATTTAAATTTTAAGTACATTATTAAAAGCCAAATCCATTAAAATGGACGAAAAATATAATTTTCTGTTATTCTAGAATTGGGCTATGGTTTAGAGCTATAACAATTTTGTTTTCAGATGGGTTTTGTCTATTTAAAAGTAATATGTTATTGGTTTCAGGAGCTTTAAATAGTTATTTAAACCCCTTTCCTCAGATATGTCCAGAAAGAAGGTGGATGAGAGAACGAAACGAAAGCTTTGGTGCTGGACACATAGGTAAGGCTATAGAAGGCGTTTGCAAGAAGATGAGGTACCGCAAGGCATCCAAGGAATTCCAGGTTCCCAGGCTCCCATGCTCTTCCGCACTTGTCAACATTAAGGAGATAAATGTTATGATTTGATATGGGATCTCTTTGGTAAGGCCTTTCTTAAAGTCCAATATGGGAACACAACAGTACAGAGGTTCAAACTAATTGGAATTTAACCTGTCAATAGAAATGCGTTATCAGTGAAGATTTCGTTGCTTCTACACTCACTTTTCCTAGGTTTCTGGCTATGAGATCAAGAAATGACCCCATTCCAGAATCCAGGTTGTCTGTAAGCTCTGATTCCCTCAACTCTGTTCCTCCAAGAGTCCTAATGCGGTTGTCTCTGATGCATCTGAAGCAAACAAATTATTTTCAGAGGAATATTACCACCACCCCCAAAAGGCAGTCAAATACAGGCAGGAAACCAGGATGTTCTATAACAACTCCCCATATCAAGAGATTTAGAGAACGAACTGAAAGAAAAGGAAAAAAGAAGGAACCTAAAGCTTCGAAACAACAAAGGGAAACGAAAGTTCTAAGATCATCTGTAAAATATTACACCTTTTCTTCTGCCTCTATTCCTTATGCACTTAGGCATCGGGTTGAGAAACAAAAACTTTGGATCATATCGAGAACACAGGATGAGTATTCAGCGCGATGCCTAGTATCAGATCCAGAGAAGTAGATAAAGAATGATAGCGAAATGAATGAATAGAATGAAGATAATGGAGCAAATAATGGAATGATGGCGGGGGAAACCGGAAATCATGGAGAAAACCCACCCTTTTGCCATGTTGTCCACTCCAAATCTCACATGCGGTCACCTAGTCTCGAATTCGGGCCACCTTGGTACGGGTTAAGCGGTGAACGGCTCGGTCACGGCGTGGCCAAGATATTAAACTTTGAACAAAATTCTAACCAAAACCTACTACAGTTGACGCCAGCGTTATTAGAGATGAATAATTAATCCCATTTTGATATATCATCTGTAATGGACTTCATTCCATTAACTAAAGAACTAGAAAACAAAGACGCTGAATGTATATTCTGTAACGGCAAATTACTGTATTCAAGAGAACCGCAGTATTGTTTACAGTACGTGAGTGGTCGCTCTACATAAAAGTCATGTAATTGTAAGCAATCAAGTTTCTGTTTAGGGAAACAGTCCACCTGTGAATAACAGAGTACACGAATTGCACATCAAGTATTCACGCCTCGACTCTATCACATCACGCAACCTCGGCGCTCTTTCTTGCATTACAGATGGTGTGTTAACTGAAAATTAAGATTGATTTACTTTTGAGGCTATGAAAACAATTTTTAGTGCACGTAATGCTAATTCTGGAGCCATAAAAGTATATCATTAAGACGAACGTAGACAACATAGTAAAAGACATACGTCAGGGAACATGTACTGCATAATAATCTTATATTAAGTATTTCTGATATGCACTGTATATATAAACGAGTTTAAAATTAGTCACATAAAATGGAAGTATTTTGATTTTAAAATATATAGGTATGTGTATACATAAGATGATTGTCTAAGGTGTATAACAATTATTCATCAATTAAGTATGCATATAATTGATTTTTCTGAACAAACCAAACATTCAAACAAAGTAAAAGTGTCATGAATATTGCCAGCTTAATTTTGAACCATAATGAAAGCGTGAACAGTGAGGTAGAATTTCTAGTGTCACCTCATTATCGTGTTTGTTTTAATTGGCTGTTCGCTTGCTCTGCGCTGTGACCCTAACAGTCGGTGATATAGTTATTCTAGTATGTTCCATTGGTGTCCGAGTTTGACTGCCTGGTTTTGACGCAGGTGTTATGGGTGGAGTTTATTGTGTAGATCAGTTCCCTGTACCAGCTGACTGGTTGATTGGACGGATAAGCAGCGCGATGCCCTCTCAGTCGTGAATGTAAAGAGTGCCTTTGAGATATTGTCAATATTTCTCACATGGTATCCCGCAAACTCTTTCAAAACTCCGCAACTACAGTAAAACCTCTCTAAAACGGAACGTGATCGTTCCGGCATTTATTTTCTGTTTACACAGGTTTCCATCTTAAAGGGGGTTTTGTTTGAATACAAAGAAATTAGGAAATAGTCGCACAGGTTTACAGTGAAGGAATAATATATGATGATGTGTAGCTAATAATAAGATGAATGTATTATGTACTATATTTTCAACTTAAAACTCTCTGCATAGCAACATCATTTGCTTCACCACACACAGCATTCAAAACAATGTTATGGCGATCTTTGAAACTATCGATGCATCCATTGCTAGCTCTGAAATGTTCTTGCTGTCTCGGAAGCTTGAATCTGAAGCAGTAGTCGAGAAATAGAAATTCGTTTAGCACGCGCGCTAACAAATCACTCGAACACAGCACGATTTAGCTCGTCATACTCTGTAGATTTTCTGCTGCTTTTCACATCCCCTGCTGTTCTAGTTAACCACTCGTCTTTAATTTTTAATTTTTCAAAATCTCATGAATATGAGTTTTCCCCACCTTAAACAACACTGTTAATTCTTTAGCTGGACGTTTGTTACTTTCGTGTCCTTCAATAACCTTCATTTTTTCCTCCAGTGATAATGTCTTATGTTTACAGCTCATTTTACAAAGTGTGTGTACATACAAACTATGTTTTTAGAATCACAAAAGTTCAGTTTTCTTCCACTCGTACTTGATCACTTCTAACAACGAAACTACGTATGAAGACGCGGCAAAACAGGTGTACACTTACCATGTATGTAGGAAGAGGATTGAGAGAGAATTCTTGCACTTTTCAAAATACTTAAGTTGTTACCTATAACACATAAAGCAATACATTTTTATCAGGTTATTTACACAAACGGTTCCCGAAAAATATTTCGGATTCCACGTTAGACAGATTTCCGGCCTAGAATATAATTTTACATGTTAAATATCTCCGTTCGAAATGTAGTTTCCTTTTTTCCATGTTTCCGGCATATAAGCGGTCCGTTTTAGACAGGTTTTACTGTATATGTTGCGAATATGCTTGCGAGAGCCAGTAGGTCAGTGAGTCTGTTGTAAAATTAAGTGTGTTGTAGCAATGAGGTTGAGACTAAAACTGTCAACAGCTTTTAAGTCCTGTGCCCTATGTACCGAGTGAAGCGGAACGAAGAAGCGACTGCTTCTTTTGTATGCACCTCTGCATGGAAGTAGTAAAAACTGGAGGAAAGGAGAGGCTAGTTGATAATTATTATTAGTTCTACCTTATTTCAAGAGTCATTCTTGGAAAAGATTAAGTAATTGTAAACCATTAAAAAATGAGCGTAAGGTGTCCGTATGTGCTCTTTCCTGGTAGCCGCACCTCATTTAGAAGGTAGGTTGTTGATTCGAAGCCACTTGTAAAAGTGACTGCATGTACGTGGAAGAGGATAATGCAAGGGAGCCTCTATTTTAAACCCTGACGTGCCTTACTACCGTTAGTCAACCCCACTGAGCTGATGGGAGATTACGGAGGAACTGTTTGAAGTCTCACCATGGAATTTTATTATGGCCGTAGATATTTTGCCTCTAAAATGGTCAATGTACGCATCCTTTTTACGAAGATAAGATAACACGGTGCTTATATCACGGAATATTGTTCATGTAACACGTTCCCAGTGAAGTAATAAATGTGTTCCAACCAAAGTTGAAGTAATTAGATTATAAATGCGCCGCTGTGTTATAAAGCAATTTAGATGCAGCTTAATGAACGGGTAAACATACATCTGCCTTGTAGACCTGTACTTTAACTAATATTTATAGTCTGGTAGTATATTTCCAAGCTTTCAAGGCAGCTTCGAGAGGATATATATTAAATAGGGCCCTAAAATAAACAAATTTACCTCTGCCATAATTTGACAAAGTGAAAAGCACTTAATATTTTCGTGGCGAATTATGTTTTAATTCGCGTATATCATAAAATGTTGGAGTGCAAGAGCAAGCTCAGAATCACACAACATGCACCAAATTATTGCTGCAGCCGCTCTGTCTTCCAATTGTATGTTTTTTAGTTTCTCTAGTTGCTTTGGACAAAATTCCGGTACCCAAAATATTCGGTATCTGCTTGAACTTATTGTTTAGGTACGCACATAGGCATTCCCAAGAAGTAAATCCAAAACGAATAGAAATTATGTTGAACTGTTACCCTAAGTACACTGTCAGGTCACAGACAACAAACCATCCTAATCCCTAATTCATTCTGCTAGAATGTGATGACAAATCATCAGACCACGATTTACTTGCCGTCAGTGATTCATGGTTGCGGTTGTGTATTCTAGTAGTGTAGACAACATGGATCAACTAATTAAGAATTCCTATGCCTGCTTATGACTGCCATAGCTAATGAAAATATACTTTTAATTTGCTATTCCACACTTAAAATAATTTTACTTCACCGTTATAACACTTAAATATTTTGTATAACATGGAGCTTCCTTATTTATTTTGATCTTCTGCATCACTTCATATAGCTACTTTATTTATGAAAATCAATGTAACTAATCCCTTTATTTTAGACCATAATAAGTCGTGTATTCAGGTGCATAAAATGTGGCCCATAAATGAAGGTAGCTGTTTGCGTATATGATAAATATAGCCATCACCTCTGCCAGTATGAACCACTCTCTCTTTTCCTCGACTATAGTTCCAGATTGGTATATTACCATAAATATATTCCCATAAATTTCGGAACAACAAAAAGTTACGTTAAAAGTTACATCCTGTCACTAAGGACCGTTAAAACAATTCTTCGTTGAATTTTGGAGCAAAAATAAAGTATAGTATCTATAATAAGAGCGTAGCAATAAACACCGTAACAACTTTTCACAAATGTTGCTGCTTTCGTTCAGCTTAGGAACCCTTACAAATAATTCTTCATCCCTTCCTCCAGAAGGTAGAAGTTCATTTCATTAGTTTCATCTTCAGTGCCATATGTATAGAACCTCTTTCGTAGAGGTGTTATCCGAAGCACCCCCTCACTTTGCATCAATTAGGACACCGCTCATTGGTTCTATTTTGTATTATGCAATGGTTTTGGGCCAGTAAAAAGGAGAGCTGACACCGCATGGATGGAGTGAAAGATTGGCTACTTTAAGTTGAATGCAAAGAACAACTCAAAGAACTCTTTTCAAAGAGTAAGACTACAATATTGATAAAAATGTAAACAATTCTTACAGTGCCATGTGCTTCTTTATTTTTATACGAGCATTAAATTCACTACAATTCCTAAGAACCCTGCCGAATGCATTCCTGTATCAATAGTAATATAACCGTTCATTTATTTTAGGACATGGAAAGTAAAAGTACATAAATAACTGTCATACCTTAAATAGTTTTGCTCTGAGCGCTGTAAATACGGAAAGATGGGCTGGTCCAATGCATTTTTTGTTGTAATTTACGTCCTCCAACGTTAAGTCATATCGGACGATGGATGAAATTTGTGAAATGATGCTCAAATGAGTCCGGGGTCTATGGAACTTAGAGTTACCCAACATTCGTCTATCAGAATAAGGGAAAACCCCGGAAAACCCTTATCTAGGTAACTCACCCTGACCGAGATTCAAACTCGGGACCTTTTGAACGTGAGGCAGACATGCTACCACCACGCTACCGAGGCGGGCACTGGTCCTCTGCAATGGTGTATTTCGGCCATTAACATTTAACTACCAGAAAAGTAAATGAATAAATAATCATTTATTAAACAGACATGGCACTATCCCCCACATGTATTTTGGAGCAAGACAGCTTGTTTTTAAAGAGATTAGAATTAATCAAGAATGGATACAGATTTCAGGGTAAAGTTTGATAGGTCAGGGCTACAGGGATGGTTATCAGTCTAAAGCCAAGTTTCCTCAAGTGGACCACCTCTGTAATTGTTGCCTATATACAATTACTTAGGTTTCATCTATGGTGGTTCGATGTAAACATAGACTCACCGGCTGGAGTTACAATGCTGTAGATTTAGGAGAAATAGTGCTCTCCTTTGCCCGTTTCATAGAGGACAGGTTGAAATCAATTCCAATGTGTCTGAACGAAATACTCTACATAAATGTCCACCATAATCTAGTACATAATTTGGCCGTTTTTGAGGACTCGCCTGGGCACATTGTTTCTTTGTTGCTTTTTTCCTTTATTTATTCACAGATATACTAAGGTATTCATTTATGTAGTTGTCGTGTATAAAAATGAATTCATGCTTTGGTTTCCTTTGCGATGGCTTTGAAAACATTGCCTGCACTTGAAAGTCACTTTTAATTGCAATTCACTGTGGTCGTTGCTGTTGTTGTTGCTTGTAACCATTTAAGTTGTGAGCTATAAGATTAAAATATTAAATATATTCAAATATTAAACATTTACAGACTTTTGGTCAATTAAGTTTTCTACATTCTAAAGAATGCTATTAATAACTATACGTTTTGTTATAAATTTACGTCCTTAATATATATATATATATATATATATATATATATATATATATATATATTCTTAGTCTGTGTAACCTAGGTAATTAAGCGCTGGCCTTACAAGTTTAATTTGTAACCTGAACAGAGTTCCAGAGTGCTGATTTTAAGATTGGGTAAAATAACAGCTTCGTGTCAATAGATGTAAATGTAAATGAAATCTTACGGGAATAAATTCCTGCTTACCAGCGGTACTGATTTTGATCTGATATGATTAACAATTGACACCATCAATCATTTAATTAATAATATCCCCTTTATGGAAAATAGTATACTAATATAGTAATACATTTTGGAGTATATCGTAGCTAAAATCGGATAATGAAGCTTAGAGAAGCCCATACACTGAACAATAGATATCCGCCAAATTGTAGTTTGATATGTTATAAGTGCTGTCAGATGTATTGTATAATTCTTCAGATATGACCAGATAGTACCTGTTAGGCGTAATGTGCCACTATTAATACAAAAGCAGTGAATTCAATGGGCATTTAATCTCCACTTCACTACCGTCTACTTACGGATTACTGTAATTTCAAATGCACGATAAAAGCACATAACTTGCAGTTTTGTTTGCTTTCTCCCTTTACCTTTTACCTACTAGTTGTTTTCTTTTTCTGTTAATCTGGCGTGGGAATTTTCCAATTCAAGGACGTTTGCATTTCCTGCTATTCTAACCAATACTTGATACAATTAATTCAATTAGACGAATGTACGTTTTAAGAAGTCATTGTGAAAAATGTAGGCATTGCTTCTGTTTATTGGTACTATGTTGAAGTGCAGTTTAGCAATTTAAAGTTATAAACATGTAACTTATATTGTGATTACACTTCATTACTGAGTTTACCTTGTCTTTATAATATATAAATTGCATATTATTGCACAGCAAATGATTGAGTGTTATTTTAATTTAATCCCAACATAGTGGAATTATGGTTCATGGTTTAATTATGTGTATGTCTGTAAACTACAGATTAGAAAATGTCGTATATTAAGCATTTCTATATTTAAAGATAATCAATCTGTAAATATATCCATGCCACTAATTGTTTGTTTTTGCAGTTCGAAGGAAAATACATCCCCATCTTACATTAAAATCATAGTTATGGGTAGTTAAAAAAACAGAATTTTCGTTTTACCATTAACGATCAATGTTTTGTATTTGTAGGTAAGCATAATCTCTTTTAGCAAATGCATATTGCCATAAGTTCGTAGGGATCGACATTTAAACGTCTAGATAGTGTAATTATACAGAAAGTGTGTTAAAACGCCTGGATTAGAACTGCATTGAAGTTGTACTTTCAAAAGAGGAGGCTCAGTAGGTAAGGTACCTGCCTGCTGCGCGAAGGGTCATGAGTGTGAATTTCAGCTGGGATCAAGAACGTTTCTCTCCCGAAAATTATTCCTTATTAACCGCAGACTCTTTAAATATAAGTGAGATTGTGTATGTGTGCGGGTCAATATGTCAACCTAATTAAGTGAATTGCAACTGTGCATGAGTTCACATCAATGTACATGAAGCAGCTGATGTTATATATTGTTGTGTAAGCTCTTGGATGAATATCCTATCCGACAGCAAGCTATAATTTTTTCTTGTTCCATTTATAAAATAGTCATTTCGGCGGCCGTGCTCCTTTGGAGCACATCGAAGGTGTTAACTCTTATTCGTTGGACTTTAATCATTAGATCACGCACACATTGGCACTCTCATTCATACTTCCAGACTCTGGGGAAGATGAGGAATCATTTTGGCCAGGGAAAAGTCCCCACCCCCACCGCTGGGAATAGAACCCGAGGACCCTAAGACAGCAGGCAGGTGCTCTACCGACTGAGCTACGGGGCCAGCCGCTATAAATTGTGTGGAGGTTGTTGGAAACGTTCTCGCAACCTGCTTTCTCGCTCTCATTGAAAATTAACGGTTATAATATTTTGTACTTTTTTGTGACATGTGCCTACCCATGCACCACTTTGTGCATACTCGTGCACCATTTTGTGCATAAGAAACGCATTGATTACATTAGAGGTAGTACACGGCTTTTTCAGGTATTTTATGCACACGTGACACTGCCATTGTTGGTTCTAACCATACAGATGTAGGCTTTGTTGTTCACTTTCAGTTGACTGTTTACCTGTTATTACATAACTGATAGTGGTTATGTGATTACAAGTAGTGTGCTATGAAACTATATAGTGAAACCGTGCATAGTTATTATCCGCTCTTACTGATAAACTCAGAATACCAATGAGTGGCACTGACAGCAGGTTGGTGTCCCAAAACCCTCTGAAATGTTTATAACTTTTTATTGAAGAAACGTTGTTGGCTTTCCGTGACGGATGATGTCTAGTTTACAACGAAGAATGGTGCAGGATATGAAAATACAGCAGTGGATTCATCAAAGAGGTCCTTAACGTAGACAGTTTGTGGAACTGTGGTTTCCAGATACACACATTAATGAGCTGTTGTACCGCTCTCAAAAATAAATACCCGGATATATTTAATTAATTAAACTTACATCCATTGTCACAGAGCAACTCAGAACTTTAACAAGGAATATCTGCATATGATTATGGGAGACTTCAGCATGCAGTCCTATGGAGTCGGTGGTCGCAACTTTTATTTATTCGTCGCATTTTTATACACATAGCAAACGTAATTAAATAGTTATCATTATTTGAACTTTATAACCTGAATGATGCTAAAATTGTGAGTACGGCAGTTTCTTTAATGAAAATTTTGAGAATAATTTAAGATATATTAGATACCCATTTTGTGGAGGTCCCTTTTTGTTGTTGAAATGGTAGTGATAATATTTGGAGTATATTATCTGATCTTAGCTGTACAGTATTAGCTTTTCGTTTGGAAACTTTTAAATAATATCACAGTTGATAGTTTTTCAAATTTCCTCCAAGATTTTTCTGTATATTACAAGTATGGCAGCCAGTGTGGATATTTATTACTTAAATTTGCCAAAATACTTTGAAAATAATAATAATTCTAGGTGTAACGTGACCCTCAGTATACAGTCTATTTTAACATGCTGAACTTCACAAATACAAATGTCATAAAGTATCTGAGAAACACCTTTGTGTTTATTTCAGCAGAAATGCAGATAGTGGCGGTAAGAAGCACGTGTGTTATGTTTAGAATAACAAGAAATTAATGGTAGCTATTGGCTAGGGAAAAGGCCTTAGCCGGGCGACTTATCTATTCCAGAGAACGAATCCAGACACTCTGGTTTATAAGTAGATAATATCATTATCTCATCCTATGTGATGTGCTGGAGGATAAACTGATAACATTAATTTACAGCATTTGCGGTGGCTCCCACTCTGTCTCTATGTTCATAAGCCCTTTACCTTCCTACGAAATTTAATTATACAAAATGCTTACCTGCTCAGAGAACTAGCTCTGCGTGGGTGACCTCTTGACTGCTGTGTTGTCTGTGTCGGGAACCAGAAGTAGGTAAAGAAACTGCTGTAAAACAGATGCAAAAACACCGCGTTTTAACCACTGTCAAGGGATGTGCGCGGAGTCCCTCTTGGAAACTTTTCTGCAACATTTAAAGCCGACAGAGTTGAAGTGCTAGCATATAGAGTGAGGACTTCTATTTCGGTATCATAGAGATGTAGCACCTATATGACTTTCTCTGCTCTTGTACAAACTGTTCATATGAACACTTGTTATTCTATCTACTTCATGTTAATCGAGATAAACATTTGCAAAAATTCCTTTATTACTAAATTTGTTGTAGGTGCAAGGGAAATATGGGAACAATAGGCGTTAAGTGATAGTGAAACGTTATAAAAGCTGATCGCCTAGTCATACCTTTTAAATTCCATTCTCTTTGCACGGCCAAGAGATTTAAGAAATAGACGAACATTTTCACTAATCCTCAAAACATGTATTTCCAATAAATCTCCATATCAAATATATGAGTGAAATACAACACCTCCCTACCTACTATGCCCTGTAGTGAAAGTTAAAACACACTAACTACAGACATAACTAACGTTTTGATGGCTTAGACTTTTACTAATGTGCAAGGCTGTGTACACCGTTTCCTTTTGCAGAATGTGCAGATATCACTTCAAGTGTTAAGTTGGGACAAATATGGCGGAAATGTTATATGAAACCTAATCCTGTATATACAATTTGAATATAAGTTTAAATGTGAAGTTCTGGTGTTATTAAATAATACATATTTATTAATAAAATCTTTGAAAAAATATTAAAACCATATAATATGCCTGCCTCGATAGCGTAGATGATAGCGTGTCTGCCTCACGTCCAATAGGTCCCGAGTTTGAATCTCAGTCAGGTTGAGTTAACAGGATAAGGATTTTTTCCGGGGATTTCCCTCATCATGAAAGACGAATGTCGGGTGATCTTAAACTCTATGGACTTTGGGCTCATTTGAGTATCATTTCACCCATTTCATTCGTCTTCCGATATGACTTATCCTTGGAGGACGTAAGTTTAAGAAAAGGCATATCATAAAAGTAATAATAATAATAATAATAATAATAATAATAATAATAATAATAATAATAATAATAATAATAATAATAATAATAATAATAATAATAATAATAATAATAATAATAATAATAATAATAATAATAATAATAATAATAATAATAATAATAATAATAATAATAATAATAATAATAATAATAATAATAATAATAATAATGATAATAATGATAATAATGATAATAATGATAATAATGATAATAATAATAATAATAATAATAATAATAATAATAATAATAATAATAATAATAACAACAATAACAACAATAACAACAATAACAACAATAACAACAATAACAACAATAACAACAATAACAACAATAACAACAATAACAACAATAATAATAATAATAATAATAATAATAATAATAATAATAATAATAATAATAATAATAATAATAATAATAATAATAATAATAATAATAATAATAATAATAATAATAATAATAATAATAATAATAATAATAATAATAATAATAATAATAATAATAATAATAATAATAATAATAATAATAATAATAATAATAATAATAATAATTGATGTTGTTGTTATTGTTATTTTTACTGTTATTATTATTATTATTATTATTATTATTATTATTATTATTATTATTATTATTATTATTATTATTATTATTATTATTATTATTATTATTATTATTATTATTATTATTATTATTATTATTATTATTATTATTATTATTATTATTATTATTATTATTATTATTATTATTATTATTATTATTATTATTATTATTATTATTATTATTATTATTATTATTATTATTATTATTATTATTATTATTATTATTATTATTATTATTATTATTATTCTACGGTTTTTCTACAAATATAAATAAGACTTATTTCACTATTGAAGTCTGCCTGCAGTTGAGCAATCGTTTGTCGTATTTTCTCATTTTTCGTTTTTGAACACCTAAATTTTACAAAGGATATATTACTGCTCACAAAAATACACAAATTTAGTTCTAGAGAAAACTGTTTCTTGGTGTATTAAATCTTCCCTCCCATCTAACATCTTTTGGACAGAGGAAATAGGTTTTAAATTTTTCGGGTGAAGAAACGTATACCAAAGGGAGGAAAAATAACGTAGGTTCTTATCTGTTGTGGTACCAACTTCTTAATTAGGTGCTATAAGGTCGTAATGGCTTTGAGTATTTCTACAGACTTAGGCTTATTCTTATTTGTATTTTGCACTTCTGGTATGCATTCTTCAACAAAGCAACATATTATACTCATTTGTCTTTTTGGTATTTATTGGTGAATATCTAAACGCAAAATACAGCTTATAGTGTTCTGTGTTAATTTTTGTTTTTTTTTCTAAACATTTTAGCTTTTATGTGTCATTTTGTATTGTGAATGCTATGGAAACCCATAAAGTGACCTGATTGCTAATCACCAATAGTAAGAAATAGAAGCTTCCTGTATCGTGTTATCATTGCAGGAGGTTTGGGCGCGCTCAGGGTTATCCTTGAAGAAGATAAATGTTGTTTGAAGTATTTGGTTGAAGTAAATGGTATTTATTGCTCTATCAGAGCAGTTATTTCATTGATGTGCCGCATATTAATGTACTTTCCTTTACATATATAACAAGCTTTACAGGGTGCATCCAAGATTGGGCACTTAAGCTTCAAAACGTAAAGGTACATTATAGTACAATCGCCTGATTAACATAATACATATGTGTGGAAAGTCCTTCAGCCTGCTTTAACTTTTTATAAAATTTATGTTTCCTATTAAATGTTTACTCACCTACTGAGATGGTGTGGGTAGTAGGCGTGTGTGCTGCAAATGGGTCGTGGGTACATATACCGCCGCAAAACTTTCTGACCCATGGTTTTTGGGGGTTCCTCTGGAGTTTGGGTTTCTTCTTCTTGTTCTTGTTCTTGTTCTTCTTCTTGTTCTTGTTCTTCTTCTAGTTCTTGTTCTTGTTCTTGTTCTTCTTCTTCTTCTTAAGGACAAATGTTAAGGTTAATTATATCCCGCGAATTTCCTGTCCACCCATTTCATCACGCTATTACTTCACATCACATTTCGTCCACTTTGTTGTTTCAAGATCACAAGTTTCGGCGTTGCATGGCAAGGAAAGGGATGATCTCTGTAAACTTTGTCCCTCTGGAGTGGGAATATTCTCGTGGAACCGTGTCCTCTACTGACATGAGTAACTCATTGGGGGGACCGCCTACGGTGCCGTATGTAGTAAAAGCGGGCGTTAAACACTACACATTTCATTTCAGTAGGGGGCAGTGGAGCCGATTATAGCAGTGGCCACCGGGAGTCTCACCTTGGAAGAGCGTGGATTCTGGTATTTATCGTTATTAATTTGCGTAATTGATGCGTTTTTTGTAATTTATATATTATCTATATGTCATTAAATATAAAGATAACTCAAACTGTAAGTGCTAAATGACTAATCATCAAAGAGCAAGAAGCATGTTTATTAACAGACTAAAAAAGAATTAGAGGCGACCTGTGGCGAAGTGGTAAATTGCTTACTTTTTATTGGCATGGTACAGGTACGAAACTTTGTAAGTTCATCTGAGATTTTGATAGACGAGCGTCGTTTTGGGCCGGCTTTCTTCAAGTTCTCCGGTTTCCAACTCCGTTCATTCCTCCAGATTTTCCCTTACCTCATCTTCTATGCATTTCACCATCATTTCTTATCATCCGCTTCTTACCGGCATACTAGATATTGGGCTGTCAACCATCCCGTATATTCTCTTTGATTAAGTGCTTCTCTACTCTTTACTTGACCTCTGAACTCTCACTTTTGAGTCCTGTAGAGTGGAAGTATTCTACACTAGGAGGGTAAATAAAGAAAAACACGAGGAAACTGAAAAGGAATTAATTAAAAACAAAATTAGCTGCATTTTGTATGTAGGTATATCAGGCCTTAAGTACGTGTAGACAATTTATTATCCCACCAATTGGTATATTTCATAAATTCATATATTTGTTTCACTCTCCAAGATAGCTGGTCGTTTGCAATAGCAGCACCGTGAGCAACGTGAGGAAGGTCGTTAGGCATGTTTTGTCAGATATACACATATCGACTGTACTGTGATCTGGATTGAAAAACTCTGAAATATGGGCTGGCCCCGTGGCTCGATCGGTTGAATCCTGGCTGCTGTGCGACATGTCCAAGTTTTTTTTTTTTCTGGCTGGGGCTAGAAACCACGATTATTTCCTCCTCCATAGAGTCCGGAAGTATGAATTTGGGAGAGAGAGAGAGAGAGTTTGTGTCTGTCTAATTTACAAAGCCCAAAGCAAAAAGAACTGTATGCGAATAAAATCATTGCCAATATAGCAACATTTTCCAAAGGCAAATATCAATCGATACGTTCATTGCAGTTTTAGGCAATATATAAACATAACATCGAAAAGGCTCCTTAAAATAATTTATTTGCAAATGTATATTGGAAATTCATTATAATTAAGAGATAACCGTGATTTATCCATCTTTAAAAGCAAATAAAGAAAACTAATACATGCAATGTTGCTCTGTATATCATATAAGGTGTAATTAGACTTAAAGGATTTATTTCATTGTTAAACAGCAAGAGCTGAATGAATGCCTTTTAGATGATTTCAGATGAATTGAAAAATGCTGAATTCTTCCCCTCGTGATACAACCTACTGGTTTTTCTACCAAGGATAAATTCTGCCGTTTGAAGCTAAAATGAAGTTGTAGAGCTTCAAAATATAATTATTTTGAATGGATATTACTACAATATGAAATAGATCCTTTTCATCGTTCCCTCCTGAGAGTACTTAACTTCAATAAGATTTCAAAGTTGTTACCTTTTACGTTTATGAACAGTTGAATAATGGCATGTAAGAACACGTTGGGTGTGTTGTATTGGATGTGGAGAAGGATTTCCAATATTAATATTTCTGTTGTGGACAAAAATATGTCTTGTACTATCTCTTGTGAAAGTATTCAAACATTCTTAGTATTAAATAAATAGGTTTCGAAGTAAAACATTAGTGTATTAAAGATTCATTCACTTCTTTGAGGTGCTGTAACGTTAAAATTCTAAGGGACAAGTTCTTAAATATTTCTCAGAGCCGATGTTTTCATTAGTTTCACAGTACTTATGTTATACGCTGTAAATACAGTAGTATTATATGTCAGTCATTATTTCTAAAATATTTAGTGTAGCTACGAAACACAAATTCTCCACCGATCAGTTTCGATCTACATAAAGCTGTTTGTTGAGCATGCCTCAAATTACCCTAGGCTGTTGTATCAGCTCTATAGAAGTTAACAATTTATAAAATATTTAACTGACATAAGTCTTCGATTCTAGGACTTAGAGAAACAAAAGCAATCAAATTCTTTTCATTCCCTTTGAATTGTTGTGACTCGTGTATTGTTCCAATATGGATTTAAATGGGGCTTCGGACATTTGCATATTTATTAATGTTTCACGGAATTGCATTTGTTAGTTTGCGTGTGTTCCAGAGGACGTCCTGAAATAATAATGAACATCGATCCGCCACTGAAAGCCCTCGACGAAAATAACTCTTCGTACCTTGGGTGCCCTTTATTAAACCCCCAATACGCACCAGAAATGTGCTTTGCTCACAGAGTTTTCCAACGCTTGGAAAATTTATTATTAGTCATAGCTAATTTATAAGGTAGAGAGCATTTTAATAAATTATCGTGAGTTTTCTCGGGAATACTTTGGGTTCCCAAAGGATACACGCAGCTTCAGTCTTGTGCTGGAGCGAAGCCTACCGGTCTCCAAGGCAAGGCATTACATGGCCTCTTTGTTCTGTTACTTCTTTGTAACGATGTCATACTTCACTTTATATCAATTATTCTTTAAAATAAATAGTGGAAGTCTCATGGTTTATCCCTGCTTTACTACCAGATTTCAGTGTAGTATTGTACGCAGAACAAATTCTAATATATGAAAGAAAGCTCTCAGCAAAAAGCTTCAAGCCCAAATTATGAATTCCCTCTAATAGCATTCACTTCAGCATGGATGTTATCAAAACTTCCTTTAAATTAATACTCGTATAAGGCAGAAATTATGGTCAAAGTTTTAAATACAATATATGTTTTACATTCTCGAAGAAATAAAACCGAGGAAATATGTTTATTTGAAAATGTCCTAACTTGATCATAAAATCGAGGTACTTCCCTAGGCTTTCATTTAATATTAATATATTAAGCGTAAATACAAAATATTCTCCAGAAAATAAAATACTATTTAGAAAACATATCATTAACTATCCTAATTCAATTTTAATTCAATAATTATGCTATAGAAAAAGACAGATTTGTTAACTATCTAGGTAAAGTATACCCAAAATAAATTAGATGTAAGTAACAAATCTCTTTGTTACAGTTCATTCAGTTATATTTAAAATAGCCTTTACTCCTGTTTACAGCAGGTTAAGAAATCACCCGACGAATCTCATTATTCCGAGTCGTATCGGAGAAATGAGTGTAAAAAGTTTTACTAACTCAAGATTATAAGCACAAAAGAATTCCATTCCCACAAAAGAGAGCATTTTACTATATTATCAGAGGTACCTACACATTCATGGTGAAATGCCTTTTCGCAGAAAGTCTTTATAAGCCATAAAATGTAGGTTTATTTTGGAAGTTTATTCATAGATTTGCTTGAATGAAATGCTTTGAAGGTTTGTGAAAAGAAGCCGCTATTTGATTTCTTTGTGGTTGTGTTTTTACTCTTGGAGCTTTTATGTTAGCTTATTTTAAGCTTTCGTCTTTTTATATCACTTTTATCTATTAATTCTCACATTCAACATTTCAGGCCCTGTGGCCTGTGGGAAATAATCCTAGTTCAATATAAATATCCGTTCCTCGACTGAATATTGGACCTGGGATTCCTGGTTGTAGTGTCAGCTTTATTAATACTTAGCCTACCAGGCAGTCGAAATGATATTGTTAAAAGTATTTTAAAAGAATATGTTGTTCATGTTATTATGCAACAAGAGGGATATTAAAATTAATGAATAAGTACCTTCCGGTTCAATAAACGCCGTAAAAATGCTGCGTATTTGATGTAATAGGGATTATAAGACTTGAATTTGTGACTAAGTATAATTGAGTATACCTTACTCATTGTTTGTGATTTTCGAATTAAAACCACAGAAAAAGTATTGTATTGAAGAAACGAAGTGCAATCTAAAACTAAAAATGTAAAATTTTTACGCCAAGCAAAAGTAGGTGAGTCACCTCCAGTTCAACTTGTATTTTGATGTAACTCCATTTTCTTAGTATGAAAATACCCTTCCCATTACACCAAAATGCTGCTGTGTTTATACTCAGCTAACAAGACACAAATAGCGTACGAGATGCAGGTGAGTTCCAGAATGCACATGATGTAATTTAAGTCCCATTATATTACGGGACACTGAGCACCTACTTTTCTGGCATACTGTCAACTTGCTAAGTTTTCATTCATGTACCATGGCTGTACCACAAATATCGATCTGTTTGAAAGTAAAAGTTGTTTTAAAAATTATTTATTACAAAAATAAAACAACTGCACTTAAACACATAGACGCGTTAATAGGCTATTCGTTAATCTATTTGAGTTTGGGGTTTTATTTTATGTCGCCTTCTTGGGGAATATGTTCAGCTTATGGATAGATTACCTCATAATAAACCATTTGTATATATTGGCAATTTTTCTTTCACAAAATTAGAGCTAAGGAAAAATTTATCCCAATGAAGATAGATTACAGAACCCATAGTACTCTAGTTGCTCTTGGGGAAAAAGAGCTTCACACCGAGCACAATCTGGGCTTACCTATACTGAGCTATCCATTGAATGAAGCCGTAAAGGCTTTAGATGCTATGCAAATCAGCATTTGCACATTTTTCCTCCTGCACGATATTATGTGCTCTATTTGGTTATACCTTAAGATATTTTAATAATAGATCCATCTGAATTCGCCTAGTTTAAATGAAGATCGTATTCTCATTCTGCGAGTTCCTTTTATACGCATTATACTCAGATGACTAAATTTGGAGTTAATATGCTTCTATAATAGTAAGCAGATAAAAGGATATTGATCATTATTATCAATTTTATAACTTGTCTATTAGCTTCTGAGAAAGCATTACACAATATTAATTGTGGTGTATGGAATCAGTCAAAAATTTGTATGCGCACTGTAACACTTGTTGTCTGCTTGTTATTTCCAGAGCTGCACCGAATTTGTATGGAGTATTACATCTAGTATATATTATGTGGTATTGTTTTTTTCAAGAATATCGCTACGCATGTGAAACACGTATGAGTTATGATAGTGAATCAAATTAATTGGGTGACACTTGATATTTGGGGAGTGGAATCCCATTTTACAGAAATGATTCAAAATTGAAAATTTCGCTGATGTTCGATGCTTCTGGAATTGATTATTTTTTGCGCAAGAAAACTTTCTAATATCTGGTATAGCTACAAACCCTGTTTTTCCTGTCTACGGTCCAAATTAGTTTGTAACGACGCCTCAGAATTCTGCAACACAATGTGAGCATTAAGATATGTTAGTATACGTCGCATTCCCAAAACCCTAAAGTAAAAATCGTCATTCAAAGATTATTGCAAAAATAAATGGCTGAGGAAAATAGCTTTGTGAACGAATTCCTCACATCGTGAGTAACGATGATTTCTGATAAAGATCGTGTGCCTGGACAAGTTCACTTCCAACTTAACGGAGCAGTATATCGTCATAATTGTCCTTAGTAGTCATTAAGACAGGCACAGGTTCAAACCGGTAAGGCAGCCAATCTACTGGACGTGTATGTTTGATGTTGGCTGCCATTTAGATGTTTACTGGATACCGTTTAAGAAGGTGAAATTACTAGTGCCAGATATCTGTAAATGCAAAATTTAAACAGTTTGCCCATTATACGTGTACTTCATTGAAACAGCGTATTCTTCTCCGAACAAGATCCTACATCCCAAAATGGAGGCGTGTGGGCTAAAATATGCAAGGAGATTCTGGATAGGATTAATAGGCGTATTTCAGTTCCCACACAACCTGAATTAACACCTTTGGACGGTGGGGTGGGCCTCCGAAGTATGCCGTGAAACGGAGGAAAGCACCCACGCTTCAAGCCTTTCGTCAGATTGGAGCATATTCAGAAATTACTCTGGACACACTGACCAACGTGGATCAAGGAACCATTCGCCATTGGGAAATATGCCTGGACATTAGCGGTAACCATTTAGAAAATTCAGAGTTACATAAGTAGTGCAGGAAACTACTATTAAACCTCTGATTTATAGTTAAATTTAGTACCAATACAAAATAAGGAAGAGTAATATTACCTTTTTTTAAATAAAGATAGAAAATAAGGAATAACTATTAACCATATACGAAGGCAAGTTGAAAGGTCGGTAAAACTTTCATTTTATTTTAGCCAGCATGGCATTGTGTTAATTTTGACATCTCTTCTCTGCACAGATGCACCAATTTTAAGTATTTTTGTAGGTGAAATGTCATTTAAACCATAGATAATGATAAAATGTATAAGCTTACATGCAGAAAAACTACGGGAGTTATACTACACACTAATAAAACAAATAGAAAAAAAGCCTAGTAGGGTTAATTATTTTTTGTACCAAATCGCGCAGATAACTATTATTGGAGGTTTATAAGTACAAATTATATAATTTATTGACATAAATGAAATAAAATGCAACAGAAAGAACTTTCAAATATTAAATTTCGTTTTCAAAGCCTCTGGCATATCCATATACATAATTGAATTATTTACAAGTAAGAAGTAAATTTTACTTTTGAAACATATAGCATGTAAAGGGTAAAGTGGTTAATATGTTACACTACGGGAACCGGTGCACTGCAACTGTCACACATATTTGTTACGGCTTTCACCCCTTTTCCTACCCCCACCAGAGGATCAAGGGATCAAGTGAAGGAACCGCAGAAGGCCACGGGGTCTCAAAAAGACAAATCATAGGGTTGCGAAGAAGCACCTAACAATACTGAGTGTTCATCATTCCAGCACCAGGACCTGCTGCCAACAACACTCGCGTCTGGTGTCGACAAGTGTCCGCTCGCGTGAGGACAGAGGCCACACAACGCCGCCCAACGCCGAGAACGTAAAATCTAATAATAACTGATTTCGTTCGTTACGCAGTTTACGGTTAGGCATCTCCTTAAATGAAGTGATATACAAATTAGTGCCCTTCCACCACTGTGACATCTCCAGCCATTAATTTTAATGCAGTTCATCCGAATAGGTTAGCTTGAAAGTTCCTTTTCCCCGGTAATTTTTGCCACAAAATTTATTTTGATTATGAACAAATATCAGTGTAAAAATATTTTTTAACATGTACTTAAAGCCATATAGTCGTTCTACATAATCTAGCAGTAACATGCTAGGATCAAGCAGTGCCGGGGTCGCGGCTGAAACCTGAGAGACGGTATGGATCTTTTAAGCCTAAAAGTGTGGTCTCCTTCGGAAGGGAAGTAAAGCTGAATGTCCCGTGCTGTAGACTTATGGCCCTTAAAAGAATATCAGTTATGATGAAGAGGCTCTGAGAAATATTAAGCCTTTTTTCATGACCACTGTATAATGGGACGCTGGAAACCACAGCGGATAAAGGACATCGATAAAGAAAAAGAAGTTTAATTTAAGGCCATATTGATTACTTTATATTGCAGGGGAGCTCGGTTACTTTAAAAAATAGCTTGGAAATAAAATTAAAAACGTAAATAACAGCAATATAAAAATATAACCGACACTTGAAGTATTATAAAATTTAAATAAATGTTCTTAAAATGAAGAATACCGATAGGTGAAAAGTTAAAAAAGTTAAAAATTATTACATATGCATTTTATTCTATTTAGACCCTCCAACTTACTTCTATGTAGCTTTAACTGCTAAATGACTCACAGGCATGGCAAATAATAATTTAAATGGGTGTCGTTAAGATTGCAGTAAAGTCATAGGCGATAAAAGGCATTAAAATATTAACTTTAAAAAATAAACATTCAAGAAATACTTCAGGAATGCTCAAATATAAAATTAGGTATAGTGGAGCGATAAAAGACGAAGTGGAGCATAGAAGTACCAAGTAAGAAGCAAGATATCTTAAAACTTTCCTTTAGCAGATCGTAATTTATCCACACATTCTCATTTTCAAATTGTTTCACATGATGCACTTTTCTCTATTACCTAATTATAATTTGTGTACTTCATTATAAATAGTAGGTTAAACACATTTAAAATAAATTCAGTTATGATGCTTAAATAAGTTAACTATTTTTAAGAATAATTCGCATTTGTTAATTTTTAAGAAAACAGTTTAGATCCCTATTAAGCTTCTACTTTCAAACTTTAGCTCTATAATTGATTACCTTATATACCATTTCTGAGTTTAATTATACAATATTGTTTTATAAGCAATAATGGTATCTGGGTTACTAATTAAAAGATACGTCTGAAATAGCATGCACATATTTTCATTAAATTCTGACTTCGGTATTAAAATTTAAAATGAATCGAATTCATATTTTGAATATTAGAAATTTTTAAATGGGATATCCTTTAAGAGGTTAAAGCCTTGTAAGCGAGTTAATAAAATAATGGCAAACATGAAAACGCTGCATATAGATTTAAAGTTCAGTAGTTAAAAGTTACATCTACTAGAATTTTACTGTAGTCACGAGTTATTCAAATAATGACGATATTATTGGTTTTGTAACTGCATTTTGTAACCGCACTTCTCTGGTAGTTGCCTTGTCTTGGGCAGTTCGTGGTTTCGCCGTGTAGTTAGTAGAGAAAAGAAGAGTATGCTCTCAGCTGATCGAACACTCCGAATCTTATCCCGAGAGGTGGAAAGAAATCTCCATAATATATTTACCCTTCACAGCGATGAAACATTCTAAATTTTTGTTACTCTTTCTTTGTCAACGCTGTCAGTTACCAGTATATCGAAGCTGGTGGAAGGCCGGAATTTCGTCCCACAGGAGTTTTTTTTTTTTTTTTTTTTTTTTTTACATTCCAGTTATCTATTGACATGAGGCTGTAAACTTTAAGTACATTTAAAACTATCGGTCTGGACCATATTTGAACCCGTGACCTCAGCATTAGTAAGCTAATGCCTAATAAACTGAGCCACCCAGCAGACACGTGTCACATGTATAAGAAGGCTGCAACTTGTGTGTATGTTAGACTTAGGTCAGTTCCACTGTTTACCCAGG
Source organism: Mantis religiosa (assembly GCA_030765055.1). Taxonomy (NCBI): domain Eukaryota; kingdom Metazoa; phylum Arthropoda; class Insecta; order Mantodea; family Mantidae; genus Mantis; species Mantis religiosa. The sequence goes on from CM060950.1 coordinate 99,693,053, forward strand.
TCTTGCAGTGTACATACTGTTAACATTTACCTACTCTAGGAGAGAAATGCACCAGGTTTGACACGTTAGCGTGCGACCGGAAGAGAAAAGAGGCTAAATTACGCGTCTGCAAATTAAAGTGGTACGTGCAGAAGAATCCAGACTGAGACGCGACTGTCTAGAGTTCGCATTTCCAGGGTAGAAGTGAATACAGTTTATTTAGTAAACAGGTTTAGTTGAGGTATGTTTGCTACCTGGAGCATTGTGTGTGAAATGGAACAACCATTATTACTGACAACTAGTGACAGAAAACTCCCAGTCCTGTTTAGCACTAGAAACAAAAATGTTATTCTTGTTTAAAAAAAATCCCTCTTCTAAGTACTTGTACGCGTATAGAAGTTTCCAGGCATGTGCGTTGCCGAGTTTGATAGTTTGCTTAGCGAAGTGAACTTTTGAGTCATGACAGAGCCAAACCGTTTCGTGCGTAGGAAGCAACTCACAGAGAGACTTGTTTTACTAACGCACTTAAAAATCAAAACAAATAATGAAAGCGCAGACAACAATAGTCTCGTCAGTTTACGTAAACACGGAGGAAGGAGGGAACGAAAGAAGGAAAGGCTAATAACGTGGAGATGTAGCGGCTTCCCTTGCCTTGCACACGTCGATATACACAACACAGCAATTAAACCTCATAGCGTATGCACAGCCCGTGCATCCAGCTCCGTTCTCCGAGCTTTAACAATGCAACAACAACTTTCCGGAGGATCGATTTTAACGTTTTACGCACCGTATACATGTTCTAGCAGACGGCCCGCGGAAATTCCCTGACAATGTATCATTTTCCACCCAGAGGAAAAATAGAATTGTTCAGCGTTTGCGGTAGGAAGGGTATACCGCGTGTGAACGTATGTTGGGGTAGGAGTTGCGGGTTTTCTCTAGCACTAAGGTATCCAGATAATCCTTCCGGGCTTCAGTAATTGGTTATCCTGTTTACAAACCCGCTCTTGGATCTCGTCCTGCTTGTTAACATTCACTATACATTTTTAGAATGTTGAAATATTTTGTAATACACCATCTATCCATTTCTTAAGCCAACGAATTTTTGGAATTTGACACAAAGAAAATGTGACAATCTTTCAGTTTCTTACTATACATTTTTACTGAAGCTTTACTCGAATGATATACTGTTGGATTTTTAATATCCAAAACCTTAAATCTTTAAATGACTATTTAACTGGTCTTGTGTCAAATACTTAAAAGCTGCATTGAACTTTAAGATCCATTTTTCTCAATTCTTTCCTTTTCACTATTACTCATTTTCAAGGTGCTCCTTGAAGTATAGTTGTTAATCTATGAGCTTGAAGTTGCGGAAGTGAACATATTGCTCATTTCTAAAAGGTACAGGGGAAATGTGGGAATACGGTGTGCTTTAATCATAATTTAAATCTTTTAGATTTAATGACTTTGAAATTTACTTCTGTTTTAATGACCAAGAGATAGAAGTATTCATCTTTGAGAAAATGTATAATTATTTGAAAATCCAAACTAATAACAATGAATACGTGTCTCGGAAAAGGTTTCCCCACAAAAATGTTCATTAAATTGTGCGCTTCAAAGACATATAAATTCTTATGTAGTAATATTTTATCTATCAGCGATTTGTTGTGGATGAAACGGCGTCTCCAGATTCTTTTGTTTCTCCCGCCATACATCCCAACAGCTGGTCCACTGAACCACCAACCTAGATGTTCCCTCTGTTCCAGAGTTCCTCTGCTACACAACAGGTATCTTAGCTCTTAAGTCTTGCATTCTGTAAGCCCTCCGTACGACAATAAAAAGGGCACAAAAGTGGAATGCGATATCTTTTTTAGTTTACCAGTTATGGAAATGTCATTCAGAAGATGAAGACAAAGAGTATTACAAGGGCATTGAACACCCTGTGAAGCAGCTGAGATGGGGAGACAGGGAAGGTTCGGTTAGCCACGCCCTCGCCTCGTTTGTCCTATAGTGGTGACAGGCTGTGGTCAGGGGAAAAAACATGACTGTGTCGCCTGTTTCTCTACACCTGTTTCTCGAAATTACGTAATCTGGAACATTCTCCTGGTCACTAGAAACCGGCGATATTCCTATATAAAGAGGGTTACAGACAGACAGAGTTCAGTCAGGCAGTCAGTTGGTTAGTGTGTGAGTGAGGACAGTGACGTGTTAATGAACGAAAGGATTGTGCAACGGAAGACTGTACGTAACTGGTATGTGCATCGGAGTTTATGTAATCGCGAGGACAAGTGAAATTGTAACGGACGGACTGGTGAATTGTAACTGTGTGCAGCACGAAATTCTGTGTAATTGGCAAGAGTTTGACTGTAAGTCGGTGGAAATAAAGAACATTGTTGAGTGGTGTAATTGGACTTTTTATTTCACGAACCCACAAAGTCACACTGGTGTCAGGAAGCGGGAAGATAACATCACCGAACATTACAACCATGGACGCGGCATTGGAAAATTTTTTGGAGAAGATGATGGAAATGAAGGCCGAAATAACAGCGAAGACGGAAGAAATAAAGACCGAATTGACCACAGAAATGAGGGCAGCGAACGACAGTCTGGCCACGGAAATGAAGGAGGCGAACGAGGTCCTCGCCGCCAAATTTGACGAACAGTTGGCCGGCGTGAGGGATGACGTCACGAAGCTGGGCAAGCGGATGGGCCAAGTAGACGACCGCCTTAATGATTTAGAGGAAAAGGCCGACAATAACGCAAAGACCCTGAACGCCGTGGTGGAAGAAGTCGAAGACCTTGCGAACCGCATTAACAACCTGGAAGGGAAGGCTGACAGCAGCGTCAAGTCCCTGAACGCAATGGTGGAGGACGTCGTCGGCAGGAGGTTGAAGGATTTGAAGCCCGACGCGCCGGGACGCGACACAACATCTGCGCGCGTCAAACCTCCCAAGTATGACGGCGCGTCAACGTTTGAAGTCTTCCGCCGCCAGTTCGACACAGTGGCCAGGCACAACAGGTGGTCACCGGAGGAGGCTACACAGTTAATAGCCAGCCTCCAGGGACGGGCCGCGGAAGTGCTAAACGCGGTGCAGACGATGGCGGCGCCCAAGGACATCTGGGAGGCCCTGGAGAATCGCTTCGGGAACCACCGCTTAGCCGCAGCATACCGAAGCCAGCTAAAGGCAAGGTCGCAGCAGCTGGCTAGCAAGGCCTTGGTTGACCTGCCACTGGAGTTCGTATCCCGGGAAGCCGCCTACAATTTTGTCGACGGGGTACGGGACACGGAGATCCGTCAGCGCTTAATGCTCGGCGAATATAAAACCATCCACGAGGCGCTGACAGCGGCATTAAGGATGGAGGCAGCCAAAATAACATCCCTCCCGACGTCGAGAACGAGGAGCGTCCGCTATCCCGGAGACAGAAGACCAGCTGAGGGACGCCGGCGAACACCTAGTGGCCTGTGTTGGGGGTGTGGACAGCCCGGGCACCTGCCCACACCAGGAAGAGCAGCCGGAAAACGAGTAAGGGCCGTCGTGGAGAGGGGCACGTCGGCGCCATCACCACCATCCCCTCGAGTGACACTGCGCGCCGTCAGCCGGCGTATGGATGACAGCCTCATCGCGGACGCTCGGATAAGAGGAAAGCCGTGCCGCGTGCTGGTGGACACCGGGGCGGCCGTGACCATCATCAGACCTGACGTGGCGAAGGGTTTGCCGACAAGGAAGCCAAGCCGGCCATACCAGCTTGTCACGGCATCGGGCGACACCTTGCCTGTGGAGAGGGAGGCCCTGCTGGAGCTGAACTTGGGACGGAGTGCCGTGCGTCTGTGGGTGTTCGTCGCGAAGGTGGCTGAGGAGGTGATTCTGGGACTGGATGCCCTCAGGAGCCACGAGGCGACGGTCGACGTCGGCAAGAAGGTCCTGCGGCGTAACGGAGAAGAGGTTATACTCCGTCAACCTGAAGAGCGCCTTGGAATTTGCAGGGTCGTCTTGGACGAAGACGTGGTTGTCCCCGCGAGGAGCGAGGTGGTGGTGACGGCGCGACTGGAGGGCTAGAGAACCAGGAACATGATGCTGGACCAGAAGACGCCTGTAAACGGACTGTGTGTAGCCAGGGCATTGCTGCCGTGCCGAGAGGAGGTGCCCGTGAGACTGCTAAATCCTACGGACGCCGATCACGACGTCCAGGCCGGGACGGAGTTGGGAATGTGCGAGCCCGTGGTGAGCGTAACAGCTATCGACGAGACACATGAGCCGGCGCCGAAGCAACACCTGGGGCCTCGGCTAGAAGGCTTGGTAGAGAGGGCGGCCGACCACCTGACCACAGAACAGCTGGAGAAGGTTCGACAACTGCTAAGGCGGTACCAGCGCGTCTTCAGCCAAGGTGATAGTGACTACGGCCGCATGGACAAAGTGCTTCACCGCATCGACACCGGGGACGCCCGGCCTATTCGGCAACCACATAGACGCGTTCCGCTGGCGAAGCAAGGGGCGGTACGAGACATGCTGGAGGACATGAGATCCAGGGGAGTGATTGAAGAGTCTGACAGCCCTTGGTGTTCCCCTGTAGTCTTGGTGACAAAGAAGAACGGCGAGCTGCGCTTCTGCGTAGACTACAGAAAGTTGAACGCCGTCACCCGGAAGGACTGTTTTCCCTTACCCCGGATTGACGACACCCTGGACACGCTAGCTGGTGCACAGTGGTTCTCGACCCTGGACCTGAAGTCGGGCTACTGGCAGGTAGCTCTAGACCCGAGAGACAAGGAGAAGACCGCATTCTCGACGGGCCAAGGTCTTTGGCAGTTCACGGTTATGCCCTTTGGCCTCTGCAACGCACCAGCTACCTTCCAACGCCTCATGGAGTCAGTGATGAGAGGGCTGACTTACGATGCCTGCCTGCTATACCTGGACGACATCATCATCGTCGGGAAGACTTTTGAAGATCACCTCGAGAATCTGAGTAAGGTGCTACAAAGACTGCAGGCGACCAACTTGAAGCTGAACGCGAAGAAGTGCCAGCTCTTCCGCAAGGAAGTTAACTACTTGGGCCACATAGTCTCAGCAACCGGAGTGGCCACAGACCCGGAGAAGACAAAGGCTGTGAGAGATTGGCCTCGCCCAAAGGACAAGAAAGAATTGCGCAGTTTCCTGGGGCTGTGCAGTTATTACAGGCGCTTCATAAAGGGGTTCTCCAACATCGCAAAACCCCTCACCCGCCTGACAGAGGAACACCGGCCTTATGTGTGGACGGAGGACGCAGAAAACGCTTTCCAGCACCTAAAGGAGACCCTGTGCAGTGCTCGAATTTTGGGTTTCCCACAACCGGGTGGCGCCTTCATTGTGGACACCGACGCCAGCGACCTTTGCATTGGAGGTGTCCTATCGCAGATCCAGGAAGGCCATGAGCGGGTGATAGCCTATTACAGCAAGACGCTATCCAAGGCAGAGAAGAACTACTGCGTCACCCGACGGGAGTTACTGGCGGTAGTAAAGACATTGGAGCACTTCCACAAGTACCTGTACGGTCAGCCATTCCACCTGAGGACTGACCATTCCGCACTAACCTGGCTATTGAGCTTTAAGAACCTGGAAGGCCAGACAGCACGTTGGGTCCAGAGGCTGCAGGAGTACGACTTCACCTCGGAACATCGTAGAGGGAAGAGCCACGGTAACGCAGACGCCATGTCCCGAAGACCCTGTCCAGAAGAGTGCGGCCAGTGCACAAGAGTGGAAGAGAAGGAGCGTGCCGCAGTAGTCCGAGTAGTTGTGGCAGTGCCTGCTGAAGGCTGGGATAGCGCAGGCCTGAGGAGGGAGCAGCTGGCGGACGCAGACTTGGGGCCACTCTTGAGGGAGGTGGAGGCAGGGATGAGACCAACCTGGGAGGACATCGCACCGAGGAGCGCCACATACAAGTCGTACTGGGCCCAATGGGACTCGTTGAAGACCAAAGAGGGCGTGCTGTTCCGGGTATGGGAATCACCCGATGGGAAGACGCAGAGAGAGCAGTTGGTACTTCCCCGGAGTAAGGTCCCGGAAGTCCTGGAGGAAGTGCACGCCGGTACTTCGGGAGGACACCTGGGAGCGAACCGAATGATTCACAAACTACGGCAGCGCTACTTCTGGCTCAGACTCCGGGCAGATGCTGGTGGTACACCTGGACCGCCTCGCACGCTACGATGGGGCTGTTCGGGGCGAACAGCTTTGAGGAGGGAGCAGTGTAACGCGAGCGCTGGAACACCCTGTGAAGCAGCTGAGAGCGGGAGACAGGGAAGGTTCGGTTAGCCACGCCCTCGCCTCGTTTGTCCTATAGTGGTGACAGGCTGTGGTCAGGGGAAAAAACATGACTGTGTCGCCTGTTTCTCTACACCTGTTTCTCGAAATTACGTAATCTGGAACATTCTCCTGGTCACTAGAAACCGGCGATATTCCTATATAAAGAGGGTTACAGACAGACAGAGTTCAGTCAGGCAGTCAGTTGGTTAGTGTGTGAGTGAGGACAGTGACGTGTTAATGAACGAAAGGATTGTGCAACGGAAGACTGTACGTAACTGGTATGTGCATCGGAGTTTATGTAATCGCGAGGACAAGTGAATTTGTAACGGACGGACTGGTGAATTGTAACTGTGTGCAGCACGAAATTCTGTGTAATTGGCAAGAGTTTAACTGTAAGTCGGTGGAAATAAAGAACATTGTTGAGTGGTGTAATTGGACTTTTTATTTCACGAACCCACAAAGTCACAGTACCTACAATTTTCATTTGCATCTCTTATACTCTTATCAAACTCGTTATACCCATTCCATAAAAAGCATGTGATGCTAAACACACACACTCAGAAACACGCTCACACACACTCACACACACACACACACACACACACACACACACACACACACACACACACACACACACACACACACACTCACTCACTCACTTACTCACACACAGAGGCACTCACGGACCTTTTGCTGAAAAAAAAATGTATTTGGGATTCAGCGAGACTCAAAACAAATTCGCAGTCTAATTCAATTTTTGGGTGAAACAAGATATTAATTTCCCTAAAATGATGTGAAGGTTCCCTCAAGCGTGTCACCGCCTTATTTCTCTCCTGGTAACTGACGATTTATTGTTAGATTACTTCCAACCGGTAGATTTTAGGAACTTTTGAGTATTGCAAGATACCTAAGGAAGCTGGTTTTCCTGAAGTTTCAATTGCAATTAAACACACACACACGCGCGCGCGCCCGCGCGCGCTACGAAGCTTGCTAGGTTGCCCAAAGATGTTTTCTCATGTAACCTATACTAATTAAACTAAATTGGCTTGGCAATAATCATAAAGAGACAAACCTGAATAACTTCAATTAACAAAAGATCAATGAACCGAAAACGAACACCGCGTTGCTTGCATTTCATAGGTGCAGGATTTTTTTTTTTCAAATAAAAGTTAATTCCGAGAAGGTGAAATAACCTTGTTTGAAATGTTCCCTTCTAAACTGCAACTGAGGTACCCTACGCGTCTATAACACTTTTTTCTGCTGCTGCAGATAAGCAGAAGTTGCCAGCATTAAAACATAGCTTTTTTTGCCTTTCTTCCATTTTATTAACTGAGTTTGTTTACTACAGAAATGGTTACCGTTTTAAAATTCATTTGTTGCTTGACGGCATAAATATTTTGCTGAACATATTGGTCCGCTTATTATATTCTCATAACTTTCTATATTGACATCCAAGTGTAAAATGTAGTGTTTCTGCTCTAGCACTTTGGACAACCGATATAGGAATCTCAGTTGGAGTAGTTTTACGAACGTGACTTGACAACATTTTCTCCAACCATTTGAAATTTAATGCCAATAATTATATTTTCTCCTTTGACTAAGTCACCCTTTTGCGTTCAGATAGTTATGGGAGATGATGGGATTTCCTAAAGGAAGTAAACCAATTATTTTAAGTTATTAAAAAAGGAGAAATGTTCAGAAATGCGAGATATAATATTTCTGAGAGATTATATAAAATTAAACTAGCATAGGAGAGAAACATATAACAGTATTTGAAAAACAGTTAGTGAACGTTGTGCTTTAGCCACGATTGTAGTCAGGCGTTTAAACAGGTCAAGACATGACTACGAAATAGCAAACTATTAAATGAGTGTAGAAACAAACACACATTTACATTATTTACTATACGGCAGTCAAACAAGGATATATAAAGAAGTTCTGGAAGAACGATAGGCAGAGAATGTAAGACGTCAAAGATTGTTAGGGTTACCAGTATATAGTAATACCCTGCACTTTATTACATTGGGGTCATCAAATTTAGGCAAGCGACTTTAGAAAGAGTATATTAAGGGAGACAAAATCTACAAAATCTTATTTATGACCTTGTTATACCAGAATATAAGATATAAATTATATATGTGGAAAAAAGATCTAATATAATACTAAACTTTAAATGTAATGTTACTTTTAACACTTTTTATTTTCAGTGTTTCATATTTTTTTAAATAAAGGAAAAAGATTAAAAATTTTTTGCTTAGAAATAGTTTTAATATATATGAATTACTGATAAACTTTGATAAGATGCCTTGTAATCACCAGCTTTTAATTTAAACTTACGTTGTATAAGCAATTGGTGAGGTTCTAAACAGTAGTTTTTAACGACAAAATTCGATAAAACGTTATTTCTCAGGCTTTTTTATGATTTTCCCTAAGATCATAACTAAAGTAATCGCATATGCAGATGTTATAGAGACCATTCTCTGCGAAATACATTTAACGTTTTTTTTTTAAATCTACTAATGAATAAGTGGAAAATTCAATGGAATTGTTGATATCAATAACAGTAGTGAAGCAAAAGTATGGAAAACATGAGTATATGTTATTTGTTTACGTACATTACAAGTAAGTCTTTCCTTTCTTTAATTTGTTTGGAGACGGTTATTTATGGGGAATGTGGTCAGACAACTTCTGAGATCATCTGGGGATGATTATTTCCGGGATCACCTTTATTATTATTATTATTATTATTATTATTATTATTATTATTATTATTATTATTATTATTATTATTATTATTATTATTATTATTATTATTATTATTATTATTATTATTATTATTATTATTATTATTATTATTATTATTATTATTATTATTATTATTATTATTATTATTATTATTATTATTATTATTATTATTATTATTATTATTATTATTATTATTATTATTATTATTATTATTATTATTATTATTATTATTATTATTATTATTATTATTATTATTATTATTATTATTATTATTATTATTATTATTATTATTATTATTATTATTATTATTATTATTATTATTATTATTATTATTATTATTATTATTATTATTATTATTATTATTATTATTATTATTATTATTATTATTATTATTATTATTATTATTATTATTATTATTATTATTATTATTATTATTATTATTATTATTATTATTATTGTTGTTATTGTTGTTATTGTTGTTATTGTTGTTATTGTTGTTATTGTTGTTATTGTTGTTATTGTTGTTATTGTTGTTATTGTTGTTATTGTTGTTATTGTTGTTATTGTTGTTATTGTTGTTATTGTTGTTATTGTTGTTATTGTTGTTATTGTTGTTATTGTTGTTATTGTTGTTATTGTTGTTATTGTTGTTATTGTTGTTATTGTTGTTATTGTTGTTATTGTTGTTATTGTTGTTATTGTTGTTATTGTTGTTATTGTTGTTATTGTTGTTATTGTTGTTATTGTTGTTATTGTTGTTATTGTTGTTATTGTTGTTATTGTTGTTATTGTTGTTATTGTTGTTATTGTTGTTATTGTTGTTATTGTTGTTATTGTTGTTATTGTTGTTATTGTTGTTATTGTTGTTATTGTTGTTATTGTTGTTATTGTTGTTATTGTTGTTATTGTTGTTATTGTTGTTATTGTTGTTATTGTTATTATTGTTATTATTGTTATTATTGTTATTATTGTTATTATTGTTATTATTGTTATTATTGTTATTATTGTTGTTATTGTTATTATTGTTATTATGACTATTATTGTTATTATGACTATTATTATTATTATGACTATTATTGTTATTATGACTATTATTATTATTATGACTATTATAATTATTATGACTATTATAATTATTATTACTATTATTATTATTATTATTATTATTATTATTATTATTATTATTGTTATTATTATTGTTATTGTTATTGTTATTATTATTGTTATTGTTATTGTTATTGTTGTTATTGTTATTGTTATTGTTATTGTTATTGTTATTGTTGTTATTGTTGTTATTATTGTTATTATTGTTATTATTGTTATTATTGTTATTATTGTTATTATTGTTATTATTGTTATTATTGTTATTATTGTTATTGTTGTTATTGTTGTTATTGTTGTTATTGTTGTTATTGTTGTTGTTATTGTTGTTATTGTTATTGTTGTTGTTGTTGTTGTTGTTGTTGTTGTTGTTGTTGTTGTTGTTGTTGTTATTATTATTATTATTATTATTATTATTATTATTATTATTATTATTATTATTATTATTATTATTATTATTATTATTATTATTATTATTATTATTATTATTATTATTATTATTATTATTATTATTATTATTATTATTATTATTATTATTATTATTATTATTATTATTATTATTATTATTATTATTATTATTATTATTATTATTATTATTATTATTATTATTATTATTATTATTATTATTATTATTATTATTATTATTATTATTATTATTATTATTATTCTGTTAGCTTGCTATGTTTTTTTGTTGTTGTAATGTGCGTCCTACAACGTCAAGTCATATCGGACGATGAATGAAATGGGTGAAATGATGCTCAAATGAGTCCGGGGTCCAAAAAGCTTAGAGTTACCCGACATTTGTGTTCCAGGATAAGGGAAAACCCCGGAAAAACCTTATTCAGCTAACTTACCCTGACCGAGATTGGAACTCGGGACCTCTTGAACATGAGGCAGGCATGCTACCATCTACGCTACCGAGGCGGGCTAGCATGCTATTGCTATAGATAAGAATACGTCAATTCAAACCTGTACAATTATGGGTAAAAATGATAGAACCGATTCTGAGAGCGGAATATTCTAAATAAGTGGCGTAAATCTTGATCCGGAGTAACAATGACTGCAGAGAGTCATTCACTGCGCCTAATGCATAACGAACCAATCGCTAGAAGCCAGCTAAATGAAAATTTTAGCTTGATCCGCAAGGAATAAACGCTGCATCGGAGTCTGTAGACATGAATCATTATTGAAAATCTAGTGGAATATCAAAATAGTTTGAAACGGTGCCTATTAGTATGTTGTGATGAAACATACAAATATATTATGAACTGATTTATCGCATAGATCAGACAGACCCTAGGAGCTGTGCTGATATAATATCTGAAGTCCACATATTTTTATTTGTCACACTGAATTTCAAAGGAAAGAATATCCAATAAGAATTGAAGGGAAAAAAATGAGTTAAATCAAGAACAAAAGGTACGCAGACAAATCAACAAAACAGAGCAGTAAAGGAAATTTTCAAAATACACACGCTATTGTTTACAAACTAAAATCTGTAGGCTTCCCTAAGGCACAGACACTTCCCCTCCCAAACCATTTCCTTTTCTTTAGAGCTTGATCTTAGCTACATCATCTTTGTAAAAATGAGGGTACCAATCGCTTACGAGTCCTACCTCACAAACAGCGCGGTTCAACTAGCTTGTAACCCTCTCCTTGAGCTGACAAAGGAATATGAAGAAAAAGTTGAACTACTATCAGAAATCAAACAGGAATTCAGGACATAGGTAATCCATAGATTACATACTAATGCCAACGTATTCATTGCTGCGAAGAAAGTGGTCCACAAGACACAATTCTGTAATGAAAATAATTATAATATCCTGCACGATAATGCAGTTGTATGAACCTCGAATTAATGGTGGTGTAGGCATGAAATCACATATTTTTCTTACCTACAACATCTGAGTGTAATACCTTTTGGAACCGAGAAAATTTCCGCGATAACCTGCGAGGCTTGCTTTTGGGAAATCCTGGGTTTGATTCTGATCATGAGTTTTTCTTGCCTTTCCCTTGTTCACAAGACTAAATGCGGCAGTTGTTTTATTTTTCGCCAAGAATTTTCGTAACCTCAGTTTCAATTATTTCACATCACCATTAATGTTTTAGCTAAGTTTTAGGCACAGTGTATTGTTGGTCGGTATCGGACAGATGGCGTAAATGGTTTAGAAATTTCTCGTCTCTAACACATAGCATCGTTCTCTCTGCCGCCTCAATATGATCGAATAATCCACTTTTCTCTAAGACAAGCAATTTTCAGAGTACGAGTAGCTCGCCGGTGTGATCAGTGGTATTTAAATAACAACGAACACATTCTTGCAATTCGTCATCAGTGCTTTATGATGCCATAAACTGAGTTACGTACTATCAGATCTTGTATTTTGATCACCAATAATTTTGAAAAATGGAATGCAAAATTCGACAGAAATTTAAAGGAAAATGTCCCAATAATTAGAAAAAATAACTTAAATATTAATATAAATATAATGTGCTCAAGTTATAAGATAACTTGCCAATATTTACAATTTTCATACAAATAGAATCATTGGGTACAAGAATTATGACGAATTAGCGGGGAAATTATTTTTACTTATGTTAATTTTCCAAGTTCTTTTTAAAACGATTTGAAAAGAAAATTTTTAAAATTGCTTTTGAAATAGGGCCTACAAACTAGCATTATCTTCGTTGAGCTCTCAAATCATACACAAAGCATTGCAAGAACCTCATGTACGATGAGATGTCACTACGATATGGGCAATAGCACCTGACTCTCTGCAGTCATTGACACAACTGGCCCGTCAGTTCCCTATTCTGAGAAATGAGTTCATTACCTGCTCCAATTGCACTAGTTTCTCCTACACACATGTACAAACAACGATTCCCAAACTAACCATTAATAATTGTTCCTGTTGACAGAGAATAAAGAATATATACATATGATTACTTTTATTACTCATACAAATGATGAATTTTCTAACTTTATAATGAACCTGAAACGAAATATTATTTTGGATACCACCTCTGTGGACGATTTTGGCTACTACCAGTACAAAACGAATCGCTACACCAACACGACTTAATTCGGCCTTCTATACGAAGGCATGCGTGCGTTTGTCGTTAAGGTGAACGGTATGGAGACGGAGAAAAATTTTCAGAGTTTATTTCTGTGATTATAATATACTGTATATTATTTGTGTACCTTAATTCAATGATGAATTGCCTTAATGATCCTACACTTGTGAGAACATATAGCGTGTAATTTACTCCTTGGCAGTTTGCCTATCTTTTGAAGGGGTATTCTATCAGTCCAGTATAGGATGTGGCTATACATTTGTCATTAGCAGACAGCAAACCTTGGACACCGATGGAACTTGTTAGGTGTAAGTAAACCATAAGTGTAAAAGGTCAGCTTGAAAAGGGAAAACTTCAAAAATGAAGTCACATTTACTTTGGTCGAATATTTCATTTATTTATTCAGAGAAATATTTAATACATTTAGTTAATTTATGAATAATACGTATCTTCTTACTAGAAATGATATATGTAACGTACTTTAAAATTATAATTCTTCCGTTGTATGGCATAGACTTACAGCACCTTTAACTGTAGTATTCATAACCGAAATGCCATTTGTTCATTCTGACACAGGTGTTCTTTTACATAGATCTCCTTTTGGGACATTTCTTCTTCATTACATGCTTTTATGGTTGCAGAATTGAAGTACTTTGGACTATAGTATATCTTCTAAAAGTCTTAATAGGAAACCTACCGCATTTTTTCGCTTAAACAGGCTGAATTGGAAGGTATGCTTGAGGTCACATGTTGTGATGATGCAGAGGGAAATATTGTGCATTTTATGCACCTTATTATTCTCAGGTGGGCTGTTTCCCTTCAACAGATCCTTGATTACACACAGTTCGGCATATCCGTGAATTTATGTAGAAACTACAACACGGCAGGGCCCATTCTCGTGTTGTAAACAACAGTACGGTACTCTCGAATACAATTAACCTGAGGTCATCCGTCTCTCATCCACCGATGTCCAGGTTTCGCTTCCTGATTATTACCAACATAGCTACATTTTATGATGGCTCACTTGTTATCCACATAAGTTTACGCGTTAGCATTGCCTTTTATACTACACTTAAAATGTGACATGTCAACAGAAACCGTAACATGATTAGGATAACGCCCGTTTTGTCACTAGCGCTTACGCACTAGCTGAGGGGCAAAAGTAACGTAGGTCTGCAAATAGGATGGTCTAGCACACTTATAAACAAATTACACATTTACATAATTTACATGTTTTTCTTTAAATATATTATCGAACTACTGGGGAACTATCTCATACATATATGCAAATATTTCCAATGTGCTTATACGATGTCTAGATATGTATGTACAAGGTAACCAGTGGTGGCTAGTGGCCGAAATGTTTGGGGGGCGCGGAAGTAATTGCTCGCTAAATATTAACAACAGTGAATTATTACACTTGTAAACTTTAAGAAATAACCTCAGAAATAAGTACAAGAAGACTAACGCAATTTTTGTGCAAAGCTGCTATATTAATATGAATGCGACATAAAAAGAATGGTATTGGAACATCATTCAAGCTCAACCATATCCAGAGGTAATGTTCAGTACATGAGCTACCACCACCCTGGTGTAATTTTATCACAGATTCATGCGCACATTAATACTCTTAATTTGCATTTACTCAGTTTATCATGAATTACATACACTTTTGGCATGTTTATATACAAAATCAAGTCTTTTGTTCTTTAGTTTAATGACATTTCCCCCCAATCTTTCATCAAAATCCTGTACGTTACTGGAAGTTCCTTAGTTTTCAACAGCATTGCTAAGGCATTAAGTTTGTCTTATGTCATTGTGTTTCTTAAAAGCATTTTTATCCTTTTCAGAGTGGAAAAGCAATGCTCAGGTTCCGCAGTTGTCACCGGCGTTGTTATGACAATTTTCAAAAGTTTGTGATTTCACTGAACACTGACGATTCGTTATTTTCGTATGAACTGAAAAAGTTTCAATGCTCCTTGAATGTTCAAGTCATTTTGTCTGTAAATTAGTTCCAACTCTGTGTGCAGTTTTCCTTGCGCACAGAGCTTAGAATAGCATTGCATTACACGTGTGAAAATTTCTTCCGGGAAACGTTCACAAATATCCTTAAATAAGTTGTTACACAGCAAAGATGCACCTCCTAGATGCCCATTATATGTAAATCTATCTGTAACAGTAATTATGATGACATCACACACCTTGGCATCACCATCCTGCGGAAATTCTTCACATACGTTTTCATGTAGTTCATTCAATCATTCCTTTTTCCATTTCTTGTTTAAATATAAGGATGTCACTCCGTAACGTTACAGTATCTTTACCCTTCTTTTGAATTTGCTGGTACAAAATGTCTACATGAGGTAGGATTTTGTTGAAAACTATTAACCAAAAATTAAGTTTAGATCTTCAGGAGCTCTTTTGCAGCTACTGATTTCATTTATTGTGGTTGTATTAGTTCAGCCCTCTTCAATGAATTCGAAGCTATCTTTCAGGTTTTCTATGCTTTCGTACACAACATTGGCGGTACGAATATTGTAATTCCATCTTGTTTATGCAACTCCGGGCAATTTTTCCTGCACTATTTTCTCTAAAATATCAGATCGCAAAGAGGAAATGGTACAGAATGCTGGACTCCCAGATATATTTGAAAAGAACACGCGTACTTGGAAATCACTATTTTTTCACTTTGAATGATTAAATTCAACTGCTGTGCATAGCAGTTGACAAATAACGCATATGGATATGTTTCTCTTATTATGGAATGTATTCCACCAGTCCTTCCACTCATAATACCGGCCCCGTCTAAGATTTGAACAATGGGCTTTTCTTCGGTATTTCCAAGAAGCGGTTTGATTTCATTTCTTTTGCACTTTGTCAGAGATTCCGCAAGTCTTCTTTCAGGATTCACAAAATCCCAAAATCTCTCTTATACGGTTTCCTGATATACATAACGGAGTACCAAAAACCACCTGAAAGTCATTTAAAACGTCAGTTGTCTCCCCACACTGAATGATAAGCTCAGAATCCCACATCTGATGCTCTATTTTCTTCCTACTGACCTTCAACATGTGGTCTAATAGTTAACTTTGCACTATTTTGGAAGTTCCTCTAAATACTGAGACTTTTTCTAAATGTTCCTTCATTACTGTACCCAGTTCAGCTGTATATTCAATACACATGAAATACGCCTTATAAAAATGTGTCTATTTTCACTCCCTTCAATGTTATGTTCCTTAACATTTTCTTTTAACACGGAGTTACGACATGATGCAGTGCTTTGTTTTCCTAGAAGTGACATATCTATCGCACTATGCATATGGGGTACTGAATCTTCATTGCTTTTTTTAAATTTTTCTGTTAAATGTTTTGTATCACTTACTCCATTAAATATCCATAAATCTTTGGCATTTTTAAGAGCAATCAAAACACGCGAAGAGCAGTAAAAGGATTTAAGGATTTGAGAACTTCGCAGCCACAGATCCAGTCACATTTCTCATACATGACTTTAGTATTAAGGTACCTCTTAAACACCCGGTTTTCATTTTTTTTTTTTTTTTTTTTTTAGTTTCTAATTTTTCAATCAAGAATGCGGGCGTTTGTCTACCTAAAGATTTCAATTTTACTTTTTCTTCCAGAGTCAACCTTAAAAATTGCGCTTCCATTAGTGGTTTTATAGAGATATCCATTATTCGTTAGTCACTGGATGTTATAAATCCACCTGTAACACTGCTAATGTTCCGCACTCCACAATAACTAACTCAACAACTCTAAAATACAAAAACCGTGAATTTCAACACTGTAAAACTACTCTGCGGACTGCGATAGGCGCGGACAGAACCGTGCCTGAAAGGCACGTATACAAGTCCTTCCCCCACTCCCTCACCACCTCAGAGCTGCATGCCTTCCGTAACGTGGAAATGCAGCAGGCGGGTGCTATACCTACCGCGCCGAGCCATATGCTTTAGGTATGAAAACATCACCTTTACTTCCTTATGAAGCTTTCCCAAAGTTTAAAAATAAACTGTCCTTACTAGCGGCAAGGCCATGGTTCATTTAATTCCGCAAGATTGTTTAGGGGGGCAGGCACCTTCGCGCCCTTATGACGAACGGCCCCTGAAGGTGACTCTCATGCACGTAACTTACGAGGGTCGGCTGATAAGTCCTGGGCCTCAGACTAATATTTTTTCTTTATTTCTCAACATAATCTCAGAAGGGCTAATACAGTTGTCATATCTCTGTATTGCGATTTATCATGGTCCTCAAAATAGCTGTTCCCCAAATCAATGACCTCCTCGTTGTGTTGAAATCCTCGTCCAAGAAATCTTTTAAGTTGCGGATAAGATGGTAGCCACTAGGTGCTAGATCTGGCCAATAATCTGGATGTTCAAGCAGTTATAAATATAAATCGCACATTTTTCCCATTGCAATGACTGAAAGATGCGCCGGAGATTTGTCGGGAAGAAACAAGATACTTTTCTTTGCCAAATGAGGTTTGTTTCTCTTCAGCTCAACACTCATTCTTTGCGGTAAGCTTGCGTAGTAGTTACCAGTGATAATTTTACCCTCTTCTAAGTAATCAATAAAAATAAATCCCTGTGCATTCCAGAAAACACTCACAATAACCTTGTTAGCTGACAAAATTAACTTTGCCTTTTTTTGGAGTTGGTTCACCTGGCGCAATCCACCATTTTGACTGTGATTTACCTTCTAGAGTGTAATAATTTATCCAAGTTTTATCCATGTAAATAAGCCGTCTTAAAATTAACTGGGATTTTTACGGTAGAGCTCCAAATTCGTAACAGAAACAGACAAACGTGGCGCCCATTTTGTAGAAACCTTGTGAAAGCCCAAAACATTACTTAAAATATTAATTGACGTTTTTTTGATATGTATATAGCTTCTGCTATCTCAAACAGCTTTAACCTGCTTTCTTCCAGTACTAAATCATGAAATTTTTCAATGAACTCTAGAGTTGTGACTTCCAAATGGTGTCCAGTGCGAGGCTCAACTCAAGTGATTTTAGGTCCCATTTTAAACTCTGCAAATCACCTTTTAATCATTTTATTCAATGTACTATCCATTTCCTCCTTGATTTCCTTAGGCGTTAAGCCTTTCAAATGGAAATATTTAATCAATGCTCAGTTTTTTTTCAAATCCTCCATTTTTGTGAAACCCCTGCACCTGTTTTGTTTAAATGCTACTTGATTCGAAACAAAACTAGATATTGACCTTTAACTATGGTTACAAGATAGTTTAAAGTTTAAATATATTATGTTATCCGTCAAACTGGCCCAGTGGCGCCATCTCTATGTGAGGTCTGGGACTTATAAGCCAATACACACAGTGTAGTGGCTTTCCCTCCCTCCCAGAAAAATGGGATAAAACGAAGAAGCCACACCAGATTGAAAGTCACAGGTACATGCAGAAGTACCTAATAATTGCAGCCTCCAAGACCTTGGGAGGGTGATGGTGAAACAAACCGCCCTCTAGTGTGCATAAATTTTATTCTTACAAGTTTACCATTTGAGCAAGCATTACGTATTAACGGTTCTGCATTGCCACACGTCACCAAAACTAGAAGTATACTTGAAATATAAGAAGAAAACAGAATGAAAGTTAAATAATGAACATGAAATCATGGAATATGGGAAATCACCCCAGCGTTCATGTACCGAATAGAGAAGAGCACGAAAATTCGAAGGTCAGAGTGGGCAGTGAATGGGTATGGAATCCGGGGAGCTCGCCTCGGTAGTGTAGATGGTAGCGCGTCTGCCGCACGTTCAAGAGGCCCCGAGTTTGAATCTCGGTCAGGGTGAGTCACCTGGATAAGGTTTTTCTGGGGTTTTACCTTATCCTTAGAGACGAATGTCGGGTAGTGCTAAGCTCAATGGACCCCCGACTCATCAATTTCATTCATCGTCCGATATGACTTAACGTTGGAGGACGTAAATTACAACAACAACAACAAAATCCTGCCCCCCGAATGTGAGCCTCAAAATTTTGTGCGTAGACATCTCATTCATTTATGCCTACAACTTATGGGAATATTTGACTTAAAAGGCGTTCTCTTGTAAAACAATAACAAACCTTTCCTTTGATAAATCCGGCAAACACTTCTATTACGAATGCATATGCATATATTTAATCAGCTATAAATATTTTTATTTATTAATTTACTACTTAAGCTAATTCTACTTGTGCTTATCAGGAACTTGAATTCGTAAGTATATCAGATGTACTTGATAATGTCGTACACATTCTATAATAATACGGAACGGATCGTACTTAACGTTCCTGTAAATAGTCTGCATTTCTTTTCGTTATGTTCCGCTTATCGCGTTAGAATCGAATCTCGGCATTCTTCAGTGCACATCCATTTTCCACAGCTCTGTGACATGCTGCGAAATATTTTCTCTGTGCCATCAAGGAACGGAAAATGGTGTTCTCGTAGCAGAACGTACATTCGTAAGCTATAGGACTGAAGCTACAATAGGTCATCGATTTGAAGTCAGGATAAGACAAAAGGTTACATTTGACGTATTCGGCTGCAGTTGAATACGGTGCTACTATATCTATAGTTCTATTCAGGATCACCATATTTGATCTCCCAATCATCATAGACACCTTGATAGATTAAAGTACTGTGTTAGCAGAAATAGTAATACTTTTATTTCGGTGCCAGCTAAACATTTAGACATGCTTACGTTATTTGTAAGGTTCCTTTTTCGTTTTAACTTCCTCTATACTTCGATGGATCTCTTTCCAGTATTGCTTATAAATAATATTTTCTAATTATTATTAGCGTAAGTGGGCCAAACCATGAAATTTCCTAGACCCAAAGTATTTCAGTGAGTGCTTTGAACTGTCTGCATATTGTCTGCATAAAGAAATGTGGTGGCAGACATAAAGGTAAACAGGTATAACAATTATTTTAAAAGGCTTTAACTCGTTTGTTGTTGTAATTTACGTCCTCCAGAGTTATTTCATATCGGAAGATGAATGGAAAGGAAGAAATGTTGTTCAAATAAGCCCATGGTACATAGAGCCTAGAGTTTCCCGACATATGTATTTTAGGATAAGAGAAAACGCCGGAAAAACCTTTCCAAGTAACTTACCCTTACTGAAATTCGAACTCAGGACCTCTTGAACGTAAGGCAGACGGCGTACTATCTACTCCATCGAGGCGGGCTAGATTTTCACACATTTGTGCATTATAAATTAATAAATAATTATATGTATATTCGTGTGTGTAAACTTTAAAGAATTGAAAATACATTGATCTTTCACACAAGCAGTGTGCAGGCCGGGTTCATATCCCGGCTATGGC
Source organism: Mantis religiosa (assembly GCA_030765055.1). Lineage (NCBI taxonomy): Eukaryota > Metazoa > Arthropoda > Insecta > Mantodea > Mantidae > Mantis > Mantis religiosa. The sequence goes on from CM060950.1 coordinate 99,713,552, forward strand.
ATTGAAATTTTCAGTTTGACTCCACCTGTCCAAAACTTTAAGGAATGTTTGTCTTAAACCTGTTAAGGTTTTCTTGTGATAGTTAAATCTACACGATTCAGATCAAAATTTAACATTCTTGCAACTTTGCCATGACTTCATTTCCATGTTGTACTCCACCAAAATAAGATAAAATGAAGCACACATTTGCAGATCTTTATTTGATATTTTCCCCAAAAGCTATTTTAAAAAATGGATACACGTACACTTTAAAAGATAGACCTTACGTTTACGTACGCAATTAAAATATTTACGTGCGATTATGTTGATTTCCCTGTTTCAAAATCTTAAAGTGCTTGCCCCTAGCTCAGTCGATAGAGCACCTGCCTGCAATGTTAGGGGTCCCGAGTTCGATTCCCGGCTAGGGGTGTAACGGGATTATATTTTCGTTCATCTTCAACTAATAAGAAGCAAGCCAACTTTTTGTAAGATCCAAGTCGAGTTTTAATCTACTGAGAGTCGTGAGATCTTTTCTCAGGTGTGGATGCGGATTTTTGGTGAAAATAAAATTTAGATGAGTCCAATTTTGTAATATATTATTTAATTATATAATATGAACTATGATTCACTCTTATCTATTATAAATATTGAATAACACTTTTTGAATCTTATTAATTTTCCTTTACAATCACAATCATCGTAACATCTTTCCTCCTTCTCCAGCAAGACACAAGATTCTAACACTTTTTTAGATTATTGATTTTCTTGTCCCCATAGTAATTCCCACTTTATTTTGTGATTGACCGATTCACTGACACGTCATCACACCACGTGATACCACGTCACACCACTACTACTTCGGCCAATCACACAACTACATACATTTTTATATATTTATTATTCCTTCGAACATTACTAAACAAAAATACTGTTACAAATGCCCCTCTTCGAAATATATGGAAAATAACCAAATAAAGGAAGTAACAATCTGTTTCCATATATTTCGAAGAACAGCCCCAATTAACAATTTCGTTTACACCAATATTACACAACATCAATACAACATACATAAAATATAATAATATACCTACATTGGATAAAATATAATAAATGAACATTTAACAACAATTTCACATTATTACACAAACATAAAACACAACAATAAATTAACATTAATTAAAATACAACAATATATTGATGTTTAACAATGTTTTTTTTTTATTATTATTTAACACACACATAGTATATATTCAATATTGTTTCACTTACTGTCAATGCTTTTGAAAGGTTTCATTAATGTCTTATGATATCTTCCCACAATCTTATTATTCGAATCTTGCAATTCATAAGTGTGATCTCCAAATTTGGTTACTACTCTATACGGACCTTTATAAATTAAGTTCATTCTCCAATACACTTTTCGTCTAGCATCTGAGATGTTAAATGTCTTCACTAAAACCATATCATTTATTTCAGGATCCCATTTGGCCTTTCTTCTTTGTACTTTCTTTAATCTTTTTTCAGATTTTTCTAGTATTCTTTTAAATGCTTCAGCGCATTTCTCTTCATCATTTAGCACATTTGTTTTCTCCTCAAAAGTCGTTGGTACATTTAATATAAGAGGTTCAGGAGGTTTTCCAGTCATTAGCTCTATTGGAGCGAATCTTGTAGTAGCGTTTGGGGTGTTATTTATTATCTTTTCTATGACAGTACAATATTTATACCAACACCGGTGATTCGAATGACACAGTATTCGAAAATAAAAAGTTAAGTCTCGCATCACTCTCTCACAAGGATTTCCTTGTGGATAATAAACCGAAGAATTATAAATTTTGATATTGTTTTTCTTCATCTCGGATGTAAACAATTTACTTCGATGAACTGTGGCGTTGTCTGAAAGTATGGCTTTTATTTGCCCATATTCTGGTATCCACCCCTTTAAAATTTTATTGACACATGTTTTACTCTTAATATTTTGAACGATGTAAATTTTCACAAATTTAGTAAAAATGTCGAACATCACAAAAATGTATTTACAATTATATTGACTAGCCGGCATCTCCCCGTGTGCATCGATCGCAACTAATTCATTCTTTTTATCTCTGATGATGGTCTGAGGTTCAAAATCATATTTGATATTTATAGGTTTAGCTCTTTGGCACAGTTCACACGTTGAAATTAATTTCCGTACTTTCCTATCAATGTGCTTTATATATAGCTGTTCTTTGATGGTCATGGAAGTTTTCTCGCATCCAGAATGTGCTAGGTGGTGATGAAATGAAGTAATTACACTTTCTTCTAAACTACTGGGAACTATAACCTTCCATTTTTTTATCACATCTCCATGTAACTTATAAAGTACACCATTCTTCTTGGCTATGGTGCAATTCGCAGCATCTTCAACTGCTGGAGCCTGTCGCAACAATGCAGATAATCTTGAATCATTTTGTTGAATTTCCGAGATATTTTTAAATTTTGAAGTAAGATTTCTATCGCATGTAAAATTTAACTCGAAAAGTTTTATCTCATGTTGAGATTGTGACAATGTCTCTGGAATTTCTCCATGCATTTTCTGTCTCGACAACAGATCACTAAATATATTATTATTTCCTGAGATGTGCCGAATCTCAATATCATAGGAAGTAATTTCATGTATGTAACGAGATATTTTAGAGCTAGTTAGTTTAAATTTTTTTTATAAATGATAGACTAATATGGTCAGTATATACAATGACTTTAGTATTGTACACATATTGCCGAAATTTTTGCAAAGCAAAATATATAGCTCCTATTTCTAACTCCGTAATACAAGTGTTAGATTCATTTTGGTTCAAAACTCTTGAAGCAGTGGCAATTACATGATTATTCCCATCCAAATCAGTTTGAGTTAATACTGCTGCATAAGCATGGATACTAGCATCTGAATAGATGTTAAAGGGTTGGTTTCTAATAGGTCTTTCCAAAAGAATAGCGTTTTTAAATAACTCTTTAATGTTTTGAAAAGACTGTTGGTGTTTTTCTGTCCACTTCCAGACTGAATTCTTCTTCAAAAGTTCTCTCAAAGGACTAAGCTCCTTGGCATAATTTACCACAAACTTACTTTCATACTGCAGTATGCCAATAAATCTTCTTAGTTGTTTAATATTCTTTGGTGGTGGAATAGATTCAATGGATTTTATTCTATCTGGATTTGGTGCCATACCTTTTTCGGATATTATGTACCCTAAAAATTCAATTTCTTTGGCAATAAAACTTGATTTATCCAAATTTATAGTCATACCACTTTCAGAAAATTTTGTAAATATGTAATTCAGATGAGATATATGTTCGTCGAAATCTTGATCAAAGATAAGAAAATCGTCTATATACTGAATAGCAAAATTCTCAATTGTATCTCCAAAAATATTATATAAGGCTCGAAGTAATGCACTTCCGCTTGTTGACAATCCAAAACCGCATGTTTTGAACTGGTAAATTCTCCCTCCAAAATTAAACGCAGTATATTTTCTAACTGATTCATCCAGGGGAATCTGCCAATATGAGGACACCAAATCTAATTTCGAAAAATATTTTCCACGCTCTAACTTAGATAGCACTTCATCCACTCCAAGAGGCCTAAAATGGTCTGGTTGGGTTAATGAATTGATTTTTCTTGCATCAATTGTCATACGCAATGAGCCATCTGATTTATGAACCCAACATAGAGGATGTAAGTAAGGTGAGTTAGAAATTTCTATTATTCCATTTTCTAACATTTTATTTATCACCTCTGATGCTTGCTGTCTTATAGCTATGGGTAAAGGTCTGCTTTTATGTGTATACGGAGCAGTATCATTCACCTTAAATGTGTGAGTATATTTGTTACACAGTCCAGGTTTTGAACTGAAGGCTTTTCTGTTCTTTAATATACATAATTTCAGCTGTTCTTTTCTCGCTTGATCTAGATTGTATGTGTTTTCTAACTTTACTTGTAATATTCTCTGGAATTCTATTTCTTCCTCCACTTGGCTTCCGCCATTCTTATCTTGTATTGTATATAATTGGCAACAATGCTTTTCAAGGTCAGTTACATTATTTTGCAATCCATCAATAATTAAACTCTTCCCACAATTTTCATTTTCCTCGTATTCAATATTACCATTTTCTTGCAAAAGTATATCTTCCACAAAAAACCTTTCATTATTTATATTATCCATATTCTCTTCTTTTCTTCCATCTTCTTCCAATAATTTTATTACTAATAAATCATTTTCTGTCTTAACCTTCATTTCATGCATTTCGAAATTCAATACACTTTGCCATTCATATAATAAATCATTACCCACAATTACATCTCTTGCCAAATGTGGAATTACCAACGCAATGAAATTGAAATTCCATTCACCTATTCGCCCCTTAATTAATACTTGATATTTAATCCTATCCTTTTTCTTCCCAATTGCAGTACTGCAGTAAACGTTACACACATTTAAATATTCCACTTTATAGTTAGCTAACAGATTTTTAAACAATTCCTCACTTATCACAGTAGAACTGGCTCCAGTATCAATCAAGGCTGTATATTCTTTATCCCATAGGTAAATAATTATCTGAGGTGGGTTAACTAATTCCTTATTTTTCTGCAAGAGAGTGAGCTTATTTCCGTTATCTTCAACTTTCAATTCGCCCTGTGTCATCCTCACCGAACCACTTTCCAGAGCACAAAATGATTTGGTTTTTAGTTTTCCATCTCCCTCTGATTATTACTTTCATTGTTGGTTAGGTTGGTGCTATCGTTTATACTCACATCATTCTCTGTGCTTTGTGTATTTTCGACTCTTTCATTTTGATTACTTCTTTCAAATCTCACACCCCTAAAATCTCTTTGATTTGCACTAAATAAACTAGTACCTCTACCCCTATTAAAATTACTTATTCGCTGATTATTTCCTCGATAAAATCTTACATGGTTTATTTGATCATTTCTTCCAATTCTCGTCGACTGATTGTTATGATAATTCCTTTGCACATTATTTTGAACTCCCTTTCCTGTTCCGGGAATTACAGATTCATAAGTTCGTCTAGGATCATATCCTCTTCCTTCAAATCTTTGATTTCTCACGGGTGCCCCGCCCCAATTTAAACTCGTCCTATTATTCCTATTATTTGTAGGTTGTGATTCCTGTCGATTTCTTCCTCGCTCAATATGGACGTTATTATAGTTACCATCACAGGATGTAGTATCATTAATGAGGTTATGTGCTTCAAATTCGGATAATAATTCAATCATATCAGAGAAATCGATAGGCTTAGCCACAATTAAATGATTTCTGATATGTGGTGGATAATGACGTATTAGCATGTTGACAATTTCTGTCTCAGAAATTTCGGGATTGATCAACTTACTTTTGTTTGCTAATTTTAAGAAATATTCAGTCATATAAATCCCTTTTTTAAACTCAAACCTACCCGTTGCTAACTCAACTTTTATTCTTCTTTGTCTCTCAGGTCCCCAAAATCTATTTATAAACAGATTTCTGAAAGTACTGTATGTTTCATGTGAAGTTAACCTTAACCACTCAAGAGCATTTTTCTTCAAACAGCGTTTCACTATTACCATCCGAAATTCATTGGGAATTCTCTTAATACGGAAATATTCTTCCAATTCCCTAAGAAATACTTTTGGATTATCACCTGATTCCTCATCAAAACTTGGTGGACTAATATCATTTAGTGAATAATGTACACATTCATTTTGACCTAGACTGTGGAGTTGTGTGTGTGAGGACATGTTCTGTGTGTTTCTGTGATAATTAATATCATTATCTGGACTCACAAAATCACTACATTCACTTACTACATCACTAGACTTCTGATGATTGCTTAATTCACCTGGTAAGTCACAATCGTTTATATTTGTAATTCTAGACATTTCTTTCCCGTTATTTACTTTTCTAGCCTGTAATGCAATTACAACTTGTGTCAATTTTCCTAAGTTATCCTTTTCTTTTTCAAAATGTTCTTTTACCTCTTTAATTTGCAAAATTACTTCTTCTTTTGCTTTACTTATCTCATCAATTTGTAACTTTATTTCCTCTTGGTGTATCCTACTTTCATCATGTTGTAATTGCATTTCAGAACAAATTACATTGATTCTTTGTTCTACTTTATCTCCTAATTCTTCTCTTTGTTTTTGTGTTATTTCTGCCTGTTGTATCCTAAATGTTTCTAACTCTTTGTTTAATTCCATTCTTATTTCTTGTTTCACAATGTCCTGACCTAACCTAGTTTCCTGAATTATCTCTCTCAACTCATTGACTTCCTTTCTATTCTCATCCTTATTAATCTCTATGATCTGCATGAGCCTTTCCATATTATCCCTACACTCTTTTCTCCCTTCTCTAATCTCCTGTGAAATTTCAGATTTTAATTCCTGTTTTAGCTTCTGTAATAAATTAATTTCTAAGTTACTCACATTTTGTGCTAGTTCCTGTCTTACTCCTACATCTAAATCATTCATTTTCTTAGTTAAATCATTTACATTTTGTTCTATTTTAGAATCTAAATTACTCATTTCTGATTTTACATCTTTCATTCTAGAATCTAAATTACTCATTTCAGATTTAACATCTCCTATTTTAGAATCTAAATTACTCATTTCTGATTTTAAATCATTTGCATTTTGTTCTATTTTAGAATCTAAATTACTCATTTCTGATTTTACATCTTTCATTCTAGAATCTAAATTACTCATTTCTGATTTTAAATCATTTGCATTTTGTTCTATTTTAGAATCTAAATTACTCATTTCTGATTTTAAATCATTTGCATTTTGTTCTATTTTAGAATCTAAATTACTCATTTCTGATTTTAAATCATTTGCATTTTGTTCTATTTTAGAATCTAAATTACTTAACATTCTCGTTATTCTTTCCAACATTGACTCATTATCTATGCTTAATCCTGCATTCTCCCTATTCATTCCTACACTATCAGTAACTTCTCCTTCCACTGTTATTTCTTTTCTACTCGCCATCTTTTTAACTATTTTCTGATTTCTTAACAACATAAATCTACTACTACTACTATTTTTTTTTCACTCACTTAAACCAGTTCTCGTTTTCTTCTTTCTTCTCTCTTCTTTCTTCTTTCCTTTTAAATTCCCACGGAGCTGCACGATGCTTTAATCTCCTCTTCTTTATCCTATTCGAGCCCCACACGTTGCTGCGCCATTTGTAACGGGATTATATTTTCGTTCATCTTCAACTAATAAGAAGCAAGCCAACTTTTTGTAAGATCCAAGTCGAGTTTTAATCTACTGAGAGTCGTGAGATCTTTTCTCAGGTGTGGATGCGGATTTTTGGTGAAAATAAAATTTAGATGAGTCCAATTTTGTAATATATTATTTAATTATATAATATGAACTATGATTCACTCTTATCTATTATAAATATTGAATAACACTTTTTGAATCTTATTAATTTTCCTTTACAATCACAATCATCGTAACATCTTTCCTCCTTCTCCAGCAAGACACAAGATTCTAACACTTTTTTAGATTATTGATTTTCTTGTCCCCATAGTAATTCCCACTTTATTTTGTGATTGGCCGATTCACTGACACGTCATCACACCACGTGATACCACGTCACACCACTACTACTTCGGCCAATCACACAACTACATACATTTTTATATATTTATTATTCCTTCGAACATTACTAAACAAAAATACTGTTACAGGGGTAAAGATATTTCTCCAACCAAGATGATCCTCCGTGTTTCCCAGAGTCTGGAAGTATGAATGGGAGTGTGAATGTGTGCGTGATCTAATGATACAACCCAACGTTTACAAGTTAAACACCATCGATATGTTCGAAAGGAGAAGGGCCGCCGACATGACCACTGCAGTTACAGGCGGGGTGTAAATGGAACAAAAAACATCTAACACTCGCAAGTTAAAAAGTTGTATTTCACAGCAAGAGAATTTTAACCTCTTTCTTTATCTTTAACGTAAATACCTTAAGATTATTCAGCAGAACTTCACTTTTTAAACATTTTAATTGAATAGTCGTATTTTGGACGCGTATTTCAGAGAGGTTAGCAGAATTTTGGTGCTTAATAGTGAAACCGAGGTTGTAAGTTATTCAGCTTCAAAATATTGACCCTTTTCAGTAATTCAAGTTCAATATAGAAAATTGCAAATTCTTAGTTGGGTGTAGCACAAAGAGAACACAAATATTACTCTCATGTAAATAGCTGAATGTGATGATGGTTCTTCTCTTAGCCTTGTTGACCTCTTATTACCAGAGTTGAACTTCTTTTAACTTTTATGCCGGTATCCATCTGCATAAGAAAGTTATACATTTTTCTTTTTATAAGCCTCTTAGGTACTGTTCTCGAAATACATTCGCTGCTGACGTGCTCCGTTTGCTTCTTTTCTTTGTGCTCTCTCCGGTATCTAGACTAGTTGTGTGCATATGTATTTGATTTAGCAATTTCACATTAACCTTTTTTTTTCTTTTCAGCTTTCCCCAAAACACAAATTTCATGTTACGCTTTGTATTAGCATTTCATAAAAGTTCAACGACCTGGTTTAACAGAAAATACAGTGAATTAGTGCAGGAGAAGGGACAGGAGGGAGGGACTTCGGAATTCGAGCTCTGATCAGCATGCGTCACAAATCCCCATCACCTTGAAATGAAATTAAACGTGTAGTGTTTAACGTCCACTTTTACTACATATGGCACAGCAGGCGATGACACTGATGATACATGAGATGAAGATGGAGCACCGGTGGAATGAGATAGTGGGGGAAACCGGAGTTCCCGGAGAAAACCCGCCCCAGCGACGTGTTGTCAACCACAAATCTCACTTTGCGGTCACCTGGGATCGAACCCGGGCTGCCTTGGTGAGAGCCAAGCGGTCTAACCACTGAGCCACGGCGCGGCCCCATCACCCCGCAGATGCCAAGCGCAGTATAAGCCGAAACGTCGGTTACTTAGATGCCTTGTAGACCACGGTCTAAATGCAAGGGACCTGACCTTGACATCGACGGTGTTTAAACCCACAAAGTGTTTATCAGCCGCTAATGTGTAAAACCTTTTATGACCATTAGAGCCTTAAACGATTGGTTCCAAATAAACATTCAGTCAGAACAGTCAGTCAAACAGAATAGCACTCAAACCGCTTCAGGAGTGGTTAATATTATATTATTTAACTAAAACGCAAAGATTGTCATGGTCCAGTGTTTGAGTTGCTGCCTTACTCATAGTCTTTCGCATCAAATCGTGGGGGAGTCGATACCCCCTTCCTTCTGTACCTTAACGATAAGCACTCACGAACGTCATAACGTATTATTAAAATAAGAATGATGCATGCACTCTCATGACCTTTCCTTCTCCCCCCTGTACAAACTAACCTCAAAATCCCTTATTCTAACTCATACTTTTTAGTAATTTACGTCCTCCAACGTTGTCATATCGGACGATGAATGGAATGGGTGAAATGATACTCAAATGAGCCCAGGGTCCATAGAGCTTAGAGTTACCCAACATTCGCCTTTCAGGATGAGGGAAAACTCCGGGAAAAATCTTATCCAGTTAACTCACCCTGACCGATATTCGAACTCGGGACCTCTTGAACCTGAAGCAGACACCCTATCACCACGCTACCCAGGCGGGAGGTCCATCAAGTAACTCATACTTGATGGACATAAACATCTATATTGGTTGTATGCTATGTCTTCCTGCCTGGACATTGGGAATAAAAGAATTTAGCAGGCTTAAGAGAGAGTAATATCTCTTTATGAGCTGGTCGCTGTGATGGCTTTGAAATTGCGTTCTCCTTGCATGGCCCGAAAATAAAAAATAAACATTGAGCAAAATTATTAGCTCCAAAAAAATCCCTCTTTTGACATACGCTTTAACAAGATCTTTGTACCTCGATTTTGAGTATCACCTTTACCATTTCTGCAAAAGTCATCCAAAGTGAACTTCAGAACTTTCTTTCAGAAAATCCAATATATAAAATAATTGTTATAACCTTATGTTGCCTTTATCAAAATCATTAGCAACTTTTGGGAAAATCCAAATTTTGAAAACTTTTCCAGGTGGACGATTGTATGCAGTGTAGAAATTTTCTTAAAGAACTTCGTATCGCAGCCTTAGAAGATATGTTTAATTTAGGCTGTTCGCAGACAAATGCAAACACAAGATATTTTCGCAGAAATAATTTTGTGAGCTTCGGAGCTTCAAAATATGCATTTGAGGTGAGGTCTCAAGATCGAATTTGTGTGTAGACCGTAATATTTCTCCTAAGTGATACACATAGTGAAACAAGCAATAAATCCATTTTATAGTTAATTGTACTTTCACATTACCCGGGTATACGAAAAGGTTTGGAAACGTAGTCAGACTGGAAAATTCAATGATACAACCGGGACTTGAACCTCGGATACCTTGGTCTCCGTTCGGTTGCACTTAACCATTTATGGATCATGGGAACGTGTCAGCAGAACATTATGTTCTCCAACTGACTCGCATCTTTCCCGGTAAGTCACTGAGAGTTCCCGTACACATATGAGACAACTATTTTAATGCTGTTCTTTTAAGTCCAAAGCTTTATAGTTTGGGCCAATATTAGGCAAATTGGTGGAAAGGAGTTGTACTTTTACACAAGCAGTGTGAAAGTTCTACAGCTGGAGAATTCAATATTGTGTTGCCACTTGTCATGGTAGTTCAGTACTACATTCAAATGTAGACTAGGTTATACAGTGAAGGAGAACATCCTGCACACTTGACATATTTTGGCTACCACCACAAGCGAGGAAGGGATGAAATAAAGGAAGCACCGGAGGCTGTAGGCCACACTTAGACTAGAGACGCGTGGAAGGCCCTAATTTACTCTCGAAGTTGCATCCCACTGTTGAATGGCCTAGAGAAAGGGGAATAGAGAGGCAAATAAATAAAATAAATAAAAATCTGCAATACAATAACCTGGCACCTGATTTCTTAAGCCAGGGAATAAGTACTCCAAACCTTTACATTTATTTAACTTGTTATAATTTTTAAAAAACAGTTTCTACAAATATTACAAAATAAAAACATAAGAAACAATAATAACAATACATGATGATGGTGGTGGTGGTGGTGGTGGTGGTGGCGGCGGCGGCGGCGGCGGCGGCGGCGATGGCGATGGCGATGGCGATGATGATAATTACTACCTTGCAACATACAGCTTATTTTAAACCATATTTTTACATTCCTTACTCGTTTTCTTTAAATTATATAACAAAAATATGTTCATTTACAAACTTATTATAAAAATAAAACAAAATTAGCTAAAAATAATATATTACTGGTATCAGTGAACATTCAAGCGGTAATCGGCTATTTAAAAACCAAACAGTTTCTAAATATAGGTATCAAAGGCAACTTATGTAGTGGTAATTTGCCCAAACTTTAATTTTCTCCTAATATAAATAATTCTTAAAAGTGTTTTAACGTTACCATTAACATTAAGCCATTGGGATACTTCAAACATTAAATAGCACATAGTAGAATTCAAACCAAAATGTATACATATAATAAATACTATTCATACTACTTAAAATTTATGCTAAACAGATGCAAAAGCTTAAAAACTCAAAAGTCTTTAAATATCCATAACCTTTCTATTTATCTATTCGTGTATATATTGGGAAATAGTAAACATCAAAACCCAAAAATCAACTAAAAGCACACTTTGAAATTTCATCAACAACCATCTCCCTAAATAAAGGAAATATTAAATTAATATATCAAAAACCAAAATATTCTCAAACGCATAATATCACTGAAAATTAAAAATTTACAAAAAAATCCGGAGTTAATTAAAAATATAATTAAAACAACCAATCTCAGCAACCCTTAATATAAATTTGTCTCAGATATTAAACTACAATAATTTGAAATAACAGCGTATAAATATAAATGAGAAACAGAGAGAGATAGCGGTGAACGACCCTTTGACCAAGCAGCCTGAAGTGTACATGAGGTATAATATATTATTTAAGCAAGTTTTCGTGTTATTTGTCTGTATTTGTCATACGTCGAAATCCAGAAGCACATTTGAAAGCTAAAGGGAAATTCTAGAATGAAATCATGGTAGATAAGGAAACCGGCTACCGACCAGAGAAACTCGTGAAAACCGACGTTGCCGCGGAGTCATCTTGCTCGGTGTTGCAAATGATACATTTTATTTGGATACTTGGAAAATGTTTCAAGATACTATCTAGTTATAATGTGATTTTTATATGTCAATGTTATTACAATCTGAAGTTAGTGTTGAAACGTATTGGAGAGGAAGATACACAAAGTATGTGTATAATGTTCTTGATATACTTTACGGAAGTAAAGAAGAATTTACTAAGCTGACTGCGTTTCATCATAAGTATGCTAACTGCGTATAAAGCATACCATCCAGAACAGATCCAAGTTTTTATTCAGAATGAACCGAAGGTTGTTTTGTAGCGGTAGTATTTATAGCATATTTATCCTTCATTCAATTTTTACAAGGCCTGCTGCACAATTTCGCAGTCGAGATGTAACCAAAAGGCGAGGTAAGTCATTCTATGGAGAAGGTAGCTACCATCTACGTATTATACGGTATACGGCTTTAAGGAAAGCAACATGAATATTTGATGGTCCTCGACAGCAAGTTCTTGCTGTGTAGCTGTATACAGACGCAGTGAGCTCAATATCCGTAGATTTTTTGGACCACTTTCGTTTTACCGCATTTTGCACAAACGGCGTAGGTATAGCACAAAGAAAGCATATGGTGGTTTGCATCTAATCCAGTACCGAGTGGAGGCAGCATAATTACAATTAAAACGATAGAAGAAATGGAAAGACCATTCAAACTTTCGTTTGCAAAAGAGTAGGAAATGCATGTGTATAAAGCTGCAACACTACAACTTACATTTCAGTGACCTGGATTTTAATCACAATAAAATAATGTGGCTAAATGTAACGCAACCATCAGATACATGTTTTCTATCAGATATATTCATTTTTTTCAGCTATTTAAAGGTCTTTGTGGATTAAATTAAGGTATTTGTCTTAATCAAAAATGCCTCAGGTGTAACAGCCCCAAGTATAACGGAAGTTATACATCCTACCATTGATTATCTTTTGTCGTTAACAGGACAATGTAAACAACCCCACATTATTTTTTCTTTAATCCAAATGAATTTATGGCTTTTTCTCACTTTTGTAACTTTATGAATATCAATTTATGGAAAACTTTAATCAAAAACAATAAAATTATGACCTTTAGAATACAGATCTGAGTGTTTCTTAAGTAATAATGAATGAGATATTGCTGAGAACCTGAAGTTAATGTGTGAAAAAGTTTGATAAGCTTAGCATTTTAAGGATTGAAAAATACCGAAAACAGATTTTAGGAAAATGATAATCAATATTTGAATGTGTATTACAACACTATATTGAGGGCTGTTTCAAAGAGTGAAAATTATTGCTGATACCAGTTAATAAAGCGTGTCAAGTTAAAGCATGAAGTATAAATATGGAAATTAGTAAAAAGAAAACTCAGTTGCATTTTCTCCAGAGTTTCATCCATATTAACGGGTGCAGAGCCTGAGGAAACGGAAGCCGAAATTGCTATAGCCTGGTGGTTAAAATTTGATAAAAACCCAAGTATACACTGAGAAGTATATTATGAAGAAGCGAAATCTTTAAAATACAGCCCAGTATAATAGGGAATGCCAATGTGTTCATAACAGGCATCATGTCGATTTCAGAATTCGAAACGACAAATATCATTTACTCCTTAATACCTTAGTTAATAATTAGGATTGAAATTAAGAAAGTAAGAAATATATAAAAATGGTGGGAAAAATCTGACCTCATTTCACATTAAGTTAGGAAGAGGTTTTAATACATTGAAAGTTTTAACAAAACCTCATATTTTCATTCCACCTAGTTTTATTTCCCGTTTTTTAAAACATTAAAAAATACACAGCCTTACAAACAAAAACTTAAAACATAATAGCAGCAAAGAACATTCTCCCATGCTTTATTATATGCAAATTCCAGGTATTTGAGATTACAGGTTTAAAACAAACAATACACTCAGAAGGACGAAGCGCAGACATTAATTACTGACACAAAGTTTTGAGGTATCTTTAATAACCTAAGTAAACGCTGAAAATGATCAGTCCTTAATTGATAGTTTCGAAAACTTGGAACTCATATGAATATATTAGTACCTGATACGTGAAATATGAATACTAGCACGTTAATACAAGTTCATAATTAATAAATCTGCGTGACTTTATTTTGCATAATCTTGGGCAGTTGTTATAACTCCATTCTGCCTGTCATAAAAGCGGACTCTTCACCAGTTTATCAATCATATTTTGAAGAAATGTGTCACATGCATAGAGTTCTAAAAACGAACAAAATTAATACCGGTGCATTAGTTTAATTAAATCGTTAGAAATTAACGAACCAATCATTCTAATACAGGCACACCATTTCTTATTTATATATTAAGCTTTTTCAGTTGGGTCAAAAAAAAGGACATTAAATTTTCCCCAAAGATAGAAACGCATTTTATTTTATTTAAAATCAGCCTAAACAAAAACGGTAGAACTATTGATCTTGAGAATGAGTAGCTCAATGTTAATTAAGCCTCTACCCAAGCCACTGTCAAGCTACTTCGGATATATTACATTATATTTAAATTCCAATCTGATTTAGACCTCGTACATTTGCCACGCCGTAAATAAACCTTTGCAATTACATAGAGTTGAAACCTATACGAGGGGGTATCTTAAAGTGTTATCACCCTTTAAAAATGAGATAGAGCGTTTTTTATATGTGCTCGTTAGTTCTCCTCTACGTATTTACCATCCAAATTTATACATTTTCCAGCCTTTCTGAATCTTTCAAATACCTTGATTGTAGAATTCTGCAGAATTCGCTTTGAACTACTCTTCCACCTCATTAATGATGACATTTATGTTGCCAAATCGGTGACCATTCAACGGATTCATTTCCGGGAACAAGAAAAAGTCACTTGGTGCGAGATCGGGTGAGTAAGGACGATGCTGTAAGGTCTCAAAGCCACATTCCTCTGTTTTGTCAACTGCAACTTGAGATGAATGAGCTGGTGCATTGTCAGCCAGAAGACGACCAACTTTGGAGAGCATGCTGCGTATTTTCTTAATCAGAGCTGCTCGTAACTTATCTGGAAGATTGCAGCAGTATCTGCTAGTGATGGTTCGACCCTTGGCAAGATAATCTGTAAGGATGACTCCACGACAGTCCCAGAAAACTGAAAGCATGACTTTCCCAGCTGACTTTTGCACCTTTGACTTTTTGGGAGGGGAGAATCGGCATGTTTCCATTCCATGCTCATGGTTTTTGTGTCTGGGTCATACTGATGGAGCCAGGTTTCATTCATGGTTACCACACGATCAGAAAAGTCATCTTCGTCCTATTCCAACAGCATCAACATCTGTCCTGAAAGGTCACGCCGTGTTTGCTTTTGGAAAGGGGTTAGCAAACGTGGAACCCACCGTGAAGGCACCTTAGACATGTGAAGTTCGTCTTGAATTATTTTCCACATATTACCATAGCTAAGATGTGTGTCATTCATGATTATTTGGATATTTGCTTGTCAGTCTTCCAGTATTAAACACTCCACTTTCTTCACTTTGACAGCATTGTCTGTCACTGACGGTCTATCAGCTCTTGGCCCATCTGTCAGGGACATGTTACCAGTTTTAAAATTCCTTTTTCACCTCACAATAGTGCTATACAATGGGCAACCATTTCCATAAACAGTCGTCATCTGATATTGGATTTCCCGGGCAGTTTTGCCATTCAAATGCAGGAACCTGATCACACTACGAGCCTCAATTTTCTCCATCTTAACCCTCAGTCTTCTGGCACTCACTGTAAAATATTAGAGGACCCGAATCACTGAAACTGCCAATATTATGTCCCGAGGGATCATAGATGATACTGAAATATTTTCATCACTCTAGCATAAGAAGTACGGACTGAAAATTAAAACTTTACGACACCCGCTCGTAGTTAAGGTCCAACCTAAATAGCTGTATGTTACAAACACATTCTTGTGGTAGTGATTTGGGGAAGCATGGTGCTGACCACGGTATCACTCCCATGTCAGCCATTCACATAGTCAAGGTCAGCAACCGAGGAGGTAGACTAACACAC
>CM060950.1:99734756-99756436 GCA_030765055.1 Mantis religiosa
TAACGTGATAGTCAACTATTTTTAATGTGGTGGCAATGTGGCTTTTAAATTCTGTTCTTTTTGCATCGACTTGAAAGAGAGATCGAAAAATATGAGCTATATCAGCTGAGTTAGATATAAGGTATTTGCAAATTCAAACTAATAGAGAAGAACTTCTTAGAACTGTTTAAGGACACAACAGTTGCCATGGGACAGCACCTTTTATAGATATGATGTTTCCTTCCTTATACGGTTTCATGATTATACAAGTCACTCGGAATAAAGAGGACTTCATAGTCTATTTCTAAAAAAATTAACATGAACATTTTAATTGTGACAATAATGAAGTGGGTAAAGAAATGTAAAAATCTTCAGAGCAATTTGTGAGAATGTAAGTAATTTTGATAAATGTTCCATTTAAGAGGAAGTTTGGAGTGGGGATATTTTAATCAATTTTTTGGAATGTTCTGAATTTAAGTGCCTAGTTTCGAATTAACCTACTTTTCGTTTAAATTATGCGTACACGTACATATACAAGATCTCCAAAAACCGATTTTTTTCTTAGTTGAAGTCAAGAAATATACATACATTCCTTAAAATCTTGACATCGGTATTGTTGCGGCAACGCACATAAAAGGTTCTCGCGTAGCGATAGCGCAGCTTGTTAGTCCATACAAAGAGCCGGCAGCTAACGATAGCGCCGATATGTAACAGAGGGATTATGTATCACGGAGGTAAAGGACTTGCCGCCATAGATTAAGTTACGCTTCTGGAAGGTGATAGAATATTCGGATTACGTCATTAGATGCCTTGTTTATTCCAGAAACATCTAGTGACTGTACAGAACAATCTCGAATTATGAATGAGATATATAAGAGATTGTGACACGCCAGCAGTCAGTTGTAAAACAAGAGTTGTGAGTAAGCAGAAAACAGCTGTAAAGTGTTGTTGATGTAACGAGAACTGAACGCTGTTTGTTATTGTCATCGACCTGGAAGATTGTGTTGTATATGTGATGTAATGTTGTTACGTGAGAACTGAACAGGGTATTTCCACGGAAATAAAGAAAGATTCGCATTTCGGCAACTCGGACACTTTTAATTCTACGAACCCACAAAGTCATATTATTTTAGATGGCTTGCACTGTTTTGTGTGTTTATTATACAAGTACGTTGAGAAAGTAAAAAGGTGTATTAGGTATTATCTTCCAAAACAATCAGAAACATTGTTATATTCATGGGAATTTTATCCAGAAACTTGCAATATGAAAATACTGATGTGATAATTCTTTCCTCTGAGAACGGAGTATAAACACAAAGTGTGTTTAAAAGTACATTTTGAATGCGAAGCAGTGTAGTACTCAATACGTATATTGGAAAGAAGGAACTACTTGATAGAGCTAAGCTGCTTGAATCACTTGGTTACAGTGTAACAGTATTTCTGCTTTTATTGGTACGACGTCTATTGCCTGTTGCCAGTCCATTTTGTGCACTCCATTAGGTCAGACATATATACAGAAGTGGTTGATGCATTGTAGATAGCTCTTCGTAAATTCCTCTGGGATATCGCCAGTATATCCTCTCTCGGCACAGGAGTACAGTCCAAGACAGTTTGCTGCAACATATCGTGATCTGTTTATTGCAGTTGAAGCCAATATGAGGAGCTAAATAAAGTATCTGTAGGCTTTCTAATCCTTTGCTCTGCACATCACTTTAATGTCATTTGAAGCAGAGCGTCTAGCGGTTCGACTGTAATAAGATTAATGAGCCACGTTTTCAGGAGGGAAGCCTGCTTCTCCTTTAAGGTAACGTAATCTCTTAACAAAGTGTGGAGACGAGCGTAGATCTTGGGCTTCTGTGGTATGGTGCAATTAGGGCGCGGATTTGGAGCGGTACACCAAACGGTGCTAATGCGGCGCTTTGTGCCGTCCACGGCTTTTATTTACTTTTTTCCAGCAAACAATCTTTCGTCCGTGATTTCTCTTTGTACTGCATCCTCTAAACACAGGTTTAATTTACAGGAACAGATGATCTTATTATCTTTAGAATAATTCCACGTGGCTTAAATGAGAGCAGAACTTCAGTTGTTAAGTCGACCCGGATGTGGTGTCTATCTACTTTATTTCAAGTGTTATGGAATTATGTTAAGAAGAGTATACATGGCAAACAAAATAACTACTACTTTTGCAATGTAAACAATTTTTCGTCATATATAATATTATTACAATGAAACACACACATACACACAGGTTTTAATTTTTATTTTCAAGTTCCCTAATGAAGGAATTTCCATACCTTTTCCATAACCTTTTCTCTCTCTTTTTACATCGATGAAAGACAGAGACTTTGGCTATAAAATACAAACAAAACACAGCACTCCTCTCTCTTGCGTTTCACTACTCCGCGCTGCAATCATGCCCTCACAGCGGCAGTTTGCAGTTCCAAAATTGCTTCCAGTACGTGATATATGTAATTTGATACTGTCCCTTTAGGCATACATAACATTGGCATAATAACTGCGAAAGTCATATTAAATGCATAATTAAGGGCGGATAGATACCACAATATGAATTCATCTAAATTATAACAAATATAGAGGATAATGATTTAATATACAGGTGCTGAAACTAAACAGGCAATCCCAATACATATATTTTATGGCAAGCATGTGAACTCAACGTGTAAAGAGAGCCGGCAAAATGAACACTTACCTTCACAGGACTTTTCCTTATGTTGAGCCAACAAAGGGGAATTGTTCGAGAATCGCCCCAGGGTAGATCCAAGCGACAACGAGTCGCCTGCCGATGCATTGGTCTGCACATGATACGTGATGAGAGAATAGACACCGGCGATTCAAGCTAAAATTTTGCAATCGTGCTTTTGCATTAATTACCTACACCGTGAGGAAGTGATATTTGCGTGGAATACATGCCTCAGAAACTCGAAACTGCGATGAAATTTAAGAGTTGGAATGAAACACAACCTATAAAGGGCGAGTACCATGTCACATGACCTCTAAAGTGTCTAGAATTCGGCGAACGGAAGGGGAAATTTGTGCAATGGTGACAGTTGATGTTTGCTAGGGAAAACACTCTATTCTGATGAGTGAAAGGAGCAACACGTGCTAAAAGTTCATCAAGTCTATGTTCGCGAATGGACGGAACAACACGTGTTAGTTGGTTATCAAACACTCTTGTGTTAGCGAGCGAGAGAAACAGCATACATCACAACATCATTAAGATTTTACCAAACTATGCTGTGGTATAATCTTACGGAAATACTCTAGTGCGCAAAGTAATGCTCTCGCGACGTCCAGTAACGACAACGCGTACACGACTTCACACATCACTCGGCGCGTCCTAGTAATGTAGAAGTTCACTCGCGTCTGTGATTCAAACTAGCTGTCATGTCATGCGCACAGCAACGGGAAAATCCTAAATCTCGCGCCTAATGTGCGAGTTACACCAACACTACAGTGACGAGAGGAGAGGGCGACCTATACAAATAAACTTGCCATTCAACGGTCGTGGTGTCTTCTATGTGATAATACCCATACACTGTCAGGTCGCACCCACTCCCTGAAACCCAAAAGAGAAAATCCATGCAGACCTACCCTGAGAAAACCCCCGACCAGTTGTAATCCTCCCATCCGCAGCCCCTCACCCGTCACATATCCTATCATATGAGGTGTTGAGTGCCGGGAGGGCTCAACGAGGTACGTAACGGGCAAGTACCACCTCAAATTATAAGAACATCTGCGGTTCTGACTTAAGAAATCTAAAAATAAGTAACTTAAATTGCAATAAGTAGGGAGGTAATAATCGAGATATACCTTACTTCCCCAAAATGAGATTATATAGACAGTATCTAAATGTCAACCATAAACACTCTTTCGTCTATTGGGAATCCAAAAAAGGTACTTGCATATGTACCTCCGGTGTATTAATTCCCGTGTGGTGTTCGAAAATTGTATCGCTAAATGTTCCAGAAGGGTGACTTTAATGAAAACCCATAACATTAAAGCGGAAGCAGTGCTTCGCTAGTTGCCATGGAATACACACCCCTGAACAACGGGATTAGGATATGATAATGAAATCTTGCGTAAGTATCTCTACTGCTTCATTGTAAAGCACGTAACCGATATTTATTTATGGAAAATCCGATATGTTGCACTAACGTGACTTTCTTTACAAGCTCCTGTTCTTCTGTCTACTTTATGTCAATAAAAATAAAATATACACAGATTGTACTGTTGTGTAGTATTTCCTTGTAAACACAACTGGATTCGGGCAGAATAGCCGATTTTCAGCTGAACTTAAATATTTTAAGATGTGGTCCACATGTAATGGTTGCTAAATTATTCTCTTTGTCTGGCCACGACCAGAAAAACGACTAATCACTTCCCAGTTGACAAAATTATACGCTTTTTTTAAAAAAAGTGCGAACTGATAACAAGGAATAACTGATGGATTGTTAAATAAAAGATATGCATTTGTCACACATTTGGTCCTCTAACCAGAGATATATTTTCGTATATTCAAGATTGTCTGTCGCCTGCTGTTAACGATTGTGTAAAGCTCATTTAAAATGAAGAGGACTTCAGAGACTTCTTTCAGAAAATTAAAAATAATCATTTATATATCATTTTGTAATTTAATAAAAATTGTGAAGAGGCTTTTCTTTTTTTGGAAATTTGAAATTGAAGGAAAAGCTTCCACTTAAAGGGCAGGTGGCTGCTCAAAAGGAGTGCTTCCCATGGACAGTAGAGAACTGATTGCATGTCGTTACGCTTATCCCGCTCTTTTGTGGGACGAGCATGAACTATTAAGTACTTCCAAGTGTGCCCATGGCTTGTAGCGTCCTGTGGTCCTTTCACTTCATCCCTTCCTCATTGGGCTGGAAGCTACGTCAGATGTATGTAGGTCGCAATGTGTAAGATCCTACGTGGTAATAGAAATACCAGAGGCTGTGTGCGTGTGCGTGCGTGCTTATGTGTGTACTTCCGAGGTGACATCTCAGAGACGATGTACAGTATCTTACAAGTTTAATAGATATACAATTATTAAGTCGATCAATTGCAATTAACTATTACTTCACATAAACTGTGTATAGGCCACCGTTGAAATGAAAATACGAACAACTCAGTGCTGTAGCCAGGATATGAACCAAGGATACTTCGGCTTACGTCCATTTTCTCCCACTAGCATCATGGCAGAGGACAGCATGTCGAAATTTAATTCAATTCATCAAGTGTCTTGCATCAGCTGAACCTCTTGTGGCTTACTAGGAAAAAGCAATACTTGTCATTTAGGGAATTCAATCATTTGCCATGGTGACTTCAGTCGTCATGGTAGGTATGGGGTTTTTCTATAAATCTACATTTCCTAAAACTCAAGTGTTCACTTTTTAAGTAAAGCTTCCACCAATTATATCGCAGTGTTATATATTGCTCTATTGCCATACATACGTTTACTTGCCGATAATGTAATAGCAATAGTAGTATTTATTACGTACTTAATGTTACACAAATTACATAAGGAGACAAAGGGGTCTGACGGCTGTACATAAAAAATATAGGATTTCATAATTTCAAACATACTACGAAAAGTAATCTGGACATTTCTCCCTCTCCCTCTTCTCTTCCTATGGTTTACCAAGCTGTAGTGCGGTAGTATGTTCATTTATGTATACTTAAATTATTGCTCCCTTTTGAATCCATACTTTACAGTGAAATGTAACGAGGACTCGAAATTCGTGTGTGGACTTAATTAGATATTTCCAGAACATTTCTATTTCTGATTTGAATAACTAATCTACCTTAACGGTACGTTAACACTACCAATGATTAGTGAATTTAAATATATATATATATATATTATTTCAGTATTATTGAAGTAACACATGAATAACTCTTCCCGCTGAGTTAATTATTTAATAATGAATGCCGGTGAGTGGGAGTGTGTACTTTTGGGTAGAAAAAATTGACCTTTTTAAGCATGTCCAGCATGAATTTAAAATGGTAAGGCTAAAGGTGTGTGTGTGTGTGTGTGTGTGTGTGTGTGTGTGTGTGTGTGTGTGTGTGTGTGTGTGTGTGTGTGTGTGTGTGTGTGTGTGTGAGTGAGTGAGTGAGTTTTGTGAATTTTGTGAGTTTTGTGTGTTTTGTGTGTGTGCGTACGCGTATGTGCATGTGCGCGTGCGCGTGCGTAGGTGTTTTTTTTACTCCGATGTCTCTTCGTAAGTCACTTTATGTTGTTTAATCAAACTGTGTTATTAAACGAAACTCGTCAAATTCTTTAATGAACTGCAGGACTTTCATGAATACGTGTTCAAAGACTGCTGCTGTCAGAACTTTTGGAGTGTTGCTCAGTACGTTTACAGGATGTTACAGGAATCAACAGCTGAGTTTAGAAACTCGATTGTTGTAGAACAACTGTGGTATTTTGAGTTCGTGCCTATGTTAAATTGATAAAAATCAATAAAAGTCAATAAAGAGACACCAAACTACTCATGGACGTTTTTGAGTTACTGCTATTGCAAGTAACTGTGACCAGATTGTGTTAAAATGTCATGTCAACTTTCCCGTAATTTGTACTTAAACTGTGAAAAGAAGGCCAAAAATTCAATTTGAGATTAAATTCAAACGTATGCTATATATATTTGGTACGGAAAAATTTTTTAACCATTCATATGAGTTTTGAAACCAGCATCCACAGATTGACTGTTGATCATGATTGTTTTTTGTGACTCAGACAAGTATGAACAAACAAGGAGGGCGATTTTGGCAAACCTGCTATGGAAAGCAAAAGTGTATTACCTTGTTTATTGGCAGCAGGTCTCGAAATTTGAAAACTTTTCTGTGTAGACATCTGGGGCTACAGATACGAAGAGTATCCGAGCCACGGTTGAACCGCAAAAGCAGACGGCAAGAAGCTGGAAGCTAGGTAACAGCGCTATTCTATTTGTCGCAATTTTCCTTCATTACTGTGTGGGTCAAGAGTGGTATTATCAAGAGGATATATGTTAGCATAATGTTAGTGGTTGCTTCCCTGCATAGTTTGAAGTGTTAGTAGATGTGCTTCATTATGTACTCTCTACAGTTAGTATTTTCACAACATCCATGATGGATTTTGTTTCACCTTATCTTTTTCCTCGATGAAGCATGGTTTCATTTACGTGGTTACTGATGTTCACAGAATAGTAAATTCTAGAACTTAGAAAATCAATGAATAATTAATGAAGTACCTCTGCATGATGAGCTGATGTGTGATGTGTCCTAACCGCATAAAGAACAGCAGGACCCGTAGATTTTTAAAGTAATGGGAGAGATATCGTGTGTAAATAACGGCAAATTTTTTGAACAGTTGACAAATCGTGAAAGGCAGTATGGATGTTTTTAACAATATTCTGCCGCAGCCAATATTTCCCGTGATCTTTGAGACGCTACAAGATAAAACTTTGAGGAGAGAATTATTTGTAAAGCCTTAAAGCCTCACACGTTCTGAAAATCTTACTTCATTCGACTATTATCTGTGAGAAAGCCTAAATATCGTGATAGTAAATATAAGGCACATAGAGTAGATGAATTGAAAGCAATATAGGAGAAAAATCAGGAAGTCAAAGAGAAAAACTTAGACGTGTGAATGCAGATTTTATCAAAGGAGCCTGGAATGTGTGAATACTGAAGAATGCAGTTTTGGGGAATTACTATCACAGGTTAGTGGAATAAAATGAGATTATGTACTTGCAGAGACTTATAAACAAATAACGAGTGGAGCACTCTGGAAATGATTGGATCTAGAATCCCGCTAATTACATCATTCCCTAAGGACATCTCACGCCCATTCTTGGCCGAAGCTTGACACATGCTTTCTGTTTAAAGTAAAGAATGCCTTAATGTAGATGGAAGGAGGTGTTTTTTTTTTAACTTAAATACCAGTCCCATACGCACGTTAAGTTCCCAATTTTGACATCTATCTATAAATAACTCATACTAAATTTGAAATAAAAAATCATAAAACAGTTACCAGCGATTGCTGATTGAATAGATCAATTCAGACATCCTCTTGGATACAAAATAAAGATGTTCTATGTACAGTCGTCTCGTACGAGTGCGTTCATTTGGAACACTTTAAATGAAAGATATGGTTTTTACCTAAAGAGTTCATGATTTGTATGTTGGATTTATTCAGAACGATTTCCTAATCAATATATCCCTCACCATGGTATGATTACGTCTATACAGCGAAGCCTAAGGGAATTAGCCTTTCCTTAGATAACCGCTGTGTAGCTCAGGACAGAGTAATCCTCTAAGGACTGTGGCTTTTGAAGAGTAATTATTGCGGAGGAACTTGGCATTAGTAAGAGTAGTTTAGGTTTGAAATCAACTTAAACCATCTTTCCGTGTAGAGAAAGTTCATGAAATTGTATTCTGTCTAGAGACTGTAATTGTAGTATATACGGCGCTTCTTTTAATATACGTATTTTGGCGATAAGAGCTACAATCTGCTATCATGCACAATATGCGCAGCTTTATTTATATGTGCTTGTTCAAACGAGATGTGTAAAGAGAACTGCGTATTAAAGATGCTGAAAGTATTGTGGGTATTGCTGGATTAACCGGAGTTAATATCACTTACGCACTTAAACTGCTAAATATAACATATATAAGCACCCTGAATACAAACCCAAGTAGGTATAAGTGACTAAATAATTCATTTTTAATTTTTTTTAAATTTCACCTAAAACTGCAAAAAAGTAATAAATAAATAAAGAAGTCCGGTTAAAGAAAGTTAATGTGTTGTACTTACTCGGCTTTCTCTACTGTTGTAAAGAATCGCACAAATTATCCTATTGTGAATGTTCTTGTAAAAGTAAGGGATATATTCTATAATAATAGAGCAGGCTTCTACCGGTAGAAAAGTATTTATGGAGGTTTCCACTCTTTTATGGATTTGAAGGCAATTATCCTTGCATAATCAAAATTATCGGAAGATGAACATAATAATTTTAATAAGGCATTCCTCGAAAACTTTTCAATCAGTAATACAGAATGATTCAGGAAGATGGACGCACTTTAAAATTGCTGTATTTGCTGTACTGTATGTTATACTTGAATTCCGTCAGGTACATTTGAAGGAGGATTTTTTAAAGTTTTGAATACTACCGCTAGAGTGCTCAAACGATGCAGAGTTTGCATGGGAAATGATGACTTGGCACTTCAGTTCTGGCAAACGAGGTCCCCTGATCTCACCCTTCGAAATGTTTCTTGTGATAGTTTGTGAAAGATGCTGTTTACATAACACCCTTTCCCACATATTTGAATGACGTACGAAACCGTATCACAGCGGCGGTGAACTCAGTGACGCAACGCATTCTTATCGAGTGTGGGATGAACCGGACTACGTCTAGATGTTAGTGACTCAACGTATTATCGAGTGTGGGATGAACTGGGCCACCGTCTAGATGTTATCGGTGCAGCTGGAGGAGGGCTATTGAACATCTGTGAATTTCCATGAATATATAACCACAGTAATCTACAGAAGCCAAGTACAATGCATAGTGCAGGAAATATAGAAATTTGAACGAGCGTC
Source organism: Mantis religiosa (assembly GCA_030765055.1). Taxonomy (NCBI): domain Eukaryota; kingdom Metazoa; phylum Arthropoda; class Insecta; order Mantodea; family Mantidae; genus Mantis; species Mantis religiosa. The sequence goes on from CM060950.1 coordinate 99,744,325, forward strand.
CATATTTTTGAATAACACTGCATATTTATGATGAAATTTGTGTTTTGGTGAGATCTACACATTTTTTTAGCAAGACATTGTCCATCTCTTACGTATCACCATTTATGCAAACGACACACGAAATGAAGTGGACTTCTGAATACATTGATAGAAATTTAAAAATGTGTATGTCGTTTGGTAGGAAAATGTCTTAAACGTATGGCATGTTCATTAAAATCGTTTGTCATTTTTGAGAAAATACAAATTTACGGAAAATGCACCATACGAGAGTTATTGTGCTGTGTGGCAAATTTTCGAAACTCTTCGTATGGCATTTTTGGAGGACGCTGAACTTAAATAAGAACATTGGTATTTAACTGACCCTTTGTTTCGAGTTAAGCTGTTTACACACAAAGCGTGCAAGTCTGATTCTCGTTTCAGGAAGTGATCTCAAAATATTTATTTCCGCTGAAATCCTCCTATTGAACTTGTTATTCGAATACAAAACTTCCTTGCAAAAAGGGTAAAGAAGGTAAAGGTTATATCAGTCCTCATATTACCACCCCCGGATATTGTGATACTACAATGGAACTAAAGGATGCATCTTGATCTCAATGACTATTAACAATTAAAGGCTACCCCAGGTATGTGCTCTCCCACAGGAGCGAGATGAGCTGATTTTACCATCGGCCACCTGGAAGTCTCAATCTTTAGTTGTCAGACTCTGCTATGGTCTCCCCTCAGATCGGACAACCCTTAATAACTCTCCTCAGTCCACAATACACGATGGCATGGACAAAAAGTATCTCTTATAGCCCAAGTTACTAACTTTCCCCTTCTAATCTCGGCACAGAGTCAAGAATTGAAGGTTATAAAGATGTTAGCGTTGCAGCCCAATGTTCAGTGCATCAGAGTTTTATTAATGCATTAAATAATTAATTAATTAATTCATATTTATTTATTTGTTATTCATTTTTTTATATTTATTTATTTACTGGATTATAACAGATCTATAAGCAATTGATTCATTTATATTATAAGGCTCCGCAATATTACAACCTGTTAAACATTTATTTTCAACTCTCCTATGTTATTCTTCAAACAGGAACCTGCAAGAAATAAAAGCATTTCAGAAACTGCGATCACCTGCATATTAAACTAAATGTGAGACATAAGTTAAAGCAGTGAAACAAGGAATGCTGATTAGCTTCATTAATGTCTATATGTAGTTTATTTCCATCTATTGATTTTTAGATTTTTGGAAATACTTCTTATGAGTAGGTGATCCAACTCATTTTTGCTATTGGCGCAATATCGTTTCAAGTACTTTTTTATTTTGCGAAATTCATAGGCTTTGTTAGTAAAACAAAATTGCTGCATATTAAGTGTAATTAGCTCCATTATAGCCCCTTTGAGTGTACCCTATTCACTTTAACTCGGTCTTATTTGTAAAAGCTTTTAATGTATCATATAAGCATATGATTACATGATAAGCATATAATGTATGATATAATGTATGATATATAATGAATTCTGAGATTAGAGTATAATAAGTCAGACCAATTTATTTTGAAGGAAATTCAGTATGTTGTTATTTGCATACACCAATGCAGATCTAATGAAACGCGTTGCTTCCACGAGTCATCAGATATGCATCACGCGCTGCGCCACTCAGCAATACATTATAACCTAAAGGTACAAGCGATTAGATAGGTTAGATACTTCTGAGTGCAAAAGGTCGTTCTTGCCACCACTACATCAGTGCATTATCACAGTGGAATAAAAATTCTAATTTTGGCCAAAAAGATGTTCATATAATTACATTATTTCATTGTATGTAAATTCGTTTTGATTTAAAGGTAATAACTATATTTCCTGATTATAATTACTTTAAAATGTACTTTAGTGTGTTAAATAAGTATTATGAATAGGGATGCAACACTACAGAAATAGTCAGCTCAACTGCTAACCTTTTAGAATATTTTTTGGGGGGGTCATATAAGCATCAGATGATTTTAAATTGTATTACGACATCTTTATCTTTCGTTTTAATATATTTAAAGCTGAATTTAATTTTATTATATTTATCCGAAGGCTTCATGCGATTGAATTTTACAAACAATTTTTTTTTTCTTTAAGTACTATGTTATTATCTTTATTGTTAAAGCACAGAGGTTTCATATTATTTTCCTTAATTTATAATGAAATATAATTTTAAATCGAGTCGTTTAAAATTTATAGTTGTTTTTTAAAAATAATAAGTCGAAGTCGTTCAAAAGAAACAAAGTACAATATTTAACTGGCTGTATTTTGGTGAGAAATTTCTGAATAATTAGTTTGAAATTATGTGGTATCGAGCGGTTTAAGGAAAGTGAAGGTGCCGAAAAAAATTCCAAAAGGGCTTAAGCTTTAAACTAAAGCGTTCTTATATTTATAACACACGCTATATAAATATATGTATTTGTAATATAATAAGATAAAATAGGTTTTTAATTTATGATATCTGAAACTTAATAAATTCATGGAATACAAATGTCGATTTTTGCTATATTTATTCAGACAAAACACCTTCGTGTTCCCAAGCAAGGACTACAGCCGTGACAAAGTGTAACAAATGAGTGGTTATTGTAAAAACAAGTTCTCATCTCTAAAGTTAATTTAAAATATGATTGTAATAAAGCAGCATCCCCATATGTATTCTCCCACCTCGGTAGCGTAGATGGTAGCATGTCTGCCTCACATTCAAGAGGACCCGAGTTCGAATATCGGTCAGGGTGAGTTACCTGGATAAGGTTTTTCAGGGGTTTTTCCTTATTCTTCAATACGAATGTCGGGTAACTCTAAGCTCCTTGCACCCTGAACTCATTTGAGCATCATTTCACCCAATTCATTCACCGTCCGATATGATTTAACGCTGGAGGACGTAAATTACAAAAAAAAAAAAATCCCATCTATATTACCTTCACTTCAAGCTCTTGATTGCATTAACCGGAAAGATGGATACCATTTATAAATGCTGAAGGTGTCCGGTGTCTTTTGTGGAGTTGTAATCTCTCATTAGAATATTTTTGCATTTAAATTACGGCATAAAGGTGTGTGGATGGAACTTAATCTTTCACGTAATCTTCAAGCTGATGCAGGAAGGAATACGTAAACCGGTGGATTGGCTAAAGCAAATTACTGAGGTTCATTCTGCAGTAGATGTCTCCTATGGTGCAAATGATTATCCCTCTCATCCATTCGTGTTAGCTTTATCTTCTCGATCGATCGATCGATCGCTCGCTGCTGAAACAATTATAGCTCATAGGCCTACATCTTCTAATGAAGTTACTTTACTATAACAGAGAACTTCATATCCCGCGCCGTCACGACCTTAGTTCTAATTGTGGATTTCCTAATATTACGCACAGTTGCCGGCGATGAAACTGAAAACGTCTTTGAGGGTAAGCAGCTCCACGAGAATGAATATCCCATGTTTAAAGTTGTTGTTTATATGTAGTCGCACAGAAGCACAGTGCTTTGTTTAGTTACAAATATAATTGGCACTGTGTCCGAGTGGTTAAACCACTAGCCCCTCACCAAGGCAGTCGATCCAAGAGACCCAATTTGGGATATGTGGTGGACAAAGCAGAACCCGAGTTGGGTTTCCTCCTGGTTTTCCGGTTTCCACCACCATTCATAATATTTCCTTTCAGTCATTCCAGCACCAATTTTTCATGCATTTCTTCACCCTCATACCTGGGGAATAGAAGTGCTCCATGTGTTAAGGGCACAAAGGATGTGAAAGGAATATATGTAGTAGTTGCGAAACTTTTCAAATTCTCTGTGAAATTATGCAAATCCTTATCTCCATATATTTAAGTAGAAAATATTTTTCTACACTAAATGTTGAGACATCGTGCAAAATTGATATCAATGAGAATGCCCCTTCACAAAAATACCTTAAAATTGCTATTGAAGACCGTTAAGGGATCTGAAAACAAGATTTTGTGCAAGGGAAAAAAATTAAACATTTTAAGGGATATCGAAAAATAATGTTGTAGGAGCGAGATTAATTAATCTGCCAACCAGTTTCCAACTCTCCAGTTCACTAATTAGCTTAAGTGTAATTAATTTTCTTCATTATTTCCTTCAAGGGCGATATTGCTCAAATTGCTTCTTGCGGTGCTAACGTTAGCCAATTTGAAAATGTTACCATGGAATCTGGTTATATCAAGGGAGTCCTGAGGTTGTCAAAATAACAGTCGGCCATACGTTAACTTCTTCTCTGAAATAAATGCGTATTTAGCAAGAAAACTTCACATTTATGAAAACAGGAACTTTCACCAACCAAATGTCGACATTTATGTAGAATTTCTTCCCTAGTCATATGTTTTCGTGTTTCCCAGAAATTACTTAAATATCACAGATTTCGGGAAGTGCCTATTGGTATAAGTTTAACTATGAAGAATGACAATTCGTAGACTTTTACTTACATTCATCTATTATAGCTTCATACTCGTGGGAGGAAGGGATGACGTGAAGAAGCTACAGGAGGCTATAGATCACAGAGACCTGTGGCAATCCCTTAGAGTTCCTTGCTCAAAATTCAATTTCATTGACACTGCTGTCTAGAGAGAATGATGAGCGATCCCTGTACCAAATAGCCCTTTAATGTTTAAGGAGAGTAATCTCTCCTTGAGCGAGCATCCGCGACATTTTCCGACATGGTTTTATATTATAGCGATTAGAAACACACCTGAAAGAGGAGAAGGGGATGAAATGAAAGGGAAATGGCGGAAAGCAAATAGCGGTTGATCAGAAGTTGATTCATATCTAACTTTAGCCACTCGTAGACAACAGAGTATCTACCCACATTGAATAAATGACGGCATAGAAGTTTTCTCCGCCTTATTGCTGTGAACACCTTGGTTACGATGTCTATCTAATTTTAAAATGATCTGCCTTCGACAGTATTGCTCCACTTAAAGGAGTGCATTAAGTAGCACAGGTTAGCGTCCTTGACCCGGAAGCGTACTTCATTGTCCATTGATAGTGGGAAAGTACACTTGTTGTCCTAGTATGTCATAGTTTTGTCGATCGTTAAATTCCGCTCATCAAGTTCCGCTCTTCTCTTTCATCTCACTCTATCCAATTTTACTCCTACTACATTCACTTCCAAAGTGCCACCCAAATTGAGCTCAAAGCTAAAGGTGACCTGACATACTGTTAATATTTTAAGCAACTAAACAAGATAAGCGTTACAAACTCATTTAAACTGGTTAGGTAACAGCAGTAAACTGCTTGTGTCCCTGAAGACCCAAGGACAATTAATGACCTTCACTGCTTTCGGTAATATATTTGCTAAGCACACCAATGGAATTCCGTTTATGTCAGAAGCTGCTAATTGATGCGTCAAGTAATTTGACATGTATTTTATCTTAAATATACTTCCTGAAGGTAAAATAAAACATTTTAGCAAAGCTTTCAATAAAGTTATACCTTGCAAATACCAAATATGAAATGACATGCATCCTAAACATCTGATGTATTAATTTTACTGATTAACTGAAGCTATAATTAGGCAGACGTAGCTTAATAATATGCAAGCCTAACTCTTCATTTCCTTTTCTATCTTTATTACAGAATTCTTACATGTTCAAAATGTTTCGTATACTTAACTGCTTATACGTTTTTTTTTTTTTTAACTTTTCTCCTGAATCACCTTCAAAACATTGGTACATACTTCTTCAAAGTTACTTGCCTATTTTGTTCCATAAACTAACAACGTTTGAAAAACCAGGACTTTTACAGACTACAAACGGGAGTAATTTTTCATTTTTTAACAGATGAATCGCTTATAAACCATTTACTATAAGATTGGAACTTTTTCTTCTGAAATTGTATGTAAAAATACACCGTTTAGAGAATTTTATTAGTACAACTACTTTACTAGTCAAATAACCACTGAATTTTTGAATGATAAAAAGAAATATTTTCCGTAACTAGACCGGTTATGACATTGTTACTGTTCTGAATCTCACGGATGCATCACCTTAAAGGAATTTCTATAAGAACAAAATTTTAATCGATTATTTTTCATTACTGTTGTTTTAACTATTTCGAGAAATATAAATCACAGCAGAAACAGTTACTAATTAGGTTATCTTATTACTGTTACGTAAACTAATGTTGTATTTAAAAATAATTCAATAAAATGAACGAACGACTTACTGGGTTACATTTTCATTCATAAAGAATATAAATTGGAGGATTACATCATTTTGAAGACTAAACCCCCCGGTGGCTTTGCGTTTTTTGAAACACAAGACACATCCGAGGTATTGCTATGTATTTGAATATTTTTAGTCATGTAAGTGTGTTAATAGAGGCCCTAGTGTACTTCTATACTGTTTACGTGCGAGTTCCACAAAACTTGGAGGGAATAATAATGATAATAATAATAATAATAATAATAATAATAATAATAATAATAATAATAATAATAATAATAATAATAATAATAATAATAATAATAATAATAATAATAATAATAATAATAATAATAATAATAATAATAATAATAATAATAATAATAATAATAATAATAATAATAATAATAATAATAATAATAATAATAATAATAATAATAATAATAATAATAATAATAATAATAATAATAATAATAATAATAATAATGATAATAATGATAATAATGATAATAATGATAATAATGATAATAATGATAATAATGATAATAATGATAATAATGATAATAATGATAATAATGATAATAATGATAATAATGATAATAATGATAATAATGATAATAATGATAATAATGATAATAATGATAATAATGATAATAATGATAATAATGATAATAATGATAATAATGATAATAATGATAATAATGATAATAATGATAATAATGATAATAATGATAATAATGATAATAATGATAATAATGATAATAATGATAATAATGATAATAATGATAATAATGATAATAATGATAATAATGATAATAATGATAATAATGATAATAATGATAATAATGATAATAATGATAATAATGATAATAATGATAATAATGATAATAATGATAATAATGATAATAATGATAATAATGATAATAATGATAATAATGATAATAATGATAATAATGATAATAATGATATTAATGATATTAATGATATTAATGATATTAATGATATTAATGATATTAATGATATTAATGATATTAATGATATTAATGATAATTATTATTATTATTATTATTATTATTATTATTATTATTATTATTATTATTATTATTATTATTATTATTATTATTATTATTATTATTATTATTATTATTATTATTATTATTATTATTATTATTATTATTATTATTATTATTATTATTATTATTATTATTATTATTATTATTATTATTATTATTATTATTATTATTATTATTATTATTATTATTATTATTATTATTATTATTATTATTATTATTATTATTATTATTATTATTATTATTATTATTATTATTATTATTATTATTATTATTATTATTATTATTATTATTATTATTATTATTATTATTATTATTATTATTATAATTATTATTATAATAATTATAATAATAATCGTCAGCGTCGCCGTCGCCGTCGCCACCACCACCATCATCATCACCACCATCACCATCATCACAAGAATAACCATCATCATCACAAGAATAATCATCACAATGGTGATGTTAATTATGATACTAATAACAGTAATAACAATAAGAATGATAAATTCAAAGCTTAATATTTATCATAATAATTATCATCTATAAGAAAATTTTGTTGGAGCACTAGCTCATTCGCAATAAGCGACCTATGTTACCTTTATGATGAAACTGTACTACTGTAAACTAACATTAGTTCGTTTTTCTCTCTTAACTGCCTCTCGAATTAGGCATTTGCAATGGCTCTCCAAGATTGGCATCCTCCTACTCTCGCCACATAAGACTTGGAGAATACCTGAGTCATTTTATAACAATATGTATTTCTGAATTGGATCTGAGGCTACACAGTAATTAGTTTTGTTCTTCGGTCACAATGTTCCAAAAGGAATCCGAATGCAACGGTTACAGTCCGTTGCTGTGAATTATATTGTCATTATGTATTACGTGTAACAGATCTTTCCTCCCAGATTTTGCATTGAGGATTTCCTATATAAGTTTACCTTGGGGAAGGCGTAAATGCTTTGTTACTCGTATTTCAGGCACTTCACACGCCACTCAGCAATGTTTACGTCTGGGCTGGGCTATCGAGCCAAAATTCAGCTTGCTCTGCCTACCATGAGCTTGTCAGAAATGCTCTCTTGGGCCAGGGAAGAAAGAAAGAGGCCTAATTTGATACACAGCTGCTAAGTGGGATGTAAATCTAAACATGAGATATAGGTAGTGTCAGGAATTTTTGCGTCTTAACGGAGAGCTACGGTGCGAGTCACTTTACATCCCCAGCTCGAACACTGGTACAAGTTGAGTCGGGAGCTGTAAAATGTAGAGCAGTTTGGTCAGTGCACACAAAGAAATGAAACCTTCGGATGTCCAAATACAAACTAATTTTTGCATGACGCTTCCTGCTACATTAACCTTGAAACCTTGAACCAGATAACTAAATCAACAGATTCGTGCATTTAGGAAGGTGTATCGCATAGTGAAGCGTGAAATAGAAGCGGATGGACACGACAGAACACCGTTTTGAAATTTTCCTCTACAGGAAGGAGAGAGGGAACACGAAAATTGTTGCTTATAGTTTAATATTTAATTGATAATAGGTTATGCTACAACTAGAACAATTATTAATTGCGTTGGTTATTAATAATTCGTCTATCATTCATAATATGGCTTACACGTTGTGATATTTCCTTTTCTGTCGACCACTTTTCTGTTATTAATTCAGATATTGCCGTGTAAATTGATTGTTCTTAAATTGAGTGTGCTGGTTATTAGATGAACAAACATTAAAATGTGTAGTGTTGTTTTATTCTGTGTACATTGCTCATGAATATATTATCTACTTGTAACTTAGCTCTCATAATACTTTTGTAATTTTGATATCCCCCTTTTAATCGTGGTTATCAAATGGAAATTGAAGTATAACTTTTTAATGTGTAAATAAACTAACAGAACGTGTTAATAAATACTTTAGCGTCACATTTTCTGATACACAAAAAATTATGTGCCAGCCCTTATGTTCTTGATTACATTTTATTCTTAGTGAAAATATCTAGGCATTTGCAATTTATTGCTTCGTATTTTCTTACGTCTGACTACCTATCATGCGCGAACTTTTTTATCAGAAGATTGATTCCTCATGTAAACCCTTAAGTGTCATTCATGGTGCAAGGGGTGAACGTATTGGTCATACATCAATGGTAATGGAGTAGGGGGTTCACTGCCGGAGTTGTGGTGTTATTTTACTTTTATTGCCGCTGGCCTTGTGAAGCAATTTAATGGGCCTAATTCTTGCGATTTACATGCACACTGTTTGTGGGGTGAGGGAGAGAGGATTCAACATCATATAGTTTTTTCGGATGGAGTAAGTAAAATAATGGCACAAATAGGTCAGATAAACGTCAGCATGCATCTGCCTTTACAGCTTAAGAATAGCTCTAGAAGTAAAGCCTACAGGAACGAAATAAACGTCTGAAGATTAAGTTACCCCCCAGATGATAGGTCTAATACAGACTGTTTGGAATAAAATAGTTAAATTATTGTAAAGTAATTACCGTATTATTGCTCTTCTAGTTATAAAATTATACCTAGCGGAACAACATTTCCAGAATAAAAATAGGAAATTAGAACAAAGTGAATAAAATTTGGATTAAATGAAAATAGCTTTACAATATAATGATTATGATATAATAACGATAAATAAGGATAATGATCAACTATCTTTAATTAAATAAATACTAATTATTGTTTTTATTATTACTGTTAATATAGTGTCACTTTTATAGTTACTATTATTGCTATTATTATATGCTAGTATCTAAACACTTACGGAAATAAATGGTATCGAAGTTGACATATCCCTTCAAAAATATCTTTTCCACTGAATATTTTCCCCGTATGACAATTCTTGGATATATGGTTTCAACATCGGTTAGCTCTTGAAGCCTTACTTCTGCAGTAGATAGCACAGTAATAATTTACTGTGTATTCACTTTTAATTTAGAAAGAAGATAGAATAAACTTCTGTGGTTATTATTATACGGTTTAACGCTATATTTAACTCAATCTTTATTCACACTTCCAGCTAAAGGATCGAGTGACCAATCAACATACACTGAGCTAGTGCACCTCTACATATTTACGCTAATTAGCGCAGAACCTATTAGGAGAGGTTATTCCTCACAAACCTGTCCCTTTAGGATAAGAATTAGGATTATTACGGTGGGGATTCGGCACCGAAATATGTGGTTTAATGTATCTAAGTCCCAAGTGGGGCGTCCCCGTGAGGAAGTTTGAGCCGAGAGGAGACAGAGGGTGGCGGAACAGGAATCGCAACAGTGCAGAGGGCAGAGTCCATACTATTTACCAGTTGTAAACGGCCCACCAGGTCGGCCGAGAGACCGTAACCTTCCTACCAAAGGAAGAACTGTTTGCCAGGAGCATATCATCCTGCCATGCAGCGCTGAGACACTCGCCGACACTTGAAAGAGACCATCAGATGAAAAATGATGCACTAATGGAGATGAAATGGAGTGATAGGAAATTCGGGGGATGTAATTAACTCAACCCGGAAAAACCGCCGAAAAAACACCATGGGTCAGGCAGGTCGGACACGGGATCGAACCCAGGTCTCCCGAATGCGGTCCATAGACGAAACCATTTGAGCAATCCCGCTCGTTGCCCTCTCCCTTTGGTTCACAATGTATGTAGAATCCTCCATATAATTAATTTGTGTTTTTATTATTTTACTTATTTTTGTTTCAAGCCAGTCCAAAGTAAGAATAAGTGCTAGGGAGTCAAAAGTTAATAAAAAGTGGGATACTTACGGAATGGAAATGCTACACAGATCTAAGTACGCGGTTAATATTTTTACTTTTTAACTTAAGCTTTGATTAAAAATATTTTCTCTCGCAAAATATTCCAGCAGAATAAGTAAACTATAGAAGTTGTTTTGATTATCATTTACAATAATTAAGGGTCGTTTGTTTAAAATTATGCATTTTATTATTTACTTAAATATCTCTCTAAGGTTTTCAAGCAAGCAGTAAATAAACCTACGCCTACTGACGTGTATCTACAGCTAATTAAACTAACCAGTAGGGTTAAACAAAACATAAGAGTTGAAAATAGAACTGCTATTCTTAGCGGTGTTTATTAGAACACAAGCGAAAATGCTCCTAATGCTGACAGAAAAAGTACTCCAATCAAACATACTTTGAAATATTAGAGTAGCAAAATGTGATACTAAATGCGGTGTATGTATGTGTGTGTGCGTGCCTGCGTGCGTGTGTCTGATATTCATATTTCATTGTTTAATATAATTTATTATCAATCTACTATAAAATTACTCATATGGTTTTACTCATATGGCTAAGAATAGGTGATGTATAATGATGGAAAATTTAAGGGATTGAAAGACATCAAACTTACAAGCTTAGAACCTTGCCTAGGGTGGTTCTATGTCTGTCAGAGGGGCAGTCCAAGAAAGTACTGACAGGAAACACAATGAATATTGGTTGTCTGAAACAGGATAAAGACGATTTTGAAGAATATCATCAAAAGCAGGACCAATGTTGTGCTCAAAATGGACAGAACTATATTCAGCTGGATAGTAAGTCTATTAAAATAATGGACACTGCCAACTGTGAGAACATCTCTATAAGATTGGTCAGCAAGTTGATCAAACCCGCAGAAGATGCCACAAAGCAGACGAATTAGCGTTTCATCTGCGAATCACTGGCAGCACTCAGGGTTAAACATTTTAACCACTGGTTCGTGTCTGAGCATGAACTATCAGTGGTCTTCCCCAAGAAGCTGGCTTTTTTTATCTCTCTCTCAAGGATTCTGTTTTTGAGAATAGATGAGTGGAAGAAAAATAAATCAGAAATGCTCGCAATGCAGTGGGAACTTCTTGAACTTTTCCATTTATTAAAC
>CM060950.1:99759936-99802436 GCA_030765055.1 Mantis religiosa
ATAAGTTGGAAAATTTAATGCCATACTAGCACGTTGTCAAAGTAACTCAAAGGTTGAGAGTAACCGGATGGGACCGGGAGATCCTTATTTCAAATCCTGCCACTGGCATTGCATTTTTCAGTCTATCTCTAACATTTCATTTCATGAAAAGTATACACTATTTACTTGTCATCCTGTAACTAGAGTTTTATGTAGTCTAGGGCATCAGGAACTGTGGTGTGGATTTATTTTTGAGAAGATTACAGCTTAGCTGTTTGCATAACTGGATTATGCAAACCTGCGTTTTGTTATCCTTCAGTAGAAAGTAATTAATTCCTCTCATGAATGCACTTAAGGCTAGCTAATTCACGTGCCTTCTCTTAGCTGCATAGAACATCTTCAGCTTTACCATCATCCGTTGTGCAGAATGAGACAAAACCTTACACGAACAAGCCAAGCCCCACGATAATCACCCCGCAGAGCTAACGTGGTGCTCACCCCTTTTAAGCAGCGTTTTTGTGATGAATCTGAACCCGAGAGAGGATACACTATAAACGCTTCTCATCTGTTTCTTGCTTTCAACCACGCGTCATATCGTCACCATTACCCATAAGCCAAAGACGAATATGGACAATAAAGGAGCTACGCCCATGCTTCCACTATTCCTTGAGGTACAGTTACAAATATATCGATACGAGTAGCCGAAATCATAAAACATGCACTCGTCTTGGGTTTTAAATCCCACCAACACAGTTTCCCCGAGAGAGATTTTTCTCAGTACTCAAAAGTGACAAATTTAGGAAATGTCTGCGATGTTTCTTCCCAGATTTCTTTTACCAATTCAAATATCTTCCATTAGGAGCTTGGGTGCCTTAGTTGAGGATCACGGCAGATGATAAAAACTGGTGATATAAATACTGTGTGGATCTGCCTCATTTGGAGGAGGAAACTTTGTGATTCGTATCATGGCAAAGTGTACGGAGGAATTAAAGGAAAATATTTACCACGATTCTTTACCGCCTCAAATGAATTGTAAAGAATATGCTGGGTCTACTGATAAAAGGGAGGAAACGGAGGGGAATACTAAATATGTGCCTAAGGTGAGTCAGCTGAGGTCTTGTAGATTGGAAGGAGGTTGCAACTGGAGCTAAATATGCCGAATCGGCTTCAATGCTTTATTTGTATGCTATTTGTCATTGTTCAGTTATTGATAATGCATTCTGTTTCTCTATCTCCCTCTATCTTAACTGTTTTCTGTTTAATATATCAGACTGAATAGTCCAACATACTGTGGTTTACCAGTTTTGTGCGTTTTTATATTTAAGAAGCTGTGTTTGAATGCGATTTTTACTATTTGTGCAGGGATATGTTTCTGTTTCGGAGTTAAATTGATTTTCCAACCACAAAAATCTTTGCAATAGCTCCTGTTATAGCGTAATGAACACAGACAGCTTCAATATCTAGTTACTAAGTTCATATTTCTTTTGAGAACAGTGTTGCATTTTAAAGAAAGCACGTGTTCTCTGCCTGTTACTTTATCTCAATATAAATTAATGTAACAAGATATTTAGTCTACATCGAAATGACCTGCAAACATATTAAAGCCGGACGAAAGAATAGAGGTTTTCATGAAATATGTTCAGATATTATCTACAAAATTCTCTGCATGGTTAGAGAAACCGTTATTACGTCCAAGTATGGATATGATGGGTATCTTATTACTTTCAGTCACAACGGTGATTACAATAAAATGTATAATATATGACTAATACAGCATCTAATCACGGAATATCTTCGGCCAATTATTTTTTGCGTGGGTAACGTTTAAACGCTTTAGTAAGAAATCACATGTACACACATAAAGATATATACATATATTCAGCGACAGGTTCATACTAAATTGACTATACGGTACAACATTATACATAACTGCGCTAGAAACGGACCACTCCATGTAGACCTAATGGCATATAAATTAAATCCTGCGAGACGAAATTCCAACACCAGAAATGCTGGCATATTCCTGACAGTTGACAGCGTCGTTAAGAAACATAATAGTTAACACACAGCGCCCATAAATATCAAATTCAATATTTGCACATGCAAAGAAGTTAATCCTGTCCTATGTTACTAAAAATATTACAGTATTTTTTCAGAGAATTATAAGAATGTTATACAAAAGTATGTTTTGGTTAAGCGAATTTTCTTGAAGTCGCATTCTTAGAAGGTGCTACACTTGGTTAAGAAATTCAACGTTATTGAGCCCCTCAATTATGTTGACCATGCGCACGACACACACACACACACACACACACACACACACACACACACACACACACACACACACACACACACACACATACACACACACCGCTGTCAAGAACTCTTCAATGAAGTACGTTACATATTCAATTTTTGATTTGCTCAACTAGAAAAACAGGTAGACAACTTTCCTTATTATTTGCAGATAGTTAAGCGATGCATATTTGCCAGTCCCAAAAGCTGCACATTTTATCATTTTTAAAATTTGTGTCTTCACATAGATATCTTTCTTCAAAATTCACATCATAATTTCGTTTTCGAAGTTTATTCTAGGACTTGAACTCAATATTCATTTTTATGTTGCTCTTTAAATGCTACTAGTTCCCTGTTAGATGCAGGAAAAATCCGTTAATTTACCATTATGATACATTAATAGTTTCTGTGGACTTTTGTAACTCAAATTTTAAATATACCTGAATGTATTTAAAATGTTATGTTATAACATATTTCTATATCATTTAATGTTGCAACAAAATCTGGAAGGTAAGTTACATAAAACAGATCTTAAATATTACTCTTACCTAAGTAAGAGTAAGATCAAATAAAAGTGAACATAACACACTTAAAATATGAACAGATATAACAACCAGTACTCCGTATAGATTATATGTAAAAATCGGTCTGAAGAAGTCTAGGAAAAGAGGCAGAAGTTTGGTAAACAACTAAGGCATTTTACTTCCTCTATCACGTAAGACCAATACTTTTATTCCAACCAAAGATTCCACATCAAGATTTAATCGAAAATGTATTTTTGGGGTTCTCTGACCCTCCAAAATAATATTTTTAGAAAAAGTGTATTGTGTCTATCAGCAGCATGGCACAATTAAATTGGTCAGAAACTAAACTTGATATTCACGTTAAGCATTTTTGAAGAATGTGACACAACGTTTAAAAACATTAACCCGATTTCAAACTAGTATTAATATGGAACGTTTATCAAAATTTTAAAGTTTCTCAAAAATGCCTGACGATTTTCATTTTTAGAAATCATACCTGTGAGTGAGGTAGGAACTTTTATGAGAAATTAGAAGTTTATTCTGAATGTTCTGGTATCTCTCTTCATTTTGGGTCACTTATACAAAACTGGTAAATCATAAGAGATAGACAAAATCCTAATAAGCAAAAATTTGGACCACATTATAGGACACAGTTTACCTTTTCTAAATTGGTTTGTAGAGCTACGCCTTTCGATAACCTTCATTGTTACTTTGAACCTAAAATAAACTCCTCTCAAATAGGAATTCCTTCTTTTTCATCTCTAAGTCATTTTCATTTCAAAGTCATCCCATACTGACCTGATCTTGAAGTATTTGAATATATTTTAAGGCAAGCCTTTATTGCATATTCGCCTGGAACCTATAAGCAAATTGGCAGTTTAGTATTAACTCGTTTTACAAGAAGGAATAATCGTTTGTAGGACTGGTTTGTACGAGAGGAAGGTAATGTGATTTCAGCACATCAAATATTTAATGCACCTTTATTTACGCATCACTTTAATCACATGTGTTCATATAAATAATCTATAATTACTTTTTTCTGATAAACTTAAATTAGATACGTAATGTTAGTCAGATTTTTGCGTATTTAGCATTGCATGTTCATGTTTATATTTCACCTTATCCGTTTAAAGCGAATGAAGGTTAATGTTTGTTTACATTATAGTGTGCCACATGTATGGTGTTGTAATACTGTCGGATCATAATGATCGTAATCGTAGTCTTGTCTGGTTGGAGTAGTGGGCTTATCCCTGGATGTGGTCCAGAAGTAGTCACGTGATTCTCCACGGGACGCCATCATGAGGTCAGTGATAGCAGCCGAGTTGCCTGGTATCTTGTAAATTAGTTTGCCGAAGTTAGGGCGATGGAGGTGCAGGGCTGCCACACAGCCAGGAAGTCACCCAATTGTTTGCCTCTCTCTAGGATCATGGGTGACAACTTTGACATCTGTTCCACAAGTCCTACTCTATTAAATGTGAATAATGTTTAACATTCTTACCATTCATTTCCCCCATAAATGTCTCTGCCACTAAAATTGCATTATGACCTTTATAGATTCTTGATTTCTGTAAATCTAAATGGCTTAAAATTGAATTTAGAGCAGTGCACTTGTAAAAGACCTGAAGATGCACACTTTTATGTCCACGTGACCTGAAATTGTTATCACGGCACGATAATGTGCAGTGATGAGCAAATACAATTTTCAGACAGGTATATGCATTTTCCATAGTAATGTGTAACTTTCTTCTTGATTTCGTTCATTTGTGTTAATAAAAATTCCCTTATCAATGAACGCTGTTTCACGTTCCACTATGGCAGTTATGCTCATTTAATAGACTACTATAGTAGCTCACAAATTTAAGGTATTTGACATTCTATTGAATCGAACATAGATAAGTAGAATAAGCTCTTTGAATTCTTAGATTTTTCGATTTTAGTGTTCACTCTATAAAAATGTACAGTAACAAATAACGTAATGATAAGAAAATTGCGAAAATGCCTTGTGTAGGTTTTTCCAAAAACTGGTAGTAGAGTCGGTTAAACATTTTGACACATGGAGTATTTTATGATGTGAAAGCTGCTGAAAATGCTTTGAGGAAATAATGGTTTCACATTTGGAATATGCATTACAGTTTAATGTTAAGAGGGTTCTCGTACGCCGCACAGAGAAATAAATATTTGCTATAATGGTAAATCAAAGAGCCCAATGAAAGTATGTGTGTAACATATTTTAATACCTTTATAGTATTTTATAATAATGTATAATATTTAAAATTTTCCAATAGTAAATCAAAGAGCCAAATGAAGGTATGTGTCTAAGAGCACTAAATTTGTAACATACTTTTCTATTTTTATAATATTTTATAATAATATATAGTAATCGATACTTTCCAGATTTTCATCCAATTTCACACGTGCAAAAATATAAAAATGGCATTCGCATTTTACACCCCGTGAGGAGTTAATAAATGAAATCTCAGCATCAAGCAAGGATTATTTGATGAAGTGATGCATCTTCGAAGTATTAAAACTATAGAAAATATGTGCATATCGAGAAACGTAGATGATTTTTGCTGCAATGAATAGCTCTTTAACCGCTCTGTAGTTCTTGCACCCATTCTAGACATCGGAGAGAGTAGTAACTCCACCTCTCCCTTCCCCATTCCCCTCTCTCCCTCTCATGTGCGCGGATGTGTGTATTTGCGTACCTTCACATTAGTTGATATTTATGCTCCAGTTGTTCAAAATGCATCAAGTACACTAAGAGTTGAATCAAGAATCCAATTATAAGGCTAAAATACGTTGTTGTGTTACACTTACTTTTCATCTACAAATATTAAAATGTTTACGTAGCTTAATATACGTATGCAATGTTCGGCATTTGCTGTTCCAAGCTCGTCATTATATTAATATATTTTATCCTCTATAAATTAAACAGTATCTTTTTATTATTATGTTTTCAGTCTTTAGGTTCAGTATAACAGTATTTTGTTGCGCTCATTGCCAACTATTTTGGCCTAACTATTTGGACAAATTTTGGAATCATATTTTACCAGTTTTGCTCCATTAATATGTGGTAGCCATTGTATTTCTTGTTCAATCAGCTTCTTTAAGGCCCTGTAGAAGCGTATCCTGTGGAGTTTCAGTCGATGATCCCGGAGGATACATACTTAGCCATTTCAACTTTTCCGTCTCTTTCCTGGAGATCTGGGACAATCTGTCAATAACCGTGTAATGTATTTATAAACTGCAACGCAATAATAATGAAAATCTTAGACTAATCTTCCTAGCAAGCAGTTGGAAGCTCCAGAGAACTATTTTTGGGTGGTTAGAAAACACCACCCACGTCATAATACTGAATGAATGAATATTAGTTTAAGTAGAGTTTAAAAAAAGGAAAAGAAAAAAGAAATAGAAGAAGAAAACCAAATATTAAAACAAAACGTAGGAGCCCAAGGACTAATTCATAAGTTCAGCGCCTTGTAGAACACAAGCGCTTGCACTTTCTAATACACTTTAACAACTATATATAGGGACATTCAGAGCCTACATAGAAATAAATTAATGATGGGAGCTATATTAGACAAAGAGTTTAACAGCATTTAATTTAATATACAGATTGTAGTTTTATGTAATACTGTCTGATGCGAGTAGGAATAAACTTATATGCTTCACATATCACACAGCACCTAGAGTTTTGCTTCTTTCAGTAAAATGTGATTTACAAAAAATAGTTGTTCTCTATCATATTGCGCTGAAAGACACAAAACAGAAGTGGGATGTGCCTCTGATTTTACCATTCAGAGTGATATTACTGATCTTCCTAAACATGAGATAAAGGAAACTAGAAGTGATCAAATTGAAAACATTTTTTAAATTGAGTGTCATGGGTAAATTAGAATAAAACGGTCTATTTTTAGCATTTTAAGCCCTTTATTTCGGTAGCCACCTATCGGACGATGAATGAGTGAATGAAACGGTTGCAGCAATGTTCAAATGAACCCGTTATCCATAGAACTTAAAGCTACCGAAATCTAGGTGAACACTCCGGAACAGACCTTTATCCGAGCTTTTATTCATAACCGGAATTTTAAATCCGGTACCCTTTACAATGAGGCAGACGTGTTACCTAAATACCGCAGAAACATCCGTAAAGCCAAGAGCTGTTCAGAGGTTATCATTCACATAGACGAAATAATAAAATATATCGCAGTTGCTCGTAAAATATGATGGTCTTGAAAAGGAGATGATGTTCACGAAAAGCTAAGAACTGTTCTTTATACTGAGAGAGAAACATTTTCTCCGGCTATTGTTACTATGTATTTGTCTTCATCAAGGAAATGATGCGCAACAATGATAGGTTCTCTTTTCAGCTGGTAATATAATACTTTATGTGAATTCTCTTCTAGTTCTGATTGTTCCAATTCAGATTTGAGAAAAGTATGTAACTATATATGTAGAAACTTTTGTGTCATCTATCAAGAGAAAGATATAGATGGTAAAATCAATCTTTCTGGAGGAGATCCAATACGACTTTATCGCATGAAAGTGATCAAGGATTTTCATAAGTTACTCTAAGATTTTCCTGTTATCTTCTTCAGGAAATTAAGAACTGTCGAAGATCTTGAAAGATAACTTTCAATAGTGTAAAGAATACACCAAATGTATTAAAAGGGCTACAGTGATTATCTAATAAAATATATTACCTGAAGATGTAAACATGCTTCTAACCAATCTTTATTGAAGACAACTTTCTCTACAGAATGAGTTAAAAAGAGTTGAATTTCCCGCACTGTATTTGGAAATTAAGACGTGTTATTTCGTGATAATCTCAGACTTGAACTGAGAAAACCCCCTCTTTCTGTGTGGATCCAAGCGACGTCGCTGCAAATTGACTATAAATCGAAATGAAGGGTGAAGCTCTGCGACCGAGCTGATTGGGGATGCAAATTCAAATAATAAATCGGGAGGCACATCCACTGTTCGCAATCTAAACCGCTAGCCAAATCAATTTGCTTGATTGAAGGTTGGCGTAGAGAGCTCATATGGTTCTAACGAATGTTAAAATTAGTCTAACAAACAGGAGACAGTGGGTTAATGAAGAGGGGGGACTGGAAGCGCGCTTAGTCACTGAAATGAAACACATTAATTAAAAATGTACACTTTACTAGCACTGATGACGTCACGGAGTGATGTGGTGCGATTGTCGATTTCAGTTGCACGTTCTAACCTTTAGTGGAGGTGATTCGATATGCAAACGCTGTTTACGTCGAAATGGGAAAAGAGATGGCTATCAGAGTCAGATAAAAAAGTTGCTTATGTCAACACATGCGCGTAGTACAGCGCACTTCAAATGTTTTTCGGGCCACGTGCACTTAGCCATGAGGAGAAAGACAAAGCGTATTATCTGGTTATATCAGATGCCGTATCAAAGATTGACTTGCTTAGGTGATATCTACTATGCAAGATTGAGGATATAATGCGTTTCTATTGCTGCAGAAAATAGCATTCCAACATGTTTCCCTTAGCATTTGTCGTCAGAATGTAATCACAGTGAAAAGAAAACAACTTTAACGTTATAGATCCAGAACGCAACGGCAGTGGCATACGCGAAGGTGGAAACTATAAGTAAACAGACCGGAATAAAGACATCATTTAATTCTAAAATTATTACTTAAAACATCAAGTTTTGCTTTTCCGTATTCAGACCTACAGTTATAAAGCATTATATTACTTTGACAGAAAGTATTTCGCCCGCCTCGGTAGCGTTGATGGTAGCGTTTCTGCCTCATGTTCAAGAGTTCCCGAAGAGTTCATCTCAGTCAGGGTAAGTTACCTGGATAAGGTTTTTTCCAGGGTTTTCCCTTATCCTGAAAGACGAATGTCGGATAAGTCTAAGCTTTATGGACCCTGGACTCAGTTGAGCTTCATTTCATCCATTCCATTCATCATCCGATATGACTTAACTTTGGAGGACGTTAATTAAGACATACACCTTTTTTGATAAAATGAAAGCGATCACGGCTAAAATGAAATACAGATTGGAAAAGATGAGAGACCAAAATTAACAAACAACTGGCCAGCATTGAATTACTTTCATTGGTGACCTGCAGTGGTCTACCACAGAATATGTATTAATAGTCCTATTTATAGCTGTAGACATTTACAAAATGTGTTGAAACGTTTAAAATGATAATTATTGTCTTTAACACTTTTATAACTGGCACTTTTGCATTTTTGAGGTGTTTTGTGTCTTTTAGAAAAAAAAGTTGTTTTATTTTCGTTAGACTTAGATATTTTGTTATTTCCGCGTTATAATTTTGAGGTAGATGCATTTCAGATTATTTCCAGTAAATTTTAAGTAAATAATTCTCATAGTTTTGGCATTTATAAGTAACACAAATTTGCACACTTAATGCTGAAGGTTTTAGAACTGTTTGAAAAAAGTCGTTTGGTAATAAATCGTTTGGAAATGAATGTGAAACTGTTTTCATCTATATCTAATGTACCCTGCCATTACACAGCCTCTGCTCTGTATGTTTATCTCTGCACGACGGAATCACCCTGCCATTCCCGACAGCGATACACAGAAAGAAACTTGACTGACCTGTGGCTGGTAGTGGTTCATGTGGAATGCGACGTATTTCACCCATTTCCTTCCAGTAGTCTGCCGCTATTCATTGGCGATCTCAACATTTCTCATTCCTTGGCAGCTAACTTACATCAGAATTCTCTTTGAGATATAACCAATATGAACTGTAGTCATATTTTCTATCTTTCCTGTTATTGCATGTAAATATATTGCATATAAAACAGGAAATATAAAAAGGTAATTAAAACTATGTACTAAAACCGTATTTAGCTTATGTTTTATGTCCAGAAATTATCTTCGTTTCCCTTAGTAAACCATTTTCTAGACTCAATCTACATATCCAATATTAATAAATCTTTAGCGATAGAAAACTCTCTCTCTCTCCATATTCTATTGGTCAGCATACGAACACCAAGTCATGAGGTCCGGCCTTGAGTTCCCGACCGGATTATTCCCTACCTTTCCCAGGGTATGGAAGTATGACAGAGAATGTGTGTGTGTGTGTGTGTGTGTGTGTGTGTGTGTGTGTGTGTGTGTGTGTGTGTGTGTGTGTGTGTGTGTGTGTGTGTTTCGCCAAGAACTAATGCTTTAAATGTAAAGCCACTGATATGATCTTATTGTTAAAGGTGGCACAAAAATGGAGCAAAACAAAACAATTAGATACTAAAATAAAGAATTAGTTAATTTAATTTTGAGCTACATGAATATTGACCTGCGATAATTGGGTTACAAAGGATACCAGCAGAGCCGTATGTTTTTAAACCAGTAACCTCCGTAATCATCACATACATACCTTAATTCTTTTCTATAATAAAAGACCCCTGTGTATCCTGAATTTATTAAATGTACATTTATGTGCGAAAAATGGTTCATTTAAAATTAAGGGAGTATGCAGAGCTACGCTTTCAACTGTCGAAATTTTAAATCTCATCTTGCATAACACTAGCCACTTAATTTACAAGGTGTTTACGGACACCAGTAGCTTGCCACCTTAAAGAATGAAATTGTGAAGGGGAGTCTCGTAGTTGAAGCTCAGCCAGGATATCTTCCTTGGTATGTTATTTACAAGATTTATCAATCCTCATAGCTATGTAGGTATAGGCTTGGAATTTGGTTCTTCTTCCCAATTTCCTTTCCCAATAATTTCAAGTATCATGAGTGTTCACCACCCCTGGTTCCGATGCAGCAACTTACCCATAGGTTATCTATATCTTTACTATAAGTGCCAATACCTATAGCTTATTTTTCAGTAAGACTTGTGAGCGTTATAGTTAAGAAAAATACTACCCTTGAAGCCTAAATTCTGAAACAGCCTTTAAGTATGCCCAGCAGTGTCACTACTTTAAGTTTGATGGTAACAGCAAGCTATCCATGGTTCAAAGCTACACCTTTGGCCGTATTCTGGTTGTTTTATATAATCCTGTATATTTATTCATTCTCTTGTTCCTTCTCTTTCAACATATGCAAACCAAATTGCAACCCATGATAATTTATCACTTAAATCAAGTTAAGGAATTCACAATAAAACTGCCATTTATCTTCTCGTTTTCATTAGGTTAACTATTACATTCCAAAACGATATCTTGAATAACTAATCATATAGATCTGAATGACGGGAAATTTTGTGGTGTACACTGGTAACTTATCGTCTGTGGGGAAAGAGAAAGACATCAAAGGTTATAGCCAAGCATAGGAATTTCAAAGCATTAAAGCGAGGACGGAAGGAAACGGCTTACATTTTATTTGACTACAGACAGAAAGCTTGTAGATAAATTATCACACCTTGCATTGGATTGGATTATTCGGAGGTGATTCGACAAATCGACCAGTAGGAGGATGAGGTGCGAGGGGACAGAGCGTGGCTAACCCGAGGGCGGGATTCCTACAGTGTACCAGATAGAAACTTCCAGGTAGTCTAGGACCACGGTTATCCCATCTAACGTACCCCGAAACAGTCACAAGGCCGGTTTGGAGACCGGATGCCGACACATCCCCCCCCCCACCCAGAGCAAGGAGGATTTCAGGCAGCCTTGCACAACTGCCATCCTGCCAACCGCGTTCCTGATTCGGCCGACTAGGCCGGCTCGGAGACCGAAGTTCGTCCCGCCGGAGGAGAAAATTTTCTCTCAGAGCATATCATCCGCCATGCACCGCCGAGACAACCACCGACACTTCTACTCTGAAAGGAAGCACCAGATGAGAGATAATATGAAATGATAATGGAGGTGAAATCGAGGTATAGTAAATTCGGGAGATGTAATTAACCTACCTAGCATTCGCCTAGTGACCCGGGAGAACCCCCCTTAAGGACCCACAGGAATGGAACCCGAGCCTCCCGAATGTGGCCCACAGACTAAACAGCCTGAGACAACCCGCTAGGTTATACACCCATAGTCTTTTAGCATTTTCATTCCGACCGGTTTTACCCTCCTGATATTGACCCTTTGTCCTGAGAACCCAAACTATCACTGTTAGTGAATTTTTTGTGGTATAATTGCTTGAGTGTAAGTAAATTAAACTGAACATTTTAGGCGTTCCTGTACGTTGTATGGCCCTTGAATTATAATGCAACATGCTACAGCCGATCATAGCGTTACAGTTCAACCTGGTTATCACAGACTCAGAAACGTTATCTTGATTTGTATTAGTGAACCTATGGTTATTTATCCTCTCTTTAAAGGTCCTGTTAGGCGAATGTCTAAGCAAATAACAGCTGTGATAATATTAAGAATATCGGGGATAGGAGTTAACGTATTCCACATCGTTGTTTTATTGTGATAATTTCATTGCCATTTTGCAATGAAAATGATAACACTAATAATCCAGGGTGTGACAGCCCATATAGGGTGAGGGCCTGCCAACCCGACTGCCGGCCTCACACCCACATACGTAAGGTAGAGTTGGCGATCATCCACACGATACGGGGAGATGTGGTCAGCATCTTGGCATCCTCCAGCCGGAAATTTGGCTTTCATGACCAGGCTCGCTTACCTATCGTAAGCTCTTCAATTTCCTCACGATGCTGAGTGGGCACCGGTCTTATACCCGGGACTTAAAATCCGCACCCCAGGGGTGGGGTCAATCCCGGACTGCCTTCAGTGGTAGGGAGCCAAGGCATGATGTCTTAGCCCACTGCGCCACGGCGCAGGACAATAACCCTAATAATAATTATAGTACTGACTATTATAATGATAATACATTTTACAAAACCCATTCTGACACTATGCAAGTGCAAATTTAATTCTCTTCTTTATAAATTAAAAACGGCGTTATTTAATCTGTAGCAAATTAAATCATTTTAAGCACCTAATACTTTTTCTGCAATTTGACTGAGCACTTCAGTTATATTTATCGAAGTATGTGCTAAATGCTAAATGATGTCAAATATTCTATTAACTTTCTAGGAAGGCCGAGTGGGATAAACTGTATGCTTTGTGTGATAATTATTGAAATTAATGTCCATATGGAAAATATAAATTGTATGAAAGGTCTAAAACAAAAGTAAAATTTAAATTTTTGAGTTCAAATATCCAAAAGCATATTTTGAGGGTAGATTAGCATATATGCCAGAGTACAAAGTGCTACGGGAGAAAATAACTAACTGAAATAAAGATAATTTGCACGAAAGAAGACAGTGCCAGTGTGGAATATCTAACAATAGCAGCGTAAGATTTAAGAAAATTATCGATAATCATTTTATAGCACTTTGTGTATTTAACATACAGATGAAAATGTTAAACAAAAGGTACATTTGTATTAATGTATAACTTATCTCTTAAACTTTACATTTCGAATTCCTTCATTGCTTACCATTCTCATTTCCGTTGGTTTAACCCAAAGGCATTATTAAGACGCTCAGTAAGCTAGGAATATTTTGGAACATTTACTTAATGAAGGAGCTGCGCATATTTCTGAAACAATGTTTTCTAAAAGCCAATAATACAAACAGTGTATGGTTTGCTGTCTGGTTGGAGACGAAGCCAGCAGCTAATCATCCATGGAGTGGATGCGGGTTTGATAAGGCCTACATCACCAGTAAAACTTGGATGCCGATTCTGCGTGCGTTTGTGCGTCACATTTTATTTTCTGTTCCATTTATACCCTGCCTTTAACTGCAATGGTCATATCGGCGGTCGTTCTCCTTTGGAACATATGGCCTATTGGCGATGGTGTTGATTTGTATGTTTTGGGTTGCTGTTTTCTTTTTATCATTAGACCACGCACGCACACATTTGCACTCATTCATACTTCCAGACTCTTGGGAGCATGGGGAATCATCTAGGTTGCTCGTCACATTTTGATGCTCCAGTGATGAGGGTATGTGTGGATGGATTTGAGTATAAGCAAGAGCAGTAAAATTTACTTATAAATTTATTGGGGCTAATATCGTATATTTTAAATAAGTTGTCGACTGTTTGAGTTTGAACAATTAGCGTGTTTCTGCTGCCGTGGTGCGGGCGCTGCGGACCCTTGGCTCTCGTGGTACCTCTGACGTTACAAGAGGAACCTCGGGCCAAACATTCGAGCCCCTCCCGATGGGGAGTTTTTCGGATTGGGTTGGACTCGAGCGGGCAGTGTGTTCCCGACACCCGCGGGAGATCAGGGACTTCCAGCCAGGCCTAGGCCGCCCGGAGGGGGTAGAGGGTTGCCTAAGAGGTCCTGGGTACTAGCCTGCATAGCTAGTAGGCGTGCTAGATCACCAGGCGGCCCCACCGAGGTTTTCAGTAGTCTTCCCTGCGGGATTGACGCGCGTAAGTGGCGTATCCACTTCCACCCGTCTTGAGATGGGAAGGGGGCTTTTTAGACTCGAGGTATTGCCCCATTGAAAGGCCCCCGTAGTTTTCCATCGCTGCCGGGTTGGTAGAGGCCGGGTTCTTCGAACCTTCGGGTAGACCTCGTTGTACAAGTGTACCTCCCTGCTACACAATCCTTCTTTTAATATAACGAATTTTAGAGATACAGGTGAACACCTAATTGGTCATTTGCCATTTGCGTAGCGCACAGTTTTGAACTTTAAATTACATTTTTCTCCATTTCTTCTTTTGAAA
The DNA here is from genome assembly GCA_030765055.1 of Mantis religiosa. Classification (NCBI taxonomy): domain Eukaryota; kingdom Metazoa; phylum Arthropoda; class Insecta; order Mantodea; family Mantidae; genus Mantis; species Mantis religiosa. The sequence continues at coordinate 99,774,375 of CM060950.1, forward strand.
AATTACAACAATTAAAATTACCTTTTGATAAAATTTAGAGACGTTTGAGCTTGACGTTTGCAGGGTAGTTTCAGAAATTTTATATTTAAAGTTTTTTGTACACTATATAAAATATTAAATACTTTAGAGAAGGTTATTTGTCATAGCTCAAACAAAAAAAATTAGGACAATTCAATAAAGCGTAAACAAAAAGTGTTTCATACTGGGCTGACTACAATAAAGCAATATATGCACAACGGTCTCTTTATAATTGTATACTAAGTTAAAATTTAAAAATTGGGAACGATATGATTATCTGCGTGGTTCATGGTTCATAACTGGGAATAAGACGTTTAATGTCGTAACAATGGATAGTTAGCTAATTAAAATTTTGCGTGCGCTATATGTTTTATGATTTAAGAACATCGTAAAAAGTGCAGTCGGAAAAAAAACTATGACATATTATTTTGTTTTCACTGACATATTGCCTTCAGAATAGGTCCACTTTGTACAAAGGGAAATGCAGAGAGCCTATAGAACGAACCCAGTAAATTTTAGAGAAGAGGGCTTATATTGTAAAGAAATCCAAGAAATTCGTTGTATTGCATCAAAATATGTTCTTATGATAGTAATTCATTAAACTGCTTTCTCCCTATTTCAATGTGTAGTTTTACCTTTGGAAGAAATTTATGCGTTATATAATGATAAATTATGAAACAGTGGATTAAAGCTATTAACATTTATAGTTATGACAGTGATGAAAATGCTTTCTAAGAATAATAGTTAATGACACTATTTTAATGAGTATCATTATAAGATTCCCCTCACGTCCTTTAAAATTTTTATGCCATGACACCATCAAATATTGCAGATCAGTCCAAATATATATGAGAGGGTCTTCACAAATGTGTTTGTAAATGAAGCACTACTTTTTCTCCCTGCGTTTTATTTGTTAATATCTGACGTGTTGAACCAATATGCCAGACGGTCTGTTCCATACATTCCTTCTTGGGAGGGAGATCAACATGTGTTGCAGATTATGGTGTATCTTATTCTCAGCAGAGCCTTAAAAGTAATGATGAACTCAGATATTATTTATGCTGTGTCTAAGAATGTGACATTTTTGCAACATCATATACAAAATAAAGAATATCATGTCCTCTATAAGGCGCTTGCAACTTGGAATACTGTCTCATAGCAGATACTGATAGGCAATCACACAAGATATTTAATGGAGCGACATGTTTTATAGTGCTCAAGTTGCATAAATGTAGTTATATTGGATCTTTGTTTTCGTTCGTGAACCGTATCTACGAAACTGCACTTGTTCAAACGGCGCATTGCAAACTCTGAATGTGGGTCTTTGGTGTATCGGCCAATGTCATCAGCTAGCATGAAGATATGGGCACTAAATATTACCTCCACTCTGTTATATTATTGTCCTCTTTTCTGTGCCATACTCTCGGCGCCCTTTGCACGGTGCTGATTTAACTCTCTCGCTGGGAGTTATAAATAATTCTCGAGGAAAGAGTTGAAGGCTCGCAAAGTTACGAAGGAAATAAAGAGAATATTAGGCGGTACAAAAGGCCCTTCCGGAAAGCTGAATGTGAAAATATACATTTTCATAAACGAGAAATGTTATTGATCCGTGGCAAGAGGTAGCGGGGGCATACAATTCTGGTTCATTTTATTCATTTACTTCAGCCGAGAGAGTAATAGATGATGAAGCCGCAATACAACTTCGTACTTAGATGGCAGACGGTTAAAATGTTGCTGATGAGATGCTGATGTAGATCCGTGGTTATGTTTAAAGTAGTTATCCATTTAGGAACAAAATATACTTTACAAAATCTACAACAGCTGTGCTTATATTGTCAATAAAATTTATGGTCCATTCCAATAAAATTTATATTCGCGAATTCAATTTACTACAATCCAAATAAAATATCCCAAAACGCTCACTACCGTGCGTTTTGAATAGAGAAGAATTGCTTCGGTGCCTTCAATTATTTAAGTTGATTACCAAGATTAAGGCCCATTTTGGAACTGGGTGGTTTAGTTTGCTAATGAAAATTGTCATGTTGCCCTCAGTAAGTAACATTTTTCTACGTCATCACATCCATAATTCATTTACAGGTTTACTGCGCAACTTATTCTAAACAATAAGTGACCCTAACGCTGCGGAGAAGTTGTTAATGTACCATTAGTTACTATTATTAGTTATGATTATATTGTGAAAGGGTAGAGCCAGAATTAAAAATTCAATGCCATAGCCGGGATTTGAACCACGGATCTTCTGGTTTCCGTCCAGCCGCTCTAACCATTTGAGCTACGATGGCCAACGTGCCAACATGACATTAAATTCTCCAATCGACTCGTCTTTCTCCCGGTAAACCACTAGGAGTTCTCATAGACAACAGAGACACCTACCTTAATGGTGACTTACTATGCTGTAAGTACCTTATGATTATGATTATATTAATCATAATAATGATTAAAATTAATTTGTGTAATAAAAATATTTGGTTGATTTTTATGCAATGACGTTATACTTTGTACAACAACAACAACAACAACAACAACAACAAAAGCATTAATAAAACATTGTACAATTTGAATTACTCGGGACATTTAACGCTGGCTATTATTTGGTGGCGCTGTTGTTTTACATACATGCCCTATGCACCCTTTTGGGTCAACGTGATTAGTCATGTATTGGCAAAGCTATGTGTCCTGTGTAACAATAATATTTTTGAGTTTTCATTTTGATTTTCATAAGTCCTTGAAGTCGCCTAACAAATTAGCAGTACCCTCCAGGATAATTTTCCACCAATACGTCGTTTTCAAGTCATGCACACATTGCAACATCACACTCCATTTGAGCACTAATAATTTTAGACTTCCTCTCGGAAGACAGACATAAAATACATGAAATTGGCTCAGTCACTTGTTCCCCTGTAACATCAAGCCACATTATAGGGAATTATTCCAACTATAAATATTTATTACAATAGATGTAATAGTATGTTGCAGTATGAGATTGGAAGTATAGAATTTAGGAATATCTTTCTATTTACAAAATTCTGTTACGCACTTTACGTAACTGTATTACGTTCTGATTTGCACTACCATGTCTTTAGTGTTTTGATTGAATTACATACCACTAAAAAAACAAAGAGTACTTTATAATGACTCCTTCATCCTCGCCTCGCATTTTGTGCAACGAATTCGCCAATTGATCACCTCTTACGAATATGATAATAAAACATCATAACTCAGCGAGGGGGCCAAACGATGACGTGTGAGACGCACATATTTGATGTGAGGGGTTTGATTGCTCTCAATCGCCCCTCTGATCTTGTAGTTTTTACTCATCGGTAGACGTTTGCTAAGGTGCTTTCTCATCTACCACGATGTCCAATCCATCATTTTCCTTTCATTCCGATTTTATCTGAACTTTCAGTTGCAATTCTAGATTTTGTGGCGTATGACTTTGCTGGAGAGTTTGCGTGAATATTTGCTGAAAGAAAAGTCCTGGACATGAGAGGATTATTTGATAAATGGGTCGTATATTGCATTCTTTATGGAAATAGACAACAGTAGGATGTGTCTTAAAACCAGGAATGTTTAGGACTTCCGCGTGTTCTTGTCTGCTTGCGGCCTGTAGCCTTGTGTAGTTCCTTCAGTTTACAAATTCCTCCTGGAGGGATGTTAGTATCTGTAAGTCTATTTAGCTTAAGTGCGCAAGGTGTCTCCCTCTGTGTATAACCTCTAACTCTCTTAACAGTAGAATACTGTTTCCATATATTGGCGTTAACAGAAATTCATTATTTCCAAAATATGAAGTCAGAGAAATGGGTTACTAAACGGCGCTGAAAATTGCATTTCATCTGTATTTCCCGTCTTGCCTGTTATTACAGCCGCTAAATTCACTTAAAAAGGGATGGCATTTCCTGAACATGAATTCCTGTACCAGAATTAGTTTTTCTTCTGTACACCATTGAGTATATGTCGAAATCGCACCATCATGATATTTATTATAATATACCTAAATTTTATTAGAAGTGCTCAGTTCTTTAGATTGCTGTGACAATTAAAACCAGTGGTTATAACCAGTTATAACCATTAGCACCAATTTCAAACCTTAAGGCTTAATATTCATGGTGCAGCCTGGAAGGGAACCCCGCTTCTCTTGTTGGTAATCCACTGTGTAAGCCATTAAGGCATGGACATGGTAACTTTTATTTATATTTTTAATTTAAAGCTGTATTTTATGAATAACTTCAATCATTTTGTTGCTATTATAATGCAATAATGTAATGTATTATTACATCTATTATTGTTAACATATGTATTAAACTTCTCTGAAAATATATGCTTCTTTAGGGACACATTTGATTAAATAACAGAAAATTAAGCATAATCTGCTAAGCGCATAAAGAACACCAAGCTGAGAACTTGGTGAAACGTAATATTGCTATTTCTCATTAATGCCCAGTATCAAAAAGTAGAAAATGTTCTCCAAGATTGATAACATGTGCCAATAAACGGACCACTATTCCATTAATTTCCCACCCAGCTTTGTAGTTAACGGCCAAAATTTCTTAAGTTAATCTTGTCAAATGCAATAAAGTGTGACTTGTTTTGTATGCATGAGCAATTAAAACTCGCAGAACACATTAAATTCGTCGTGTAGAACAGAGCGGCTTAAGCTACTTCAGTGCTAACATTCCGCTTGGATTCCTGGTAGTGCTTTTGGGAAATGTTCTGGATAACGCGGTTTGGACAAAATTCCTCCGGGCTTTCGATTTTCGCTCAGTACAGAGAGCACTTGGATTAATATTCCGAGTGGCATGGTACTCCAGTAATTTGCCTATATTGACCGTCGCCACATTGTTCTATTGGGGGATTTCACCTGTGCGAGTTAAATAGCAAGCAAGAATTCTCAAGATCCACGCCCCTGACCCTGCATTCTACTAGGTAGTAACCACGTTCCTGCTATGTCGTTTACTCTTATAAGTGTGTGTTTCTTTACTTATATCACGTCATCAAACATCATCCAGAAATACCTGTGTACTCTTTCTCGAGAGGTGTGGTTAGTTTGCTCACACATTTCTTAAATCAGCGATAACTGAAAAACAACTAATGATATGGATTCGCCTGTTATCCAGCTTTATATTACATTTATTTAGCTTTTGAAGCTTACATGTCACATAATTTGGTCATAAAGTGAACATACTGAAGTTGATGTACTTTTTTGAGTAAGTTACTAAACTAGCGTCCAACTAAACTAGGTTTGTTTCCTAAAAGCCGAAAATTCACACTGACTGCAACTCAACAAGCATTGCATTTATTCACTCTACCTTTCTTTTACATTGTGAATGTGCTTTGGTGTGTCGCCAAGGGCAGGAACGGCAAATTGAGTGCATATTGCCCAAATGAGGAATTATCCGACATTCATCTTTGAGAAATATAAAAAGTTTGTCAGGGTAACTTGCCCATAACAAGATGTGGAACTTAAATCTCGAATGTGAAAGAAAGCATGCCAATATACATGATGGAGGTGTGAGCTCATTCTGAGACCAGTCTTCTAAATATATAAGTAGTGATGCCTACATTGTATACTGTGGAAAAGCAAATCGAAATATTCAATAAGTTAATAAAAGTAGATGTTTATTTGGAATCCTGAATGACCAAGTTGCTAATATCCATTACCAGTCAAAAGTTTTCTATCACCTATGGAAAAAGCTAAATACTTTATTTAAATGTACAAACATGCCGTAAACATTCAAAAGACCAATAAAATTAAGATTATTTCTCTGGTATTAAGTACAGTATAATACAGTACAGTAGATTTTATGCTTTGTAACTTGTTCATCCTTGCGCTCAGAAACGCTGCACAAAGTCTTGGCATTCTGGAGATAAGATTGTGTAGTGTTTTTGCAGACATTGCTGTCTAACAGTCGGTAAATTACTCCACAGATCTTCAACATTAGATGACCTTAGTTTTCTCACTTCTCTGTCAAGTTTGTCCCATAACAGTTCAATGGGATTTCAATCAGGTTATTAACGTGGCCAAATCATATTTTGCAGTTCCCCACATTGCACATTTCTATTTTCATACCCTCTGCACAACTTATAAGTATGTTTCAGATCATTTTCCTGCTTTTGAATAAAATACACGACCAATTTGCACTTTTGATCAGTATCATGAAATATTCTACCATCTTTAATGTTTCATTAATACTCACTAGATCACCAACTATCACCTGCACAACATCCCCACAAAATAGCTCTGTCATTGCAATCATTTCACCTTATTTTGTTTGCGTAATATAGGTTTTTGGCCGCTAGGCACCCTTTAACCTTGTTAACGAAGGTGACGTCACACGGTTGAGACAGAGATTGAAGTTGTTCGTAAACTACTAACTTCCTGGCGAAATTCAGAAGCTGTACGAGATCTCTTGAGGCTTTCACAATAAACGTCTTATCAAAATCTATAATGTTATTTGGAATTGCGTTATCCTGAATATCTAATATGGTCACCGAGTGCAGTAAAAAATGTTGAGTGCTGACCATTTACCTCTTCCTTTTGGGTAACTGAAATTTAATTCGTATTAATTCCCTGTCACGTAAAGGACTGCTGGGACCACTTCGAGCTGGACTGCTGGGACTACGGCTGCTGGGACCATTTCGGGTTCGGCGGTGGGGGAGGGGTATGTCGGTTGTCCTGGCCTACCGGGGGAGGTCTCTAAGTACAATGTAGGGACCCTGCGCTCTGCACTGTCCTGATTCCTTGGGACAACCACCTTGAGTCACCTCTCGCCTCATCATTCCTCCCGGGAGTACATCAATTGGAGGCATAGGCACAATGGAACATGATTGGTCTAGTTTTTTCCGAATCCCCTCCGTAGTGAATTCTAATCCTAATCATAATTCCCTGTCACGTAAAGGATAATGGATGCACCCATTTGCGTGAGGTAGCTCACTCAAAAGAACGATTTCATGATGCATTTATCTACTTTAGCAACGCCTCTTTCAAAGCGATCGAAACCGGCAAATCTTGAAATAAGGAGCCGAAACAAGAAATATAACAAAGTTCAGAGTGAGATATCTGGTTTGGATTATACATAATGATGATGATGATAATTAATGGTGATGACAATCATGATAACTTTTCCCCTCCCTTACATCACATCTCGAATTCCACTAGCCCGTTAAGTCGGGGCAAGGCCGAAGCACTGAGCGAAATAGAAATAGAAGAACTAAAGTTGAGGGGCCAGCCCAACTCCTGCGTTGAGAGCAAGAGAAGTGGATGACACTATGGGGGTGAAATGAGTGAAAGAAAGCTGGATGATGGAGCAGTTGGTGGAATGATGGCGGGGGAAACTGAAGGACAAGGCGGAAACTCGAGTGCTCAAACTACTCGGCCACAACGCGGCCTAAAGTTTATGATTATAATAAATTTAAACTTATTCTCTTAAGTAACTATTAAAAACTGAAAGTTAATTTGTCTATGTAGTGTAATAATAGAGCCATACTGTTATAAAATAAAGCTCCAATTCTTACAACTTAAGTTCATACAAACAAGTATGTCCAAACCAGCTTTGCATTTTCAGTCAAATTATGCTCCAACAAACTCCTGGTCTGGTGATTAAGCATACACTTGCGATCATAAAAATGTTTTTTTCTCCTCATCACATTAATTTGTGAGTGGTGTGGACACAAATATATTTATTCCTTCTGGAAAATATGAACTCTTCTAATTACCTAAGCGATTCAATATATCACATGTCCCGTAGCAGCTAGTTAACTCAGCTTGTCCCTCAAGTGTATTTCCCGGCAAATCTTTCTGCGCCAACCCCCCCTCACACACACAAGTTAGGTTGCTTATTTAGCTAATGAGTTCTTACCTTTTTCAGCGCGTTTGATTACAATTTTGCAAAGTTTACAGGTGCTTTTAAATCGAGAAACTTCTTGTTTTCGAACTAATGGTATAAATATTAGCTCTTAAATTAATTTTGTAGCCAACGTTTTATTTTTTAAAAAACCAGCGATTGGTTAACATTTGGATAACTCGAAGTTTCAGTAAACTTGTTTTGTTGCATTTGGATATTACATAGCATAGAAATTATATCAATGCAAAGAAAAAAATTTCTGAGTCATTTGTTTTTATGGGATAGACTAAGTTAATCTGCTCCTTGAAAGAATTTAACGTGATAAGTAAAGGCCAGAAGCGTGTGCATTATCATATACTTACTGCACCTGGACTGCCCTGTTATCCCTCGTGCATGTAAGCAACTGCAGGTAGGTACAGTCTGACCATTACAGGTAGAGCGAGAAAAACAAAACAGTAGCATTATACTTCACCTTGACCTTGCGTTTCCATACACTTAAAAGACAATTCTTCACTAATTCACAGAGTAGTACGTTAACGTTGTTTTGGACTTTTGATGGCAGTGCTGTATATCTGACGTCATTCGTACTTTTCGTCCATATAACTTGTATCGCATGCGAGCTCACATGCCTCCGGCCTTTAGATATAAGGTAGCAGCATACTTATCTGGCAGTGTGTATTGAATATTTAAATACAAGTTTGTTATATATAGCAGCGTTAGTAAGTGCTACAAGTAGCACAGTTCTCGCATCTTTTTTTCCATTCCCTTGTCTTTTATATAACACATTTATACTTCTGGATATGATTTTAGTTGTTCTTTCTTCATTACCACACTCTTTCCCTCCTGTATTTCTCCCTCTCTAAGGTTGTACTTGTAAGTACTTGCTGGTGAGAGTAAATGTGTTCCATATAAAGATCCAATTTTCTCTTCCTATTGGTGGTCGGGTCCATTGATCAACTTAGCAATGAATGAGGGTAATTAGCTAAGAGAGAGGAATGCTGAAGATGAAAAAGGTACAAAACTGGAGTATTTCTCTTCCTTTTTTTAACCACCGGTACTTCATCTCTTTTCCCCTGAATAGTTGAAAGAAGCCAAGGGGAAAACTTTCCAAGTCTGCTTCAAGATTTTTCGAGGAAAAAATCGAAAGTAATGTCCCTAGAATGCTAAGGCTACTACAGTCGCTATGATCAAGGGACACGACTACAACCATAATTAAAAGTTATTAAATTCATGATTCTTAACAAAAGTATAAGAAGCTTACTTTGATTGGAGCTTATTTAGCCTTAAAGGAACATTCTCATGATGTTCATGAATAATGAAAATAACTTAAAATATTCATATTTGGGGCTTTACTATAGTACTTTTATCAGTGCAGGCTTGAGAAAATCACAGCTAAATAATTTGTCATTTGTAGATCAATAAACTTGATGTGTCACATTGTTAATTTAACCATTTTGACGCTAAATCTTAGACTTCAATATACAGGTCAACTTCACTCATGAGACTTCATCAATTGCTTCAGATTGATTTTTCTAATATGGAAATTCTCAGTGTACTCAGACCAAACGCACCTGAAAATTTGATGGTGTATTGTCTGCGTGTATAACACATGTGTACCAAAAATCTGCTGCGTAGTAGAACCGCAATGCCCAAAAGTGAAGCCTGGACAGTGCCGCATGCGACCACTTGCAAGTAGCTGCTGGATATCCTTCGTCGGCTCTCTTCCTAGTGTGGGGGAAGGCGCTCCTTACGTATGCCATGTGTAGACCGCTACCTGTCAGGATGAACAATCCCTCCCGTAGAGTACGGTATTTTTATGTCTATGTTCCTAAGTATTCTGGACTCATTTTCGGGTACTTTCAGCTATACTCCGCACCCGATTTTTGGCATACAGGCTCCAGATAGAGCAGAGCTGATGCCATCAAAGTGTGAAGCGCATACAGATGTGAGCATGCTGATAGCTCCCTTGTAAGTACTATTGCACGGGGGCTGTTCAATAAAGAATGATCATAATTTTTACGGTCATAGTTTTTCGCACTAAAATTCAATCATATTATATTCTATTAGTTTAATGTGAAACAAACACGCCGTAATAGTTTCATTGTTGGTACTGCTGGTTCCCACCTGTTAGAGCCAGGCAAGTTCAGATATGTTCAGTATCGCCTACCGCTGCAATGGAGGTAACATGCGAGGAACAATGTGCGGCTTTGAAATTCTGCTTTTGTCTCAACAAATCTTCACTTGAGGCCTACGTGTTACAGGAGGCCTATAGAGAATATGTTCTTCCCTACAGCACAGCACGAAGGTGGTTTAAAATGTTTTAAAAGGGGAGACAATCAGTTTCAAAGGAAGGTGGAACCGGTGCTCCAGTTACTGCACCTACGGAAGAAAACATCAACACTGCTGCTGCAAATGTGAGAGAGGATCGACGAAATACCTTAAGATCACTTTCTGAAATACTGAACATTTCTCTGGGTGCCACCCACACGTTGGTGACAGAAACATTACACATGAGACCTGTTTGTGCACGATGGGTTCTAAGGCTGTTGATTCCCGAACAAAGGGACATTCGCATGCAGGTCTGCATGCAGTTTAAGTTGATGTTAGAGGAAGATGCGTAGTTTCTTTCTAACGTAATCACTGCTGATGAAACTTGGCTACATCATTTTGATCCTGAGAGCAAACAGCAAAGCTCAGTGTGGAAATCTCCTTCATCACCAACCCCCAAAAAATCAAAAGTGGTTGCTTCTGCTGGGAAAATTATGGCCATCTCATTCTTTGATATACATGGAATGGTTTATCACATGTTGTACCTGCACATACATCAGTAACTGGACAATAATACAGAGATGTCCTGAAAACATTGCAAGTCCATATCAGTGGCAAAAGACCACATTTCCGTGAAGCAGCCGTGATGCGTGGCTGTATATTGCCAATGTTGTTGCTGAATATTTTGCAAAAGTCAACGTGAAGTGCATACCTCAACCTCCCTATAGTCTGGATTTAGCCCCACGTGACTTTTCTATTCCCTAACTTGAAGAAACGCATTCGCGGGAGGCATTATCCATCATCAGAAGCAGTGGTGAAGCCTGGGGAGGCAATTTTGAAGGATATCTCAAAAAAAGGTTCCCAGCATGTCTTTGAAGACTAACAGAAACGATAGGACAAGTGCATCGCATTCAGGGGAGACTATTTTGAGGAGGACCATTAAAATTATTAGGATGAGTAAAGGTATGTTGTCAAAAAGAAATTGTGATCATTTCTTATTGAACAGCCCTCGTATAAATTTAATGTCTTCCCGAGCTCACGAGTTGAATCCGGGAAGAGGGCTCTGGTTTTCTTCAGGCGTAAATATCCTAAGAAATTCTTCCTTCGGAGGGGAAATAGAGCCGGTGATTCCTTGTAGATTAACAAAGTGTGTATTTCTTTTAAGAATCGTCTTTAATGAATTGAGGATGGCTAAGTAGCATAAGAAATATCCTGGAATTTAATGACTTGGTTAATATTTATAGAAAGAAAGAACCAAATACTAAATGGCTTTGAAGAAATACAAGATTAGTGTATGTAGCTATCAAGAAACAAAACGTGTTTACTGACATAACGTAAAAGAGACTAGTATTTTGTGTTATGTGTAATTGTTTTTGGAAGAAAATCATATTCTTGAAGTAAAGGAGTATGGGAAGAACTTTAGAACCGAAGATAAAATATCAGGGATATTTTGATACAGAGAGATGTCCGTTATGCAAAGAAGAGTAAGCTGTACAGCTCAAAATGTTTTAATACAAAGAGACTAAAACTTGTAAGGAAGACGGCATGACCGAAGTTTTTCAAACGTGAGAGAAAACTAGATTTCAACAGAATATTTATTGAGGAACACAGGAAAGAAGGTCAGGGTCTATTGTAGACGGTAAGTTGAAATCGACTATGCTGGTAGGGAGGGGCCAATTTAATTGTGGTTAATAACATCGTGGCAGCACTATGGGCCCCACTTATTCATTGTGGGCTTCGACCGACCGAAGACTGGCCGTATAAAGGTATAAGGCGTTCTTACTTCTTATAAACTCAAAATAGCTCGGATGTACAGGATCTGCTACTACTCGGACAGAGTTCAGGGGGTCTTTTGTTCAAAACCAAAGGCAGTGACGGAAACACGACATTGTTAATCGCGTATTTCATTACACACTGCTCGACGAGAACAAAAGGGTAATGTTTAAGTCCCGTTTTTACTAAATGCGGAATCGCAGGTGGTGACACTGATGATACATGAGATGAAGATGAAGCACCGATGAAATGAGATGGCGGGGAAAACCGGAGTTCCCGGTGTAAACCCGCCCCAGCACCGTGTTGTTCACCACAAATCACACTTTGCGGTCGCCAGGAATCGAACCAGCCTACCTGCCTTGGTGAATCGCAGAGAAAGTAAAGTCAAAGGGAAGGCTCAACTATATCACATTAGTTAAGGGATAGCGCAGTCTGGAAAGTTCTAAGATATTTAGTTATTAAATTCCATAAATTCTGAATTTGTCTCTGAACGAATAACCATCCAATTTTATATAGACAAATCAATGATAATATTTTCTCCTCTCTTTACCAGATAAATATAGTAGCATTTATTTGGCTAGTGTGAAAGAGTAATCTTATTCCTGTATTATACATGCAGTGTAGTTAATGATAAAACACGAAAACTTAAATATATCTGTGAAACTATATCTTTTTGTGTGAAGATATCAGGGATATTTGAAATTGAATTGACCGTTTACGGCAATATAGAAACCTGACCAGAAAGAAGCTATAGGAGTCCGGATTTCCTATCGTGGTAACTCAGCAATAAAGCATCATCATAGTAAATGGAGCACTCCTAATTCAAGGGTCACCCATAGTGCAGGTTTTTCAAATCTCACTTTACACCTTTCTGCAACAAACAGCCAGTTTGAAAGATTAGGCATGAAAGCATATTTACTGTTTATTCTAGATTCCATGTATAATATGGAAGAATATGCAAGAATATTGCACTGTTCCTGATATTAGAATTAAATTTATTGTGAAGCCCTTGTGCATCTTGGCCCACCAGCCCGGCTGCCGACCACACATCCACATGCTCAAGAATGAGGAGATCATCGGCTGCCGACCACACATCCACATGCTCAAGAATGAGGAGATCATGCAGCAGTCATCCTACAACATCCCGATATTACCTTACCTGCGGTTAAACCCTTAAAAACGGGTGGGCACGCAGCAAAAACCTTCTGGCTTTATACAGCCAGCCAGCACCACATGGCATGGCATGGCAGATATCACGAAATTATGTGGTCAGCAGCACCATGGAATCAGTATGAAACAGCAGATAAGAATCGTTTATTTACGTTCATGCGACAGCCATGTCAACATGGTTTACCAAGCCTGCAACGTTGCCGGCATGTGTATTTTATGTTCTCGAAAATTAAAACATCCTCAAAGGAAATGGTCACAGAGAATAAATAGAAGTTCAACAATTTGCTCCAAGTAAGGATCCCTGCAACTTGTTTAGATTAATGAGATAACTTATGTTCCACCCGGTGTTTATCGCATTAAAACCAAGCGCAAAGTTAAAGCAGAAATTTTAGCTTCAGATTGCATCTGTACCTACGCAAAGATTCTAACAGTGCTATGTTCATCGTTGTAGATAATTGTAAGGCAGAGGGAAGTTTCAATTATTTGGATTTATATCCTTGGGAACTTGAAGATATTTTATGTCCATATTACCTACCGTATTTAATTAACTCTATAGAACATGAGAAGTTAAGATATCCTATGTTAGATGTAACCATTTTACTGGTAGAGAAATGTTACGTATAAATTTGCCATTCGCTGGATTTTAGTGCCCATGTGTTTGTTCGAACCCAAAGGATTCCTTGTTAGTGCATTCAGGCTTGATTCTCTGATGATTAGTGATTCTACAGGGTCATTATTATTCCTATCCGCTTTTCCAGCATTTATCTCTTTACCATGCTGGTACATTATCTCTCGGGAATTTTATGTACCAGCCTCCCAAAAATGCTTGATCTCATCTACGGGGCTCCAAAAGAAACGTTAAAGAAATATCGTTGATTCACTTTTAGAACATAAGCAGTTCAAGGGGAACACACAGTTATTTCAACAACAACAATTGTTGAGCGAGCAAGGGGAATAATTCTCGCGAAATACATCGTCTTGCGAAGTATTTTTTCATTGCCTCTTAGCATCTTTGTTACCCAAGATGCTTAATTTAGTGACGGGGCAAGATTGCTGAAACTGGAAAGGTACAAGCAAAGCCAGCTCAAGATTATCTTTCTTCCTATTTTTGAACATTCGGGATAGATACCTGGAAGATTTCTTGCTTTAATCCGTAACTGAGCGGAGACTACCGTTTCCAGTGCGTTATCTAATTCTGACAAGCTACGAGAGGCAGCTTTTATGTGTTAACAATCAGCATAATAAACTTCATAAGGATTACAGCTATTTCTTTGACTGAATCTTTAATGCCAAATTCAGATAAATAGTGGTGCAATAATACAAAAAATTTGAATGATAATTGCTCAAATACTTAATATGATTATGATTTATTATTATTATTATTATTATTATTATTATTATTATTATTATTATTATTATTATTATTATTATTATTATTATTATTATTATTATTATTATTATTATTATTATTATTATTATTATTATTATTATTATTATTATTATTATTATTATTATTATTATTATTATTATTATTATTATTATTATTATTATTATTATTATTATTATTATTATTATTATTATTATTATTATTATTATTATTATTATTATTATTATTATTATTATTATTATTATTATTATTATTATTATTATTATTATTATTATTATTATTATTATTATTATTATTATTATTATTATTATTATTATTATTATTATTATTATTATTATTATTATTATTATTATTATTATTATTATTATTATTATTATTATTATTATTATTATTATTATTATTATTATTATTATTATTATTATTATTATTATTATGACTTATTTTTATTATTATTATTATTATTATTATTATTATTATTATTATTATTATTATTATTATTATTATTATTATTATTATTATTATTATTATTATTATTATTATTATTATTATGACTTAATTTTATTATTATTATTATGACTTATTTTTATTATTATTATTATTATTATGACTATTATTATTATTATTATTATTATTATTATTATTATTATTATTATTATTATTATTATTATTATTATTATTATTATTATTATTATTATTATTATTATTATTATTATTATTATTATTATTATTATTATTATTATTATTATTATTATTATTATTATTATTATTATTATTATTATTATTATTATTATTATTATTATTATTATTATTATTATTATTATTATTATTATTATTATTATTATTATTATTATTATTATTATTATTATTATTATTATTATTATTATTATTATTATTATTATTATTATTATTATTATTATTATTATTATTATTATTATTATTATTATTATTATTATTATTATTATTATTATTATTATTATTATTATTATTATTATTATTATTATTATTATTATTATTATTATTATTATTATTATTATTATTATTATTATTATTATTATTATTATTATTATTATTATTATTATTATTATTATTATTATTATTATTATTATTATTATTATTATTATTATTATTATTATTATTATTATTATTATTATTATTATTATTATTATTATTATTATTATTATTATTATTATTATTATTATTATTATTATTATTATTATTATTATTATTATTATTATTATTATTATTATTATTATTATTATTATTATTATTATTATTATTATTATTATTATTATTATTATTATTATTATTATTATTATTATTATTATTATTATTATTATTATTATTATTATTATTATTATTATTATTATTATGACTTATTATTATTATTATTATGACTTATTATTATTATTATTATGACTTATTATTATTATTATTATGACTTATTATTATTATGACTTATTATTATTATTATTATGACTTATTATTATTATTATTATGACTTATTATTATTATTATTATGACTTATTATTATTATTATTATTATTATTATTATTATTATGACTTATTATTATTATTATTATTATGACTTATTATTATTATTATTATTATGACTTATTATTATTATTATTATTATTATGACTTATTATTATTATTATTATTATTATGACTTATTATTATTATTATTATTATTATTATTAGTATTATGACTTATTATTATTATTATTATTATTAGTATTATGACTTATTATTATTATTATTATTATTATTATTATTATTATGACTTATTATTATTATTATTATTATTATTATTATTATTATTATTATGACTTATTATTATTATTATTATTATTATTATTATGACTTATTATTATTATTATTATTATGACTTATTATTATTATTATTATTATTATTATTATGACTTATTATTATTATTATTATTATTATTATTATTATTATTATTATTATTATTATTATTATTATTATTATTATTATTATTATTATGACTTATTATTATTATTATTATTATTATGACTTATTATTATTATTATTATTATTATTATTATTATTATTATTATTATTATTATTATTATTATTATTATGACTTATTATTATTATTATTATTATTATGACTTATTATTATTATTATTATTATTATTATTATTATTATTATTATTATTATTATTATTATTATTATTATTATTATGACTTATTATTATTATTATTATTATGACTTATTATTATTATTATTATTATTATTATTATTATTATTATTATTATTATTATTATTATTATTATTATTATTATTATTATTATTATGACTTATTATTATTATTATTATTATTATTATTATGACTTATTATTATTATTATTATTATTATTATTATTATTATTATGACTTATTATTATTATTATTATTATTATTATTATTATTATTATTATTATTATTATTATTATTATTATTATTATTATTATTATTATTATTATTATTATTATTATTATTATTATTATTATTATTATTATTATTATTATTATGACTTATTATTATTATTATTATTATTATTATGACTTATTATTATTATTATTATTATTATTATTATTATTATTATTATTATTATTATTATTATTATTATTATTATTATTATGACTTATTATTATTATTATTATTATTATTATTATGACTTATTATTATTATTATTATTATTATTATTATTATTATTATTATTATTATTATTATTATTATTATTATTATTATTATTATGACTTATTATTATTATTATTATTATTATTATTATTATTATTATGACTTATTATTATTATTATTATTATTATTATTATTATGACTTATTATTATTATTATTATTATTATTATTATTATTATTATTATTATTATTATTATTATTATGACTTATTATTATGACTTATTATTATGACTTATTATTATTATTATTATTATTATTATTATGACTTATTATTATTATTATTATGACTTATTATTATTATTATTATTATTATTATTATTATGACTTATTATTATTATTATTATTATTATTATTATGACTTATTATTATTATTATTATTATGACTTATTATTATTATTATTATTATTATTATTATGACTTATTATTATTATTATTATTATTATTATTATTATGACTTATTATTATTATTATTATTATTATTATGACTTATTATTATTATTATTATTATTATTATTATTATTATTATTATTATGACTTATTATTATTATTATTATTATTATTATGACTTATTATTATTATTATTATTATTATTATGACTTATTATTATTATTATTATTATTATTATGACTTATTATTATTATTATTATTATGACTTATTATTATTATTATTATTATTATGACTTATTATTATTATTATTATTATTATGACTTATTATTATTATTATTATTATTATGACTTATTATTATTATTATTATTATTATGACTTATTATTATTATTATTATTATTATTATGACTTATTATTATTATTATTATTATTATTATGACTTATTATTATTATTATTATTATTATTATGACTTATTATTATTATTATTATTATTATTATTATGAATTATTATTATTATTATTATTATTATTATTATGACTTATTATTATTATTATTATTATTATTATTATTATTATTATGACTTATTATTATTATTATTATTATTATTATGACTTATTATTATTATTATGACTTATTATTATTATTATTATTATTATTATTATTATTATTATTATTATTATTATTATTATTATGACTTATTATGATTATTATTATTATTATTATGACTTATTATTATTATTATTATTATTATTATTATTATTATTATGACTTATTATTATTATGACTTATTATTATTATTATTATGACTTATTATTATTATGACTTATTATTATTATTATTATTATGACTTATTATTATTATTATTATTATTATTATTATTATTATGACTTATTATTATTATTATTATTATTATTATTATTATTATTATTATTATTATTATTATTATTATTATTATTATTATTATTATTATTACTTATTATTATTATTATTATTATTATTATTATGACTTATTATTATTATTATTATTATGACTTATTATTATTATTATGACTTATTATTATTATGACTTATTATTATTATTATGACTTATTATTATTATTATGACTTATTATTATTATTATTATTATTATTATTATTATTATGACTTATTATTATTATTATTATGACTTATTATTATTATTATTATTATTATTATTATTATTATTATTATTATTATTATTATTATTATTATTATTATTATTATTATTATTATTATTATTATTATTATTATTATTATTATTATTATTATTATTATTATTATTATTATTATTATTATTATTATTATTATTATTATTATTATTATTATTATTATTATTATTATTATTATTATTATTATTATTATTATTATTATTATTATTATTATTATTATTATTATTATTATTATTATTATTATTATTATTATTATTATTATTATTATTATTATTATTATTATTATTATTATTATTATTATTATTATTATTATTATTATTATTATTATTATTATTATTATTATTATTATTATTATTATTATTATTATTATTATTATTATTATTATTATTATTATTATTATGACTTATTATTATTATTATTATTATTATGACTTATTATTATTATTATTATTATTATGACTTATTATTATTATTATTATTATTATGACTTATTATTATTATTATTATTATGACTTATTATTATTATTATTATGACTTATTATTATTATTATTATGACTTATTATTATGACTTATTATTATTATTATTATGACTTATTATTATTATTATTATTATGACTTATTATTATTATTATTATTATTATTATGACTTATTATTATTATTATTATTATTATGACTTATTATTATTATTATTATTATTATTATTATGACTTATTATTATTATTATTATTATTATGACTTATTATTATTATTATTATTATTATGACTTATTATTATTATTATTATTATGACTTATTATTATTATTATTATTATGACTTATTATTATTATTATTATTATTATGACTTATTATTATTATTATTATTATGACTTATTATTATTATTATTATTATTATTATTATTATTATTATTATTATTATTATTATTATTATTATTATTATTATGACTTATTATTATTATTATTATTATTATTATTATGACTTATTATTATTATTATTATTATTATTATTATGACTTATTATTATTATTATTATTATTATTATTATGACTTATTATTATTATTATTATTATGACTTATTATTATTATTATTATTATTATGACTTATTAGTATGACTTATTAGTATGACTTATTAGTATGACTTATTAGTATGACTTATTAGTATGACTTATTAGTATGACTTATTATTATGACTTATTAGTATGACTTATTATTATGACTTATTAGTATGACTTATTAGTATGACTTATTATTATGACTTATTAGTATGACTTATTATTATGACTTATTAGTATGACTTATTATTATGACTTATTAGTATGACTTATTATTATGACTTATTAGTATGACTTATTATTATGACTTATTAGTATGACTTATTATTATGACTTATTAGTATGACTTATTATTATGACTTATTATTATTATTATGACTTATTATTATGACTTATTATTATTATTATGACTTATTATTATTATTATTATTATTATTATGACTTATTATTATTATTATTATTATTATTATGACTTATTATTATGACTTATTATTATTATTATGACTTATTATTATTATTATTATTATTATTATTATTATTATTATTATTATTATTATTATTATTATTATTATTATTATTATTATTATTATTATTATTATTATTATTATTATTATTATTATTATTATTATTATTATGACTTATTATTATTATTATTATGACTTATTATTATTATTATTATGACTTATTATTATTATTATTATGACTTATTATTATTATTATTATTATGACTTATTATTATTATTATTATTATGACTTATTATTATTATTATTATTATGACTTATTATTATTATTATTATTATGACTTATTATTATTATTATTATGACTTATTATTATTATTATGACTTATTATTATTATTATGACTTATTATTATTATGACTTATTATTATTATTATTATTATTATTATTATTATGATGACTTATTATTATTATGACTTATTATTATTATTATGATGACTTATTATTATTATGACTTATTATTATGATGACTTATTATTATTATTATTATTATTATTATTATTATTATTATGATGACTTATTATTATTATTATTATTATTATTATTATTATTATGATGACTTATTATTATTATTATTATTATTATTATTATTATTATGATGACTTATTATTATTATTATTATTATTATTATTATTATTATTATTATTATTATTATGATGACTTATTATTATTATTATTATTATTATTATTATTATTATTATTATGACTTATTATTATTATTATTATTATTATTATTATTATTATTATTATTATTATTATTATTATTATTATTATTATTATTATTATTATTATTATTATTATTATTATTATTATTATTATTATTATTATTATTATGACTTATTATTATTATTATTATTATTATTATTATTATTATTATTATTATTATTATTATGACTTATTATTATTATTATTATTATTATTATTATTATTATTATTATTATTATTATGACTTATTATTATTATTATTATTATTATTATGACTTATTATTATTATTATTATGACTTATTATTATTATTATTATGACTTATTATTATTATTATTATTATTATTATTATTATTATTATTATTATTATTATTATTATTATTATTATTATTATTATTATTATTATTATTATTATTATTATTATTATTATTATTATGACTTATTATTATTATTATTATTATTATTATTATTATTATTATGACTTATTATTATTATTATTATTATTATTATTATTATTATTATTATGACTTATTATTATTATTATTATTATTATTATGACTTATTATTATTATTATTATTATTATTATTATTATTATTATGACTTATTATTATTATTATTATTATTATTATTATGACTTATTATTATTATTATTATTATTATTATTATTATTATTATTATTATTATGACTTATTATTATTATTATTATTATTATTATTATTATTATGACTTATTATTATTATTATTATTATGACTTATTATTATTATTATTATTATGACTTATTATTATTATTATTATTATTATTATTATTATTATTATTATTATTATTATTATGACTTATTATTATTATTATTATTATTATTATTATTATTATTATGACTTATTATTATTATTATTATTATTAATACTTATTATTATGACTTATTATTATTATTATTATTATTATGACTTATTATTATTATTATTATTATTATTAATACTTATTGTTATTGTTATTGTTATTGTTATTGTTATTGTTATTGTTATTGTTATTGTTATTGTTATTGTTATTGTTATTATTATTATTATTATTATTATTATTATTATTATTATTATTATTATTATTATTATTATTATTATTATTATTATTATTATTATTATTATTATTATTATTATTATTATTATTATTATTATTATTATTATTATTATTATTATTATTATTATTATTATTATTATGCCTATTATGATGATTTTGATGATGATGATGATGATGATGATGATGATGATGATGATGATGATGATGATGATGATGATGATGATGATGATGATTGAATTTTTGGCTTCTTTCTTTGTGTCAATTTAATAATTGGTTTAAATTCTGTATGCCGCATAGTTCATATGCGCTCACAGCATTATATTCCTATTCTGTGGCAGCAGCGTTTTTGGCCGCCATTTCCATGTTAAATTTACTAAACGTTTTAATTTTATAAAATGATTGTTTTGTTATTATACGTTATAAGTAACTTCTCAACTCCTTTGTTTGCTAAGTCAAATCTTATCGTATTATGTTAGGTTAGCCCTTCCCTAGTTAACTATACGAATAAGTGAGGAATTGGTTGTTAGAGACCATTTATAGTATACCCTGATTCACGTCCAATACAACATATTAGCTTCTTGGATTCTTCAAGTTAGACACAGTCCAGAAATGACAGTAGGGTGGAATCCAGTTATTTAGGTTCGTGCGAAAACTTGCAGAACAGAAACACTTGTGACCTTTGATACTGGACCCTTTTAAGTGCCAAATGCACAGCTGTTGCTTCTGCAGCTGTTTTTTATCTTTCATATTAAAGATGTGCACATTAAGTAGCAGTTTCTCTATGCTCATTAGAGGTAAAAAACCCTAACAAATGGTTGATGCTATGATATATTTTAGATCGTGACTTTGTTTACATGTCTTTTTTAATGAGACTAGAGCCCGGCTATCCGTGTACTACTAGGTTTTCAGTACTGCGGTCAGGTCTTCACTTTTTTTTTAATTTTACGTCCTACAACGTTAAGTCATATAGGACGGTGAATGAAATTAGTGGAACGGTCCAGGGTCCATGGAGCCTAGAGCTACCCGACATTCGTCTTTCAGGATAAGGGAAAACCCCGGATAAAACCTTATCCAAGTAATTCACCCTGACCGAGATTCGAACACGGAACCTCTTGAACGTGAGGCAGACATGCTACCATCTACGCTACCGAGACGGGCACTTCACCTTTTGTATCATGCGGTGTGGTTCGATCTAATGCCGGCAGGCACAGCGCAGTAGGGCCTTTAAAGTTTCTGGATTGTACATCCTGGTAGAGCACAACTTCGTTACAATTATCCATCCACAGGGACAACTACAGATCGGAGTTATCTATACCAATGTATAGGTATTTGGTCACTCAATGGATCCAGTATAACTGTATCTGAAAACTTCTACCTGGCCTACCAGGAACCAATGCGAAAGAAATATCTCTCTCTCTCTCTCTCTCTCTCTCTCTCTCTCTCTCTCTCTCTCTCTCTCTCTCTCTCTCTCTCTCTCTCTCTCTCTCTCTCTCTCTCTCTCTCTCTCTCTCAAAGAGGGGGGACAGTGTTTTGAATATGCGGTATCTACTGGTGTTTATATTATATACCTACTATTGAACATTCTGTCTATACTGAATATTCATATAACCAAAGTGAAGGAACCTTTAAGAATTAGCTTACGCCAAGTGTCTTGGATACCTTAACATACATTGATTGTATGTTGTTCATTAATTAGTAACCAAATGTAAGTCAAATTAAGGATGCGAGTTCACGTAACTTCGCGGTTTACTAAAAGTTATTTTAAAAATTTCTTCAGGTGTTTATAAGCATTGAGAATTGATGATAGTGTAGTATATAAAGCAATATACATTTACCTATAAAGCAGTAACCTCTTCCATTAATATGAATTTAAAAGGAATTTAATTTTTTTAAATAGTCCTAACATTTTTAAATACAAAACCAAGACCATACAGTTTATATAATAGGTGTTGGTATAAAAGCAGGAAATCATATTTCCACAAAATGAGTTGTCCTTACTTCTATTTTCCTGACAAAACCACCCTGTCACTTCTTCCGCTGGGCCTCTCAATCGTACAGTCCGACAACACGGCAGTTCTATCTGATACACTACCTGTCTGAACTTCGCACTGTGTTGTTCCCCCGACACACCCTGAAAAATTTCTGTGACTGCTAACTAAAAACCTCATATACAGTTCTACGTGCAAAGTCTTTAAGCCTATTTTAATAGTTAATGATATAACTGTGGCTAAAACACCAAAATCTATGGTTGCTGGAATACAAAAATGGCTTGTCTTTATTCCATTCGCTCAATTCAGAAACTTCCTGCGTTGTCCCCACATTGTGTATTTAATTATAGCATATGTAAAAATATATAACTAATAATAAAAGAAAGATTCAGTATCTTTCATAAAACATCGTTAAATAAGTTAGGCGCAAAGTTAGTTTTAGGCCAGGTTCGATTCATGGCGACGGTATTCGAGAATTTTGGTGTACAACACGGCATCGGGGCTGGTTTTCTTCGGGATCTCCGGTTTCCTCTACCATAATTCCACCAACTGCTCCATTATCATCTTTCCTTTCATTCATTTCACCCTCATTCTGACATCTGCTTCTCTCACTCTCGTACCAGGCATTGGGCTGATCACCCATCCTCGATTCTCCATCTGATCCACAGCTTCTGTTCCTCACCCAACGTCTAAAGACATAAGGGATGGTGGAACAAGAATCTCCTAACACTACCATAGTGGTAACAGTAGACAAGTTGAAAAGATGAGGGGGGAAAGGTATTTTTACATATAACTTGATTTCTATGTAAATACATTTGGCACACGTGTGTGGTTTGTGGAGCATGGTACTTCAGTGCCTTCTTAATAACTGAATAAAGTTCAAGGAATTAGGACTTAAATTGGCATTTTGCTTCTCAGAACACATTGTGTATGATGAATTGATAAAATAAATCTCTCTTTACTATCAGCTTTAGCGCAAATCAACGGTCTTCTCTTACATTTAAGTGAAAAATTAATTTTAATTTTGAAATACTAATGTAGCCAATGTTTCTTCGCATCAGTTATGCCCGCGTTAATTAATGGATCTGAGTATTTGTACTGCGATAGAAAATCATTAATTTAAAATTATTCCCTCGGAGTTTCTCAACCTGGCTAACTCGGCCACTTAGATTCTTCTCTGGCTAGTTCATAATTCGCCCTTAGTGGAGAAGAGAGAGGGCGAAATAAATTCTTCCTTTTTTCTGGAGCTCGATTTAATTATACAAAAGTTAATTGCTGGAAGAGAATCTCCTCTATAGTCCATAATACCGGGTAATCGCATTTCTTTAAAGTCCGATAGATTAGAAGGGAATAAACTCCAGAAGAGTTTCCGAAATCCTTTGCTGAAAACCTTCTGATGCCTTAATCCGTACTTAAATGATACAAATGATACAATAATAAGGTACTTTGAACCTAAGCTATTCAATCTCAGTAAAGCAAATGTATGTCTAGGCACAGATGTATTCGAGAAGTGTCTTTGTCATTTTCAAAGCTTAAGACATTTCTTAGCGAAGAAAGTGTTTGATATTAATTTTGAACCTGAGTGTGGTTAGATTATGACTGTAATACGTACACTAAAATGCAGCATTTTTCAACACAGAAGTATTAAATATAGAAGTTGTGTTAATTTATGTGAAACATTTATTGCAATGCACAGCTGATTTTTTTCTTAGTAGGCAGAAGTTTTGAAGTAAGTTCAGAAATTCATATTTCGTTTGCACACTGCAAGTGCAGAGTCTTAATGTGTTCATAACGAATTTATATCATCTTTGTTTTAGATGTGTCAAGGTAAACCTAGAGAAAAACGAATGCAAGGAATATAAGCAAGCCAGTTATTTAGCTGGCAGATGGAGGCACGTCTGTTTGTTACCCTAATGTGTGTCGAGAAGCCAAAGGTTTCTTCAACTTTGTAAACAAATAAGGTTCCGAGGTGGGGATTCTGCGCCTAAGCGACCGGTATTCAGTGTCAACAAAACACTTAAAACGCTGAGCTACCTTCAGATTTTACGATTTACGTTACACACGCTGTCTCAGATACCGTCGAGCATCACTTAGACACAGGGTTTCTGAAGCAGTTGGCTTCAACTTATCACCACACAAACAATTGTCAGTAGAAAGAATGCGAACAACAGCTATCACTGATAGATAAAACACGTTTTGAGAGCTGTCTGTAAACACTAAAACACTGAACGTGAGATGAGGGTAATTGGGACCTGGGACATCCTTCTTATGGTCTAGTAGATAGTAGTTAAACCTTATTTATCTTCGTCCTGATTTTGTGACTTTAAAATACCTAGGGCTGTTAATGAAATTTTTATACACGAAATTCATGCGCATTAGTCCATATTCATGAGCTAAATACCGTGTTTATAAACCTAGTAATTAATTGGATTTTAAATTATGAACGTTTCAATTGAACGCTAGTTTGTTTGTGACTTACCACGTCTTTTATTGCAAGTACAAGTTGAAAATTAGATCAGTATCAGCATTCGATGACTGATATAAATGTTTCTACTCTAACCTCTCAAAGAGGCTTTTTATGATGAACATAACTTTGAAATTTATTAAAGCAAGTTAATTAGCTGTGTTAACAAATATATGGTTATATACTCCCAAGGTTTATTCAACTTTATACGTTTATCCCTGAGGAACAGAAAATTATGCTTCCTTATGACGTTGTGCGGACAGTTAAAATTAATATTATTATACTATACAATGATTCTTTAAACAAACTGGTAGTATTGTCGCAAGGCATTGTTGTGGTGGGTGTGGCCGGGGCGTGTAAGTAGACAGATAGGGCAGCGCGGAGCTAAAAGCTTGGCAAAAGAGAGAAAGAAAGAGACAAATAGATGTCTGGAAGGTTCGCCTTTCTTCTGGTGATTGTTAGGGAACGTTCCACTAATTTCTAGAAAAATGAGTGGAGATATAAAAGAAGCCCTGGCTAGTGTATCGGCGGTCAGTCGTAATTGAACTTGATAATCGTGTGCATGCAGCTGTGCTTGTGGTCGTGTGGCAGACGACCATGAAGGTTGTATTTGTGTCTGTTACGTAATTCTGCTACTGGCATGGCTGTACCAAAACGTGTTTCTACGTAAATAAAGAGCAGTTTGAATTTCTGCAAACTAGACTTTTAATTTTACGATCCCACAAAGTCACAGTATTTGGGAACATTGCATGTATAAACACACGCACTATGTAAACGTGTTTAATTTCTAAAACACATAAATAATAGGTACAAGCGGTATTGTATGCTGCCAAAAGTTCACTACCGAGATTTGATAAGTAAATGTTTAGAGATGCATTAAATTAAAAATATGCTGTTAAAACTCAGCAATTTCCCAAAGATGTGACGGGAAGATTTAAAAAGAATCCTGCCCAAGATTATCCTTTACATAGGGCAAATTTTTGGAAATTTTTACACTCTATAAAACATCTCTACAGATTTCCATTAAGCTGGCGTACGTTTACGATGATTTTGTAACAAAAGAAATGTGTGTGATTATATATAATTTTCTGGAACTGGACTTTGAAGACATAGTCATTCTGAACGACTTGTTTCTCTGGTGACCGTAAGAGAGACGAAAACTTATTACACAAAATACTAGATATCCTAAAGGCGCATATGTCCTCTATCTCTCTCACTCTCACTCACTTTCTCACTCTATAGATAATCGTTTCTGAGATAATATTTGTTATTTTTCTTGAAACTGCAATAATTGGGGTTTCCTTTAATACCAAGTAGTCATTTGTTTCGTATGCCTTGGTCATGAAAATAAATTGGAATTTTAAATAAGAGACATTCGTGTGAACATAACACCAAATATTTTCTGTATAATTTTAATTGTATATAACTAATGATGCATAGCTTAAATTAAATATTGATAGGCATGCTCAGCAAAAGGATTATTTTAAATGATTGTTGGGGTTTGTGAATTT
>CM060950.1:99807436-99924936 GCA_030765055.1 Mantis religiosa
GATCTTTGATCACGAGTGTTGCCCTTATTCTAATCAACCAAGTTTAAAATTCGTAACCGCCACTAAGTTCTCGTCAATTATAATTTCTTAGGCCAACATTTATTCTAAATTTTAAATATTTGATACTACATAACCAGAAAGTAGTGCTTTTCGATTCATCAGTGTGTTCTTTATACTTGTTCTATGCAGGAATATTGTTTCCTTTAAGTTAAAAAATGAGCTCCTTTCTTACCTTGTGTGAATTTGCTGTGGTTTAATTATGTATATATGCCACGACACTTACAAAAATTTCATCATGAAGCTCCTTTATCTGTGATTACTGCTTAAAACTCTGCAGCCTTCATCGGTTTAGTAAGATAAAGTTTTTATAGAACTTTAACTTTGTTTTCTGTGTGGTGTTGCAATTTATTCAAGTAAATATATTTTAATAAATATGTTGCGAAGGGATATAGGAACTACGTTATTTATAATTATACCTTCTATCAAATATCTTGCAGTTTTTTCTTTATGCTTATATTACCACCGTTTTTACCACCGAAAGAATTTTGTCACCATTATCTTTAATATGAAATATAAAATGTGAAATTCTACAAATAGTATTCTAAAATCTGCAACATGGAACTCTTTGTTGACGATTTGTCTCTAGAGTTTCGCCAATAGTCTAATGTTACTCCCTTTGGAAGCATCACAATAGCATAATGGTTCTTCAGCTCAGTCGCTCATAATGGTTTTCCAATGCATCCTTTTGGTGCTTTTATTTTGTCCCTTTTTATACGAAGAGACATGAGTCTAAAAGCATATTCATCGGGATTTATTTTCTCAGCCCTATATCCCCAACAAATAAATAAATATGTTGGTGTTGCATTATATAACGTTCTTTATTCAATCTTGTACAAACTGTTCCAACAAATCCTCCTTTATGTACTTCAAGTTAACCAAAATGCACTCGTATGAATTTCCTTTATATAGATATAGATAGATAGCCTTTACTGCCGTAAACTTTACAGTATAGCAGCGTCATAAATTAAAACTTTCCAAGCCACATTATAAAAGTCATTTATAGAATACAATGGGTTTACCACCAATGTATGGTGTATATTCCTTTTTAAACCTAAAATAGGGAGTTCTCTTAATCTTTGTGGTAAGACATTATATAATTTAATCGAAACGACTATAAAACTATTCTGAATTTTAGTGTGCCTAAAATTTATTTATATATAAATTCAAACAGTTGCGTGTTGAGTAATTATGTATATTAGAGCAAAGCATAAAGTTGTTCACATTTTCTTAAGCATATAAAAGAAAATTCATCACATTCATCGATGGCAACGTTAAAGTACCTAAATGAATAAAATGTGATTTACAATTTTCTTTCGATTTTGTTGTGCAAAATAAATATCTTAGATGCTAAAGAGTTATATCTTCAGAAATGTATACCATAATTAACATGCGAATAAACATGAACACAGTAAACCACCGTTAGGACACCTGTGTTGACACAGTTACTTAAAATTCCCAACATGAAAATTCCTGTGGTGATCTTTATTGATATATAATTGATATGTGTTGACCAGCCAAGGTCTGAATGGACATAAATACCTGAAAACTTTATAGAGGAACCAAAATCATTAGTGTTAAATTTATACTGAATATCGGTGGTTTTTCCAGTGTTTGTACTCAGATTGTTCGCGTTACACCAATCATTAACCCCTGCTTTATCATTAATTCATCAGCTTTAGCATTAAAATTAATAGCTAAATCATCTGCATAAAGATATGGACTAAGGCTTTTGTTACAAATTGAAACAGAAGATCATTAATATAGACAATAAAACGTACTGGTCCCAAATTTTGAGCCTTTTGGAGCACCATAATTTACAGGTTTGAACTCCGATAATCTTCCTTTAAAACAAGTTGCATGGGACATATTACTAAGATAAGAATTTATAAATTTAATGCTTTTGTCCTGAAGGACATAAAACTATGTTTCTCTAAAAGAATATTAGGATAGGCGAGATTGAAGGCTCTGGAAAGATAAAAAAATCTACTTGATACTATAGATATGCATATTATATATTTACTTTTATTGTATTCCGGAAATACAGTAAACTTATGCATTTGAAAATTCGTGTGTGCGCGCGTCTGAGAGGGAGAAATATTTGATGAACTCTCACTTGACTTTACCTAATTACTAATATATATATATATATATATAATATCACAGTTCGTTCATCAAAACACTTTCTATGTATCACAATACTCCATAATGTCTGCTTCTGGTGATGAACAGTTGTGCCTATAATTTAAACTGTAAAGAAACAATTCAAAATTTGCTCTTTTTGCAAGCGCAGGGCCGTTTATGATGATTTTATACGTCACTGAAATGACAGAACAAAACAAAAACTTATTTAAGAAAACGAGTTCTCAAACATAGGTGGCTACAAAAAGGGAATTTAAAATTATACATATATAAATTAATTTGGAGCTAGGCAAAGACTTTCCTTTTCCAATATTCATATATTTTACGCAGGAATACAACCATTTCATGTTGAAAGCACCAGTAATAAGAATAAGGGTATTATGTATCTACGTATTACGTCTCCTTTGAAATAAGAACTACGTTCTCACCAAAATGATTCACCCTTTGATGAGAACTCCCACAGTGCCGCTTCTTTTTGATGAAAAAAATTAAAAGTAGTCGATCTATTGAATGTCTGTGCTATGGGAAGAGCCCTCGAAGTCCTTGAAGTCATGAGGGGGAGGATCTTGCTCGTCTCTTTTGCTCTGACCCTCTCTCCGTCTCAAGAAGTATGTCCTGAGAAGAGCTCAGGAGTAAATCCTTTATCGTCCACTTTAACAAGAAATCCGAAACTTTAACTCGCTCAGGCACAATTCTTTGTTTAGTTTTATCTTCTGTCGCTTCTGTAATCTTCGTAGGGTTAATGGTTGGGTATATCTCCATTATTTTATTTTAATGATTGTAAGTAAAGCAGGAGCCGTGCTTCCAGATATTATTGTATGAGGCATATGAGGTACTTTTTACTATTTTTCAAGACAAATTTTAACCAATAAATAATAAATAAGAACTAATATGTTTACTATAATATTTGCATGATATGAAAAATTGGCGTAATTAGAATAAAAATTCATTACCTTTCTTATAGAAAGTGCACATTTAAACTTGACATTCCCTTTACAAGTGTGTGACCCCTTATGACTATGTGTCAGTGTGAAATAGGGATTACGTCATTCATGTTACGAAATAAAACAAGAACACTAGGCGTATAAATGTATAGTTATGTATACGATTTGGAAATGGGACAAAAGATATATTGAACTTCGGAATATCTTGGAAAACACCATCTATATCAGCTTGTATAGCCGGTAGTAGAAATGCTTTTGTAAAAAATCGGTTTAAGACCATAAGATATTCTGGATTTCAGTGCATTTCAAAAATACAGGTAGAACCTTATACTACAACTGAACGATGTTGCGACCAAGTAGCTGGACGACCCACATTTGGAGGTCCCATGTTTGATATTCTCTGGTCGTCTACGCTAGCCCATGGTTTCTTATTTATTTGTTTCTCTGAGTCCGTAGGTAAATTTCAGAATGAGTTGTTTCTATCAGGAACGTTCTGTCTTTTATTTTCCCACCCACCATTTTCTTAATTACCATATGTCTCGGTATTGTAGGACTGGCGGTTTGCGTCTGAATAATGCATGCATGGTTCGTAGGAGGACTGCCCGGTCAGGACTGTCCTCCAGATCGGCCCCACCACTTTAGATCACCGGGGTTAATGCTCATATTGACGTCGTCAGGGGAGACCGAAGGCTCCAAAACGCCAAGTAAAATTCGTGTACAGGTAACGTAAACTCCAACTAAGAGACGGTGTAATCTCCGGCACCAGAAATTAGTAAACTCCTCCATATCGACCAGCTTAGCATTTTACTTCCCAGTTTAGCACATGGAGTACCGCCTATCATAATGTTATATTCGTCGTTATTTTTTATTAAGTTGATGCGGAAAAAAAGGTTTGAGCAGGGTACAGCAATTTATCCTCAGGGAGAGCAATGAGTTCCGTCAAAGGGTTTGCGTGGATATGTACGAGTAAGAATGGTTCTAATGACACTGGAATGCCCGTTTCAAACTGGTTTAATGACTACTTCTTTTTATCATCACATCAAACTCGAATTTGCCGTCCAAGGGTTACCGATATATCAATGTTCAGAGTTACCATATGTAGACTGCTTAGTACACGATAACACTCAATTCTTTACTCGTGTATGAACCAACATATATCTTTTATCATCGCTTCTGGTCTGCCTTCGCCCAAGACAGAAGCAGATGACCGTCTTAATGGCTTTCCTGCCACAAACTGCCTTTAATACAGCTGCGTGTGTCTGACTATCACCTCATGAAGCCCTTTATTCACAACAAAACTCCCTTTTGTGACACTTTTGTCCATTGTGATTATTAGTCTCGGTCATGCCATTATTACGGGTCCGAACAATTCTTTTCAAACAGTGTCAGGTATCATTCATTGAGAATACCTGCTAGGAACACTGTTTCTCCTGTGTCTTTTTTTACACGACTCAACCAAATGGACCTGCCTGCACGTGTTGTAAAAAGGACACACAATTTCTTTGAAATCCATTACGATTGTTTACTTATTGCAATCCTTAATTTCGGTATCAAAGTCTATAATTAGCATTACACTATGATAAATCGCATATGCATAGTTAAAACACCTTTCCTAAGTCAGAATTAAATTAACACTGTATCTGCCTACTAATTTTAGTAAAATATGCTCTTTTAACGAAATCGTAACTTGCTTTATCCCTCAGAAAATACGTTGGCGTAAAAGTGACGTGTGTATATTTAGGTATTTTCTTTGTGTTTTCCTATAGCGTTTTCCTCTATATCCACGCGGAGTTTATATGTTTACAGGGCGACATTTTGTTAGTGCATCTCAAAGGTGTGTTGATTTACGTGTTTTGTGCGTTTACGATTTAAAATGAATTAAAATACTGAACAAAGAATCTCTCTCAAATTTTGCATTGCAAATGGTATTTCGTGTGCCTGATCGTGAAAATGTTATAAAGGGCTTACGGTGAATCGACTTTATAGAAATCTCATGCGTATGAGATTTACGGTGAATTCAAAAGTGATCGAGATGTGGTGGAAGATTTACGTCGTTCTGCTCAACCATCAACTCTGTAACAGAACATCCCAAAATAAGGAACTGGTATCTGAAAATAATCTGAGAGAGGTTGGTATATATATATATATATATATATATATAATAATCTGAGCGTTAGACGGCGTTTAGAGAGTACAAATACCAGATTTGTAGAATGACAATGGATTCTGGAACACATGGATTTTGCACCACGATAACGCCCTAGCTCACAAGGCATCATTGTGAACGAATTTCTGGCCTAAAACTCAACAAATCTCATCGAACACCGGCCCATTCACCTCATCTGACTCCGGCTTATTTCTTTCTCTTTCCAAAACTCAAGTTACCACTTCGAAGCACCCGTTTTCAATGGATAGAAGACAAAAGTGGAATTCACGGCGACAATTTTCAAATATTACGAAAAATGCCTACAAAACTGTTTTGATAATTGGGTTATTGGTTGGCATAAATGTATAATTTCGCAAGGGGCCTACTTTGATGGCTATTAAATAAAATTGGATGAATAATGCATATTTTGTATTACTTTGACCAATACCCGGACTTAATTAACACAGTAGTATGTATAATAACATATATATATCCGTGTATTAGATTCAAAGCTCACTAATAATAACGATGGGTTACAATCTAGGCAATGTAAGTTTTAATGGCTGGAAGTCTGGCAATGCAGTTAACTCTTTACAGCTCAAATTGTTTTGCTACTTATGACGATGTTCCCCTAATCAGCAAATGCGCTTTCATATGCCTATAGACACTATGAACCAAGCGATTCCAAAAACCACGTTCATTTAACCGAGACATTAACTATCCATCCATTGAAACCTGACCGTCGCGAGTTCGAGTCCCAGATACCGCAGTCAAATGAGCCTGTGGTAAAAGATGGAGAGGGCCTACGTTAAAATCGGCTATGAAAGCACGCGTGGATGATGACGGAATTTCACTTGTTTACAGCTGCATTGATTTTGCTTATTTTTCTTAAAATGTAACGCAACTTGAATGACAAAAATATTTTAATATTAGTAAAACTGAAATACATATTTTGTATTAATATCGAATTGCTAGCGTAATATGAAAATAGTAAAATACGCTGTTAAAATCTTTTAAAGTCTTGGATAAAACATATCATTGATTCAAACTTACAATGGTCAATACAGTGTTAACAGATCAGGTTAAGGCAATAACTTAGTGTGCTGTATCCGCCTTATTAACATTACTCGAAAATTGGTCAATCAGAGGGCTGTTCTCGTATATGTTCTTCATAAAAACATGTAGCTAAATCCGTTATACAGAAAAATACACGATATTGGTTAATTTGTGAAGATGTTTGTAGAAACAACCTACTTTTATGATTTCAGCGGTGTGGTATCAAAGAGTATCAGGCAGATTGACACCAACTTCGCTCAAGAATTATTTATGCACTTGCGCTGATTGTTACTTGTAATGTAGAGTAACTTATACAGAATTAATTTCTCTACCCTTTTAACATACTTAAACAATAGAAATTAATTACTTAAACAACTTTGATATAATAACTAAATGCTCGATCCATTAATATCCATCTGTGGATATACTTATAGCAGTCTTGACTATAAAGAGGGAACCGTGTTGCATTAATCTATGGTAATGGTTTTACTAGTACAGTCAAAATAGATTGAGCCTGTTAAGGAAAGTTTATTACCCGGGAATTAGAAGCTTCCCTTATGGTTAGGTATATCCTTGAAAATTTACACATATTTTCCAATGTCCGTAACGTTTTTGGAAACAAATGTGAAATCCATTTTATCTTTCGTTGTATAGGGCGCTTCACATACGTTGAACCTTCAGGTCGAAGCGAAACCCTGCCCATTTAAAACTTACTATAAGAAATGTCAAAAAAGGAGTTGTATAGCTACAGTCCCATAAACTTTTCAAGAGATAATATATTACATTATGTTAGACACAGAGTGCAAACGGATGTCGCATTGAACCTCAGTGCTGCTATTTTTCCTCACAGCCGGAAGGGTCCATGTGAGTTCCAGAATTTGGGCGTGGGACATGAGAAAGCGTCGGTGCTTTATTTAGGCGCCAGGTACTTTCGTGTAACCGCTAGCCTCACGGGTTTCGACATTGGTCTCTCCTGTGGGGACAGGCGATTACAGGGTGCCGGTACACAAAGAACAAGTTATAGAGCGCAAATTCTGCTACGAAGCAGCGCCACACTCGTTCCTTTGCTAACACTACCGACTTTATTGAAATGATAGTGAAATGAATGGAGGGAACAGGCCTTAATTTGCTTTGTGGTCAAAAATATCCGCAAAAAGCCTTTTGGTGACATCAGTTGGTCACCGAAAAACAAACTGAAAACTTCCGATTGCGAGTTCTAAGTGTTGACCATATGAGACACCCCGCTTGGTCCTATTTTGGATAGGGGAGATATGACGTCTATAATTCATTGAGGATATCAGAAATACGTAACATTTCTATACTGCCTTGAAAAGCCAATGCATATTCAGTTTGTATACGCTAAACTAATTTATTGGAGGGTGGTAATGTAGTTCAAAAGGTGTACCAAATGCAGTAGTTCGCATTCAGTGCAGTGTGTGTTAACTCCGTACGATATATTTTCTTAAAGATTAAGATATTAATTGTGTGTTGATTTGATTACTTGAATTTTAAATGAGACTATTTATACATTTATTGACTCATTAAGAAATTTATCGCCACTAGGAGAAATTCATGCTTAAAAATGAAACTGATGCTATGTGTACACTCAAAGGGAGCTACCAATAAGATCATAATTCAGTGAACAAGTTATTACCATTTGAATTTTATAAGTATTGAGTATTGGTCATACAACTCTATTGATATCGTTAATCGAGTATCAAAAAGGAGCGGTACATTTCCATCACTGTGTAGGAATATTCCAAAATGAAATATATTTTGGCAACAAAGCAGGCACTGAAATTACAGTCAGTGTGCATGAATATCAGTTATCACTAATTTTATTCAAAAAGCTTGTGTAAAATTTTCTTCTGCTTGATGAGATGAATTCCAAGAAACGCACAAAAGCAATTACCGAAGAAGGTTTGGCACAAAGTTTGCTAACGCCTTGAAATGTAGGCTAACATTTGTGACGCGAAAGGAAAGTCGCATGACAAAGCGATAAGGGACTAGAAAATGGCCATTCGGTTTACGTCTACAGAGCTTTGGACTGTTCCGGTGCTCTGACGTCGCTTCCTGTCATTACGAGCATCATCAGCCTCCGCGACGCTTGTGCGATAAGACGCCCCATCAGTCGCGCTCCAAGATAACGCGTTCCTCTTCGCTGAGGACTCTGAATGTCGCTAACTCTCTTAGAGGCCAGCATAAGGATTTGCACTAAACAAAACTGTCACCTATAACATAAACACAGCCAGTGCACTACAAAATATTCTGCTTAATTTGTCAAAGTTTGGAACATTGCATCACAGGAATCTGTTGCGGCAAATCCCGACATACAGTACAGTGTGTCCATAAACTCTTTCCTACATTACTACTTCCTATAGAATGAAAACTATAAGAGCCTAGTGGTTTACCGGGAGAAACACGAGTCAGTTGCAGAATTTAATGCCATGTTGGCACGTTGGCCATAGTACCTCAAACGGTTAGAGCGGCTGGACGGAAACCAGAAGATCCGTGGTTCAAATCCCGGCTATGGCATTGAAGTTTTCAGTCTGGCTCTACACTTTTATAAGAGCTACAGTTGCGTGGTTTTCTCCAACTCTCAAATTTTGTAACACAAGTTGTTAGTACACTTCCACATGTGCGCAGTTTGTCGCCCTCTTAATATCTAAGTGGTATTCTCTCCATACATTCTGCAGCATTTCTCTTCTCAAAGTGTCCATATCAAGTACACGTTTTGCATATACTCTGTCCTGTATATAGACATAAAGAAAAAAATTCTAGGTGCCTATAACTGGGTACCGTGATGACCAGGGTGTGGCACCATCGTGCCCAATCTATCAGCTATTCAGCAACTCTCTGACGTTTAATCCCCAATGTGGTGTAGCATCATCCTGCTGGAATATCACCGTGGGTTGCAGGTGATTAGATTGCGGTACAACATAAAGCTGTACCATGTCGAGGTAAAATATCGTAGCTCTTACTGAGTTCTCAATAAAAAAGCTTGTGTTATCTGAACGCTTTAACCACAGAGGTGAAGCTACTTGTGTAACACTTTATGCACTGTGGCCTGTAGAATTTCGAGTTCACAAGACGCACAACAAGTAGACTTGGAAGGGCTTCTTTGATATGCTTGTTCCACAATCTCAGCGCTTGCTTCTGTTACGGACGGACGGTGGTTACACTTTCAGTCTCCTTAAACTTCGTGTACCAAATAACGAACGGTTTGTAATCGGCTGGTGCCCATCCACATTACATCCTAAACCTCCTCTGAACAGTAATTGGAGGGACCACGTCTCATGGTACCATAAAACACATTGCGCTTTCTTTTGGTTTGACGGCATGTTAGTTTATACCGAAACAAACAACACAAAATCAAAAACAGGACTTTGAGAGCTTCTCTGATATCTGCCACAAGCCACACAGCTCTAGCTGTAGTAGTTTTAATTCTTTAGGAAGTTTTACTTTTGGAAATACTTTATGGACACCCTATATTATAACGTATCCATTCCTAGCGGTTCTTTACTCTCCTTTCCCGTAGCTTAGATTCACAATTTTTGTCGATACCTTTGGATTTTGTTTCCCAGTTTTATTTGATTTACCATTTCGTTAGAACACACTTATGGAAGAGGTGTACTAATACCAATCAATGCTTCTGGTTTTCTCTATTTAATGCTGGTAGATGTGGTAGTTTGTGTTAGATAACAGCCCCGGGTAAGCTAAACTATTATGATTCGAACGAAAGTCGGACGCTTAAGACTATGTACAAGTTGGGTTGTAGTTGCAGGCTTAATACTATCAGGCACGCAGTACAACAATTTCAAACCATAGATCATGCTAGATCTATTCAATTTTGCCAGGAGATGCATAGCAATGTTAAACCATGATTCTACGGGTATCATACTATGAAATTCAATATTTATAAGAACAGCCCGCCTGGGTAGCGTATAATAGGCTCTATGGACCTTGGGATCATTTGAGTATCATTTCATCCATTTCATTCATCGTCTGATATAACTTAACACTGAAGAACGTAAATAAAAAAAGAAAATTATAGGAATATCCGCTGCATCACAGCTGGATGCAGGACAAGGTCTGTAACCCGACACCTGCGTCCTCCATCGCTGTTCGCAACGGGTTCTTATTTGTAGTATGAAATATCAACACGATTATTTTTAAAATATACAATACGCAGATAGTATAATAAAACCCCTTCAGGTTTCTCTGCTATCAATAC
Source organism: Mantis religiosa (assembly GCA_030765055.1). Taxonomy (NCBI): domain Eukaryota; kingdom Metazoa; phylum Arthropoda; class Insecta; order Mantodea; family Mantidae; genus Mantis; species Mantis religiosa. Next base: position 99,818,016 of record CM060950.1, read on the forward strand.
TTGCAATACATCGTTAAATAGATGCCCGGCGATCGCTCACTCTGGCGTAGGTTTTTCGTCACTTCCAAGGGTCGGTAAAAGAATGCTCGGATGGCACATCTTCTAACACGACTTTACTATCCCTTTTGTCTCATACCGATCATTTTCTTAAGATCATTCTCTTTTCTTTAAAGGTTGTAGAACCAAGCGTCAGAGTTCGGTGCGATGCAGCTAGCTGCACAGGAATCTACGGCTAAACATGCGTCGGTGGGGACTGCCCAGTCAAGACTCGTCTCCACTTGGACTTCCCAGGGGTTCGTGAGTGGGCTCGGTTGGCATCGTATGCATTCGTACGGAAAACGTTAGGCACCCCTTCCATGGTCTTGGCCATTGTTATCCGAATCTGATCGCCGTTCAAGTTGCTCTTCTCAACCCTCACTCCGAGTTGACAAAATAGATATATAGAAGTCAGAATGTCCTACGTGCATTTCTCTGCTTCAGGTTTGGGGGCCCTTTTAGATTTGCTTTTGCATTTTATATAGTGTATTAAGATTTTAGGAAATAATCATAGATTGTTACTCCCAGGAATAAACACCACAATTCTATGCACTCTAGAAAATATCGTAAATTACCATCAATTTATTTTGCTATTCACAACACTTTCAAAACCTGCACCGTGGCGTAGCGGGCTAAGGCAACCTGCCTTGGTTCCTGGCCACGGAAAGCGGCCCAGGTTCGATCCCAGCCATGTGGTGGGGATTTTAGGTAGCGGGTATAGGACCGGTGCCCACTCAGCATCGTGAGGAAAGTGAGGAGCTAGGTAAGCGGCCCTGGTCACGAAAACCAACGTTCCGGCTGGGGGATGCCGAGATGCTGACCACATCATCTCCCCGTATCGGTTGGATGATCGTCCACCTCTGTCGTATTTAAGTGGGCGTGAGGCCGGTAGTCGGGAAGGCCTTGGCCCTCTAAGGGCTGTTGCACCATGGGTTATTTTATTGTTAACACTTTCAAAAAGCGTTAAATTTTGCGTTTTACAATGGCATTGCTCAATAAAGTTTAATGTGGGGCATATTGCTGCTGAATAATCCTATATATTAGAGCAAATTATTCTTATGAACGTTTTAATTAGGATCAAATAATTACTTCATATTTTCGGCACATATGTAAGTGCTTTCTCCGATATAAAATAGCATTACTCTGCTTTCATTTATACTTGAATTCTATACTATTTCATTAGCGAACTCAGATTTCCTTTGGGATAAATTGATTACATGCTGTCAGCCAAAAACACATGCTAAACAAAATGACCGTTGAAAAACAATCAAACTATTCCAGCTCAATAAATAAATGCAGTTATATATTCTCTTTTACTCGTCAATTGTTGAAAAGTCATGGAATCAACATAGTGTCCATAGAGAGCTACATGCGGTAATCTGACTTTCAGATGAAAATGAAGTATTCCTGTAAATGCGGAGGATTAAACTAGTCCAAATAATTACATTTCAGATAATTACATTGTAATCACAGTTGAATATTTCATGTTAATATCCCACTTGGAAAGAACGGTGGGGACAAATTTAATCTGCCATTACATTAAGGTATGCATTTATAGCCAGTGTTGGAACAAGCAGAGACAAAATAATGTTCATATAGGGTTTGTGGACGCGCTCTATGAAGGGTATGTGAGCATCCGGTCAGTCACGTTGACCTTAAATGGAATTTTCTATGGTGTATGTCAATAACAATTAAACTTAATTAGTGAATCCACAACTGCAGTATTCAATACAACACAAGAAAAGTGCTGATTTAAGAATGCATTAGCCTTTCAGTTCAGGTTTGTGATGGAAATATTGTACGTGTGTTAATAACTAGTTAAGTTATTTCAGTGTGTAATTTGGAGGAGTTGAACAATAAATTAAACTTTGTAAATAAAAAATATATTACGGTTAAAATATCTCAATAAGGACAGAATAAAAACGAGTAACCCAGGAGTCAGGCAGTTTTGAACACAAAGACATAACTTTTATAAGGTTAAAGTGAAATACTTTGAGGTATTATTCTGAGTACTAGCAGAGAACAATGTATAACAGTAAGCCAGGATATTAGCACTTAGATTGGTTTTGCCTAAGACCTATATATACAAAGAGTGGGGAATGTATTTCTCGCGAAACAAATGTCAGGAAATGGAAGTAGGCGTAAAGTGAAGTGGAATTTGTTATACCAGTTGAGTCACCTGCACTTATTTATTTTTGAGTTTATGCAACGTGCTAAGCGACATACGAGAGTGAGTCAAATGAAAATTTTAAATATTTTTAAAATATTATTTATTGGGCAGAAGTGGTGCAAATCTGCATCACTTTTCAGCATAATCTCCATCACGCTCAATATAAGTCATCCAGCGCTTACAAAGTGCATAAATACCTTTAGAAGAAGGAAAAAATCTTTCGGTAGTCCGCACAATAACTCATGCACCGCGTGGCGTACCTCTTCATCGGAAGGGAACTTCTTTCCTCCCATTGCGTCTTTGAGTACTCCAAACATATGGAAATCACTCGGGGTAAGGTCTAGTGAGTTTGGTGGATGAGGAAGGCACTCAAAATACAGGTCTGTGATTGTTGTAACTGTTGTACGGGCAGTGTGGGTCCTTGCATTGTCATTTTGCAATAGGACACCTGCTGACAGCAATCCGCGTCGCTTTGATTTGATTGCAGCCGCAGATGATCTTTTAGGAGATCTGTGTATGATGCGCTGGTGACAGTGGTCCCTCTACGCATGTAATGCTCCAAAATGACGCGTTTTTCGTCCCAAAATAGAGTCAGAATAACCTTTCCTGCTGACGGTTCTGTTCGAAACTTCTTTGGTTTTGGTGATGAGGGATGGCACCATTCCTTGCTCGCTCTCTTCGTTTCCGGTTGGTGGAAGTGAACACAGATTTTGTCCCCAGTAACGATTATTGCACGGAAGCCAACACCTTTCCGTTCAAAGCGCCAAAGGAGTTCTTCGCAAACATGAACACGCCATTCTCTCATTTCAAGAGTCAGCTGCAGTGGCACCCATCTTGTAGACACTTTGTAAAACTGGAGCAGATCATACACAATGTGGTGTGCTGACCCATGACTAATCTGTAAACATGCTACAATGTCATTCAGTGTCACTCAGAGGTTTTCTTTCACTATGGCTTCGACTGCTGCAATGTTCTGTAAAATCACAACTCGTTGTGCCTGACCTGGACGTGAAGAACCTTACACTGAAGTCACACTATTTACGAAATTCCTACTCCATTCGTAGACTTGCTGCTTTGACAAACATGCATAACCGTACTGAACCTTCAATCTTCGATGAATTTCAATAGGTTTCACACCTTCACTACGCAAAAACAAATAATAGAACGCTGTTCTTCCCTGGTGCAAGACCCAAGTGGGGCGGCCATCTTTATACTGATACTGCGACGCTAGGTGTGCGTCTTGCACTATGCTGCCCCTTACAGGCCATTCTGCACGCTGTCTGTAGCACGCTTACCAACTTACAGGATAACGGCGTGAAATTGCGATGTGTTATTACAAATTTAAGGTTTTCATTTGACTCACTCTCGCATGTGACATACACCTTTCTTGACTGCCTTCGAATGGATGATTAGCAGAAATGTTCATAGAGGAAGGGTAGACAACTCATTGCATAAATATTGTATGGGACAGAAAGCAGTCACTATGTATGTTGATTCCAAAACCTTATATCCAGACACTGAGGATGCAGTAGTAATTTTAGACGAGTTTAGAAACCCTTATTCAGTAGCGTGCATTCGCACACAGCTTTAATCACTCTCCTGAAGGAACAACCTATCATTTGCTCAGTTGAAAATAACATTGGAACACAAAGTGGCAGATCTACACAGTGGTCTCAATTGGATTGAAAGCTAGAGCAAACTTGTGTTTTCATTGGACAGCCATGTCAAAATGCTAAGAATTCGGTGGATTGTTTTCGCTTCTGTCACAAATTATAGCAGTTTTTAGCTCATCCAGAAAATGTAATGCCGGATAAAGTTTTGTTTATTTCTGTTAAAACTAGCAAACTTATCTCAAAACACTGTATGAAACTTTAAAAAGCGTGTAAAGATTCGAGGTGGAGGTGTGAGGTCCGCCGTTAGTTATTCGCATAGAAACCTGCGTTCTGAAGGTAGCGTTGGACAGATACTATTATACAGGTTAATTCACCACCCTGCCACTCCAGGTCTGGTTCAAATCCTTCGCGTTTAGCTGAAAAATTTTATTACCATTTGTTTTACTTCTTGGGGTTCATACTCTGTAATTATGATAGCAATAAAAATGTTCATAATATTACATGTGTTTACAAAATACAATAGCCATGTGTTCCACTCGCAGATAGTTATAAATTTATAGTTCGTAATACATATTTTGTTATGGTCGGTACTGTCGTTGATATATTCAACCAAGTTTCAACATTTCACAAATGCAAAGGGAAACAAAACATTTAAGGGTGAAACAAAAACTACTATATTTAATGTCATAAACGGGCTCCTAAAATGAAAGCCAACTGTACAATATGGTTTAAAACACCAGATAGCCCTCAGTTTCCCTATGAAGGGCAAGAGCTTCTCCTACATGCCAAAAGGGCTGAGCTTGGCGCGCAATTTATATTGTGAGCTTAATCGCTGTAGATCCCTAATTATCGGATAGTCATACTTGTGTCTTTGGCTCTTAAGATCCAAATAGCAACAATTAATAAATTAATAACTAAAACACTCGTCCAGCTGTCGCGTATTCTACGAGGGCTGTTCAATAAAGAATGATCATAATTTATACGGTATAATCTTTCACACTAAAATTCAAACTTATTATATTCTGTTAGCTTAATGGGAAACAAACATCCGTATTAGTTTCATTGTTGGTACTCCTGGTTCCCGCCTGTGAGAACCAAGCAAGTTCAGACATGTTCAGTATCGCCTACCGCTGCAATGGAGGTAACATGCAGTTAAAGTTGATGTTAGAGGAAGATCCGGATTTTCTTTCTAACATAATCACTGCGGATGAAACTTGGATACATCATTTTGATCCTGAGAACAAACAGCAAAGCTCAATGTGGAAATCTCCTTAATCACCAACCCCCCAAAAAGCAAAAGTGGTTGCTTCTGCTGGGAAAGTTACGGTCATCTCATTCTTTGATATTAATGGAATGTTTTATCAGCATGTGGTACCTGTACACACATCAATAACTGGACAATACTATAGGGATATCCTGAGAACATTGCAAGTCCATATCAGGCGCAAAATGCCACATTTCCATGAAGCAGGCTGGATGCTGCACCACGATAATGCGCGACCGCATATTGCAAAAGTTGTTGAATATCTTGCAAAAATCAACGTCGAGTGCACCACTCACCCTCCCTATAGTCCGGATTTAGCCTCATGCGACCTTTTTATATTCTCTAACTTGAAGAAACGCCTTTGTGGGAGGCATTATCCATCATCAGAAGCAGTGGTGAAGGCTGCGAAGGCGATTTTGAAGCATCTCTCAAAAAATGGTTTCCAGCATGTCTATGAAGACTGGCAGAAACGCTGGGACAAGTGCATGGCATTCAGGGGAGACCATTTTTTTTAAAAAAAAAAACATCAAAATTATGAGGATGAGTAAAGGTATATTGCCAAAAAAATTGTGACCATTCTATATTGAACAGCCCTCGTATGTTGCTTTTTGGGAAATCATGTTATGATCTTGCTAGTATTATACATATACATATATATATATATATATATATATATATATATATATATATATGAAAAACCATCGTTTATTTAAGCTTTTCGCAACTTCTTGGTCATCATTCAGGGCAGTAAGTATTAATTCTGGGTGCGATAATACTGATTGGAAGGTCACAGCTGCAATAACTGCTTTTGTGCTAAAACAGTCAAAGTTTGCACATTCCATTATAAACTACGGGTTGCATAGTAAGAATAAATAGGGGTATCTGACTCACCTGGTATAACTTTTAATCAGAAAATTTTTCATAAATTTACAAGTAAACGAAATAATGATGATGATGATGATGATGATGATGATGATGATGATGATGATGATGATGATGATGATGATGATGATGATGATGATGATGATGATGATGATGATGATGATGATGATGATGATGATGATGAGGATGATGGTAATAGTAGTAGTAATAATAATAATCAGCATCATCATCATCATAGCTATAACCGATGTTCTTTTCTGGGTCAAGTAGCAATATCTTGAAATATCTTGCCAACTATATTTAAAATATATTTTCAAACAATAAGTTTCAATTGTTTAAGGAAATGTTTAGGAACTGGAATACCTGTTGACCATGGAACAATACCGTATTATTTGCTGACGAACAGGAGGTCCTCCTTGAGGAAGATAAATGTATGAAGTGTACGGTGACATTGCTGCTAGATGAGTATTTAACTTAGGACCTAACATTAATTACACATAAACATTTTATATGGGGTGGAAACACAACATGTGACTGTAATTCTGGGGCGGGGGTTAAAGGATTCCTAAACCATTATGAAGAATTTGAGTACTTGGCACGCATTACTTTTTGCTCTTGCATGTGAGATATATAAAAGTAGGATAGTGGCATGAAGAATAGAATTATAGAAACACCAAATAGCTTGACAGCTCTTGAATTGGACAGAAGTAGAGGGTGTACTTGCATTAGTGTTAAATACTTTAGAGACGCTCTCAAATAATCAGAACAGAAAGGAAGTCATACGAAGATATCCCTGACGATCGTTTGTCAAAAAGCTATTAAATGATTTTTCCCTTTGTTGGCAAAAAATGAATTGTAGTATTAATTTACTGTGCGCGATGTTTTGATTTTGTTGTTTGATGTAGAGCAAAATCTTGTTTATTGTTTGCATACTAAATTGCTTTCTGTTTGGTGGTTTGTGGAAGACTACAGAAGGAAGTATAAACTGGATTCTGTGAGTGAACAGACCGATATGTACTGAATATAGGTGGCCCTGCAGATGGAATTGCATGTTTGAGTCGCGAGGTTTATCTAGAAGACTGCACAATAGGCAGATAATATGTATCTGTGAGGAGTGACTCTTTCCAGAGGAGTGCTTCAGATGCTGGTAGACAAAGAGAGCCACGAAGCACTGAGGGTGAAGAACGGGTTCCTCGTGATGAGAACTCAAAAGAACCAAGAGGCACAAGAAGAATTACAGCAACAAATTGCATTGGTCACATGGCTAGCTGGAGAGCTTAGTATTTTAAATTTACTGTACTGAACTTCCCGCCATCTCATGTTACAGAATTTTTCTATGTTCATTAATTTGTTACCATGCACGACATACCAGACATCAACAAAGGTTCTATCTGGAGGTGCTCAATCGATTAAGTGTGGTGTTATTGACTTCAGCGTCACGTGTTCAAATCCAGTACAGACCTATGATTTTAAATTGTGTTCTAAAGGTGACAGCCTATATCATTTGATATACGGAGATGTAAAAGAAATCCTACAGCATGGAATTCCATAACACTGGCGGCGCTGATATGACCCTAACAATTGACAGTGTGGTTAACGAACAAATTATTGTTATTATTATTTGCCTTATTATTGTTATTTGGAACCGCTTGAAGCGTGCAATTTACTGTGTTATATGATGTGTTGTGGTTTAAAGTTCTATTATATATTTCATGTTACCAAGAACATTTTTCCTGGGGCAAGTGGAAATTAATAAGTGCATCTGGTTATACAAATTTGGATTATTTGAAATTCATTTATCTCCTCAGGAGGAATGCTTGTTAGGTCTCCATTGTGGAATAAAATGTGCAGAAACGCAGCAATAAAATACAGTGGCTGTGGTTATTTTAAATGAATGTCTCATAATCCCGCCCCTTTGTAGGTTGTAATATATTACAGTGGCCGGAAGTCTGCCCTGTTTCTTGTGGCAATTTTGCTTATGTCCTGTCCGCGAATAACAATAGAAAGAAGGATAGGCTCCATAAACTGCCACTCCGAGCACTCCTTTTACCTCGTATTACCCTAGGTTGCAAACTAGTTTTACTGTTTTTGAAACACTTTTAATTTCATAGTTCGCAGAATCAATTTAACCCTGTCAAGTTCTAAAGCAGAGTAATGCACAGCATCTGTTCTTACATTTCAAAACTGGAAACAGATAAAGGTACGGTTTCATTGCCCGTTTCAGTATATCTAATCTATAAAAAAATTATAATGTAACATTTAGGCTTTAAAAATGTGCTGTTTTAAGCACAGTTGCTATTGAAAATGTGAGCCAATGAAACAAAATGTAATAAATAATACCTATAATGCGTTGTTATGTTATGAGTGCTTAAAGCTCTATATCTTACACCTAAAATATATTATTTTAATTATATTTTCATAAATATTTGCAGAAGCAGAATCCTTGCTACTTCTAAAATTAACACATAGAGAAAGAATAAATAAGAGGCAGGTAAGCAATTATATGCAAAAGACAAGAGGGGGGAGGATTAACTTGGATGAAGACAGGAGGATAAGTTTTGAAAGGGACGAGAGGCAATGAAATAGAAGGTGTGTTATATGCGGGCAGCAGAGAATATGGTTTCCTGTTTGTGTAAATGTAATGAGATAAGAAATTGGAAAATTGCAATTTGAGAATACGATGGGGTAATTTGCCATATGGTCATATGGTTGTGATGGAAAATTTTGAATAGGAAGGGAAAGAAGATGTCATATTAAATCGATAAGTCTGAAAGAGATAAAACAAAAATGAATAAGAAACGAGAGAGAGAGAAAGAGAGAGAGAGAAAGAGAGAGAGGTAACAACACAGTTTAAGGAGAGGAATGCATAAGAAAAAAGAGCTGCGCTCTCTAAGAAATGAAAAGAAATGTGTAGTGTTTAACGCCCGCTTTTACTACTTAAGGCACCACAGATAGATAGATAGTTGGGTTTAAGGGCGCTTAACTGCTAAGGTCATCAGCGCCCGACGGCACCGCAGGCGAACACACTGATGATACATGAGATGAAGATGGAGCACCGGAGATCCCGGAGAAAACCCGCCCAGCGTCGTGTTGTCCATCACAAATCGATCGCCACTTTGCGGTCGCCTGGGATCGAACCCGGACCGTCTTGGTGAGAGCCAAGCGGTCTAACCATTGAGCCACGGCGCGGCCTACTCTGTAAGATATTAGGCGTTAAATGTATGAAGCGCTTCAGGGAACTCATATCCTGATTTGTACACTAGGATCTTCTATTTATGGGACGGGCTGCCATGAAGTTTAACAATGAATGAAAGCGGCTCTTCAGCAGCGCATCGGGCCTGGGTTAGGATATCAGTAAGAGAGACTGACGAACACGGCGCGAAAATGCAACTTAATTTTCTTTTACTAGTCTAACCCTGATTTCTTCGTAGAATAGGATCAAAGATAGAGTATGCTCAATTTCTGGACCAACTGTAGTTAAGATACAGTATTGGGCGCAATGGTTATAAGTAGATGTCATCAAAACAGAGGTGGTTCTCGATGTTTCTCGATCGTTTATGAATAATACACTTGCCTTAATCACTTCTACACTGCTCATTATACTGTAAGTACACTTGAGAATGGCGTAATTGTCCTTGAAGGTCACTGTGATAATCCCAATTGACAACACGGCAAGTCCTTAGGACGCTAAAATGCACAATTTCACTTGAATACCAGTGTTGGTTGGTTTTTGGGTTACGGGAACATTATTAATTTTGCTACAGATGAATAAAAAAGTTCACGAATTTTCAACAAATTGCCTAGTGTTTTAATGAAAGCAGTCAAAATTATAGAGAACTTATTTTAAACTGAGGAACAAAGCAAAATTACTATTTTAACTCAAACATTGTCATATTATTCCCTTGAAGCGAAACAAAGTATGTTGCTTTATAACTACCAGAACTCCTAATTCTTATAGAAAGCTTCATTGAAGACATAGAATTTTGTACTATAATTTAATGACCTGCCATAAAGCAAAATAAATCCGTTTGCTCCAATGTTTAGGATTAAAATTAGAATTAGGATTATTACGCAGGGAATTCGGCACCGAAACTTGTGGTTTACTGTACCTAAGCTCCAAGTGGGGCATCCCCGGGTAGAAGGATGAGGCGAGAGGACACAGTGCAGCCAATCCAAGGACTCACGACAACGCCAAGACACCCACCGACACTTTTATCATGAAAGAGACCACCAGATGAGAGATGATGTTTAATGAGGATGAAGATGAAATGGAGGGATAGGAAATTCGGGGGATGTAATTAACCTACTCAGCATTCGTCCGGCGAGCCGGGAAACGCCCGAGAAAAAGCCATGGATCAGGTAGGTCAAGCACGGGAACCGAACCGGACTCTCCTGAAGGCGGGCCTCAGACGAAACCGCCTGAGACAGCCAGCTCGGTTCGCTCTAACGTTTAATAAATTAATATTTATGTACTCAATAAAAGGAAATAAAATCGAAGTGCCTTATTGTGTAGGAAATTTATACCGAAGTTCTGAACAGGGGAACAGTAACATCTTTGTGACATCTGTGTATATTAGGGACTCTGTTCCGTGACGCAATTCTAATTTTTCTAACTTGCAATATCCCCACTGGTTGAAATGCTATTATATAAAATAATAGTTTATATGTGCCCTAATAAGAAAAATTAAAGGAAAAGCACGGTTTTCCGCTCTTGTATTAGCAGTAAATGTTTGCAAGTAGATTGTACAGAAAGGTTGGGGAACATCTCTTCCATCTTGTACATCTATGGTCCTGCGTCAGACATAAATTTTAGAGCACTGCCGTAGGAAACCCTCTGAACACTGATGTGGATAGGAAAGGGACGCAGCATGTACTAAGAATCAAGAGATATCGGTGCACTAAGTGCAGTCAGTGAAAGTGTTGCTTTCCAAGGAAAAGTTATTGGGAAGCTCAACTTCGCCTGATGATACTGTATCAAATATTAAGAGGTCAACTTCTTTGCGGCTAATCCGAGAATCTCTAAGGATATGTGGGACAAGAATCAGTACAAAGAACTGAGAAAAGGAGCCTTCCGTATAGGCCTCACCTGATTACTAATTATACTCTCTCTCTCTCTCTCTCTCTCTCTCTCTCTCTCTCTCTCTCTCTCTCTCTCTCTCTCTCTCTCTCTCTCTCTCTCTCTCTCTCTCTCTCTCTCTCTCTCTCTCTGTGTGTGTGTGTGTGTGTGTGTGTGTGTGTGTGTGTGTGTGTGTGTGTGTGTGTGTGTGTGTGTGTGTGTGTGTGTGTGTGTGTGTGTGTGTGTGTGTGTCTGTCTGTCTGTCTGTCATTCCGTTGTTCAAACGGTATAGGGTTTAGACTTCTGCAAGTCCTTTCAGAACTCTTTGTCGTAAAATTGCAATATGCTGTACACTGTCTTTCTCTCTCACGAAACTGATTATTTCGCCATAGGCAATTCAAGTAAATAGTTTATTTTTATGTTGCCTCATATCCCTTATTATTATATATGCTTATGACTGAAATAAACTTTCTGTCTCTGCTTTGATATGAGGGCATCTTTAGTGACTTTTTGACAAATCACAAAATTGAAGCACTCATTCACGGTTTAGCCTTTACTTGAAATACATAGCTCAGTGTAAGTTAAACCATGATTTTATAAAGTACTTCCTTTGTAAGTTTTATATGACTGGTTTTGGTGCTTAAAGTCAAGAGCAGGTGTTTGAGGGAACATCGTGGTCTTTAATTGAAATGGTAAGATACTATTATTTACCATCCTTATGTACAACCAGGAATTGGTTTCTACTCACCGTGTGAGATTCACACAAACGTATCCGTTAAATGTACCAAATAATTCAGAGAATAGAAATAAAACTACCAAAATTAAATTTCGACTGCCATGTGGTACTCTGGTAACATGTAATTTTAGAACTCATTCTGCATAGCAGTGTACGCTTATGTCTCACGCAGTTCCACATCTGAAATGGCGTGCCAGAATATTTCAACACGTTAAAGTAGCATTAGCGTCCTACGAAGACCATTGCCGTATTCTCGTATTAACAACGACCAAGCCCTTGCAAAGGTAGCCATAAAACCAATTAAATGTAGCGTTATGTGCAGCCAAAAGAGGAAGCAAAACAGATTGGAAATAAAACGGGTGAAGAAACTTAGCCACTTCGCTGCCTCAGTGCATCCGCAACTATGTAACCCGAAGTAACAGAACAAATAATCCCATACCTCCCCACCATTCCAAAAATGTTGTCACTCAGACCTACAGCTTCAAGTGTAGTAACATTTTGATCTTACAATTAAGTGTTAGATGTTAAACGAATATTAAATAAAATCCTTTCCAATAAAGCTGCAACATCTTGGAAGTATAAACTGTGTGACTTGTATAAAATACCTAATATATAAGTAAAATCATAAAATTGCAAGTACATTCAAAACGGGATTTAGCAACTCCTGCTTCTTATGCGAGATTTTAATTTGTTTAGGAGTATTCAGACGAACTACACCACAACACGTAGGCCTTAATGCACACTTGTTACTTCCAAACTATCCCCTGGGAAGAAGGGATTAATGGAAGACCGAAAGAGTGACCATTAGCCAATGATTCCAAAATGTTACTTTTCACAACGACGATTAGCCATGCTTGAACCAACTAAAGTCTCCCGGATAGCATATTCTACCGTATTCTAATCAGTAGATTCACTTTATTTTAGTCATTTACTGCTTTCGTTGCTATTCATTATTTAATTTAGCTACATTATTTGAAGTGTTTGAATCTATATCCGTTGTTGCGCTTTCTAGAATAAATTGTTTGTGTAAATTCATTAGAAATAGAAATTGTTATTTTTGCTACACTTTGTGGATAGAAATGACCCTCTCCTTTCGAGTTGGTTAGTTCACCACTAGGTGTAAGTGTTGTCCTGTATAATGTTTTCGGTTGTTTTAGATTACATTCCTATGTTTAATTTGTACACAACCTTCTTGTGGATTATCTTGCTTCAACCTTATATATTTCTCGATTCTGTTCTTTGGTTGACTACAAAGGTTAATGAAAATGCTTAATATTGTTGTCTTATAGATAGCATGATACGGGCAACTGTTTTCGGCGTATTGCCAAATTAAGAGAAACATCGAGGGCTTCTCCTCAGTACAACGATAAAATAAATGATATCTTGCTCAAGTCCTTCAAAATGGTTTTCATTTTTTGTCACTGCTGGCCTAGCACAATAGATACGCTTTAAATTTATGGTTAAATATCTAATGCACTTATTATGCTAATTTGTGTACTAGTACGTAAGTCTGACATCAGAAATCAAGACATTCTTCTTCGTCATCCTGATTGTTTCAAGAGTTTTAAAGCCTTGAATTTAATTTTTACGCTAAGTTATTCTCGGTGGTGCAATTATATCATATCGAGAGTAAACTTAAAAGAAACACAATCATTTTTCAGTTTTTATTTGAACATGTTTTAAGTTTGATCTTGCTGAATTTGTACTAAAATTTTGCATATAATTGATCGCAAGCTATATAGTTCTTAACGTTTCGAATGCGTAAGAAACATCAAGGTCAAGCAAAATGTACTGTATGTAAGCAGTGGTCACTATATTGCGTGTTCAGGGACATTAAAGTGGTCACGCGTTTTGTTTTGAAAGGCTCGAATAGCAGAACCGTATTATGTAATTGAAGATGAAGGTCCACTTCGAAGAAACTTTGAGGTCATAGAAATTATTAAGTGTTTGTTGATGATTTTGACTGAATTGCATCTACGGGTGTCCTTAATGTACTTTAAGGGAACTTTCTGATGGTTCCTATAATCACTTTAGTTTAACGAACTCATGACGTCACTTGCCTGCAACTCTCAGGAAATCAAAGCCCACCATAACATTCGATACCTTAAGTGTACGCGATGATCTGAGCGTTTTCAAAAAGTCTGTTCAGCAAACACGGATTGAATCCTTCCAAATATCTTCGTCGTCGTCATCATCATCATCATCATCATCATCATCATCATCATCATCATCATCATCATCATCATCATCATCATCATCATCATCATCATCATCATCATCATCATCATCATCATCATCATCATCATCATCATCATCATCATCATCATCATCATCATCATCATCATCATCATCATCATCATCATCGTTATTATTACTATTATTACTATTATTACTATTATTATTATTATTATTATTATTATTATTATTATTATTATTATTATTATTATTATTATTACTATTATTATTACTATTATTATTACTATTATTATTACTATTATTATTACTATTATTATTACTATTATTATTACTATTATTATTACTATTATTATTACTATTATTATTACTATTATTATTACTATTATTATTACTATTATTATTACTATTATTATTATTATTATTATTATTATTATTATTATTATTATTATTATTATTATTATTATTATTATTATTATTATTATTATTATTATTATTATTATTATTATTATTATTATTATTATTATTATTATTATTATTATTATTATTATTATTATTATTATTATTATTATTATTATTATTATTATTATTAATTACATAGTATGAGGTATGGCATTCAAATTTGAGACTTAGGCTTACATTCATAAAGGGGGTTTTGAATGAACCTAAGAAACTAAATTTGTCATTCAGGAAGATAGCCTCAATGGAGACCAACTTATCGAGGACTTCGATGTGAAATTTCATCGTTGACTTGGACATTTTATTGGAATTAGGAGTTGGAAAGATATGCAAGAAATTGATGAGATTGTTACAACATTTGTATTTTTCGACAGATTACAAAGGACTGATATAATCCGGTAGACTTCCATAGTAAAATGAATTATTGAATAAACAGGTGAAAATAATCATTTCTTCCATACTAGCCTGGAAGACTGAACTAGACTGAAAAATTCAATGCCATAGCCGAGATTTAAACCACGGATGCTATAACCCACGGAGACCCGTGTTTCAAATCCCGTCTATGTCATTGAATTATTCTCTGACTCTACTCATTCAATTCTGTATCTACAAATGGTAGCTCCAAACTTAGTGAAGCTTCTTCTTAAAAACATCATATTAAAACTAATTATATGTTATCATAAAAGTATATAAAAGTATATCTCTGTTTTATTAATGATATCAGAAACTCATTATTGTTTCCACGCTATAAGGTAAAGTCAATCATAATGCGTCGCTTGCTTTGCAATTTGAATTAAGCTAACAATAATTTTCTTGTATTTTTAAGTTATACTTGTTATGCTATATCAAGAATGATATAGGAAGGAAGCTACAAAAGGAATACTCACAATTAAAATTTTACGACTTTTTCACGCGAAACAGAGAAAAGCATTGTAGCTCATTCTGACAACGTAAGAATGTAAGAATTTTCTTAAAGAAGGATTAGTGATTCTTATTTGATTTACCGTATGATCTAATTCGATATGTTCCGGTAATATTGAAGGGAAGATCCGTAACAGATGATGATCTGATCAATGGAGATGTAACATTGGCATCTCTGAAAATGCAGAGCAATTTATTTTTGTTTATTTATGTAATTATGTATGTACTTATTTACTTATATATGTAATTATATACGTATTTATTTTTGTTTACTTTTTATTTACTTATTTATTCATTATTTATTTATTTATCTAGGTATGTATTTATGTGTTTATTTTGTTATATGCTTATTTAGACAAACGAGCCTGAATTTCAATTCCTCCAACGGATTTAAATCTTTCGCGGTTTCTGCGTTTATACTGTATGGATCACTACCATACTCTTCATCATTATTTCCCAAAATAAACTAATAAGTTTACGGAGTACAGAATGCAGTTTAAAACTGAAGGAGGTTGTAGCTTCCGTTTAATTCTGATTTACCGTTCACCTCCCTTCCGCATGCACATGACATTAAGAGCAGTTTACTCCTCGTAAATGATCACGAGTAACAGACTATCTCGTAGGTCTACAGAACTTTTAAGTTTACATCAAGTGTGGCTCTAAGACTGGCTCGACTATGGAGTACTTTCAATGTAAACTGGTAACCGCTACTGCACAGTAGTCACTTCATGGAACAGTTACTGATATGTTAATGAGACGTCCGCTCTTTTCTGACACGTTAACAGCTGCATTCACATGATTTTATCTCGCATTAATTATGCGCACTAGACAGAACTCTTGTAACTGAAGGAATGTCTGTATTTGCTATTAAATTATTTCATTAGCTTTAATCACATATATTGATTTGAAGAGAGGACTTTGCACGTAGAACTAGATTTTGTTATTTATGTTGGCTTCTGACTTTGGCGGAGAAAGCAGGCTAAAGGACTACCTTTGCTTTCGATGAAGGAGAAGCCGTTTGACGTAAAGGCAAATTTTCTTGGTAAAATGAAAGGAAGCTTTTCTTCTTACTGTTTGTATACTGTTCCTAGTAGCAAATTTGAAGGAAATGTTTTCTTAGGACATTAGCTGTAATTTCCACCGATATCACAGTGTTACAAAATTCTTAATGTTATGCTCGTCAGTGAGAATCATTTAAGTCTTCCTTTAGTGAAATCAAGCAGCTCCACGTTTCACTTTTAAGATTACCTTGAGGCTTAAAAAGAATTTCTGATTAGTATATCAAATGGTGTAAACGCTTAGAGACATTCTTTTATTTCTTCTGGCAGGAACCTAGTGGGCAGATAAGGTGACAAAAATTCCAGCACGTGAAGACAGCACCGGAAATTTGTTTTGAGGCTCCTTAAATGCTAAATGGGTATTTTCAGAAAACGATTCGTTTATGTTTTTATGTGTCTGTAATATTCATAGTAAAAACAAAAAACTACGATGAATACCAAAACAACGATAAATACAAAATTTGCTTAAGTTCAATATCATCAAAAGCTGTCGTAGAAAGAACTACATGAAACTCCCGTTATGCCAAAGTGTTGCTTAAAAGGAACATTCTAGAGAATTTTGGATTTCATCAGAGATAGATCTACTGATCTTAAAAATAGTAAAACACATATTTTTAGCATTTATGGAATAGGACGTGCAGGCCTCTTTATTAGAAAGAAACTCTTATAACATTCTGCAGCTACTTAACCTTCAAGGGAAATGCAAATATTGGTAGAAACAAACAAACATACAAAACCTAGTGTAGATCTCTCGAAAAGGCAATTTACTTCAAAAACCTCTTTTCTGATGTGCGATTTTATGAAATGTTCGGCATTGTTTTGAATTTTCTAAGAAGTTGTCATAATTAGCAGCTTCTTGCATTGTCGTGGAAATTATATGAAGTCCAAGGCCTATAGGCATCTACTTGTCCATCACTTATCCTCTATTCCCTTGTACATATATCAAATGTTATATGAAGCTGTTTTTCCAAATATTTATGATGTATGAAGTAAATTAGCATATGGAGTACAATTTTACAAGATGCATAAAAGTAAATATTGGCAAGCAAGGAAAGTCATGAGTTTGGAAATCATAAGAAGTTTAAATACTCTATATTCACAATAACCTAGGATTAGGATTAGGATTTCATTACGGAGGGGATTTGGTACGTTGGCCACCATGCTCTGGCTATTGTTCCTATGCTCCTCAATTGCGGCACCCTCGGGAGAAAGCATGAGGCGAAGGAGACAGAGGGTGGCCAACCCAAGCAGCCACGACAGTACAGAGGACAGGGTCCCTACAGTTTGCTTGGATAGAGACTTCCCCCGACAGTCCAAGGTAATGAACGCGCTCCCCTGCTGTGGGACGGCAACGAGCCCAGCAGCCAAGCTCCAAAAGTCCCTGGCTGGCGGTTCCGAAATGGTCCCAGTAGAGGAGCGGAGACCAGCAACTAACCTACTGGAGGAGGAAGTAGTTTCCCTGAGAGCGTATCATCCTGTCATACACCGCCGTGACACCCGCCGACACTTATACCCTGAAAAAGACCACCAGATGAGAGATGATGTGAAATGATAACGGAGATGAAATGGAGGGACAGAAAATTTGGGGGATGTAATTAACCGACCCAGATTTCGCCTAGTAATCCGGGAAACCCCCCGATAAAACCCATGGTTCAGGTAAATGGGCTACGAGAATGGAACCCGGGCCACAGACCCCCGAATCCGGACCACAGACGAAACCGCCTGAGCCATCCCGCTCGGTCTTAGTACCCGAAGTATCATCCAAATGCGCATCATGATTTATGAGTCATTGGAAGTAAATTATTGTTGAATTATATTATTATAAACTAATCTGAAATTTCTACTTTGGTCATCCCTTAAAAATATGCAAGAATGTTTTAGCAAACGGTAGTACGGATTTCTTCTTAAGCCTCAAAATATGGTTGGTATTAGCATTCAAATTACTGAAAAGCTGAAATGTCTTCCAATATTTGATGGGCATGTATAGTTAATTCCAAAGGTTGTGTTAGAGGTAAGCTTAAGCACTGACCAAAAATATATTATTCCAGTTTTGTATACGAAGTCATGTCATATGCAAGCTACAGGTGCAACCATTTTAATACCCACGAATGTGCTTCCTTTTTTAGGTTAGACTCAAGAAGCTATTTTTTGTTTAAGTTAACGAATATGAAATACAATTTTAAAATATCGTCCAATAATTTGCAGACTCCTGTACATTTGTGACACAGCCAATATTTCTTAATATACGTTAACGTTTCTGTTGAAAATATAATCTTTCCAGAGAATTTATTCTAAATGAGGAGAAATAAATCTCTATACTTATTCAGTTGTTTTTTTAAACAAGATTCAACGGTTTTTACTGGCAAGGGTGTAATTAGTACAATTATTCATAACAGGTTTCTCGTTTTTTGATTCTTTACAAGTAATTGTTAAATAGCAAACCTTCCGAATTATATTCCGCCTTAAAACTAAATAATAAATTCGATAATGTGAATAAAATGAATGAGTTGAACTTGCCTTGCTTTAAGAATTGCTTTTGCGTCCCACATAAGCACTCACTCAGTCTCTCCTGAGGCTTTCTTGTACATGTAACTTATAGATTAGTATCAGCAAAACTTTTGGCGAGTGTCAAATATAATTGAGGAATTGAAACATTATAGACTGCCGAAGATAATTATTGTGGTTTAGCTTCACAAATTTTAGAGCTACACTTCGTTGCCATTCAGCAGCCAAGGCCTCAACTTCTGCTTCACTCAACGCCAAAAAAGTGGGGTGGAAAGATGTTCCTCACTCATGCTTGACGGCTTAAATTCCTCACCTTGGACCATACTTTTATGTACTTTTAGTCCCATTTTGGTAGCTCTCCAGTTGTAAATAGTATGAACACAAGATAAAGCGGTTGCCGTTAAACCATAGGTCTCCTAATAAGGATAGCTTCGTACAATACCTCGGTGGGTAAGTTACAGATTTTGAAAATGTTCACATCAACTCCAAAATCAACTCCTAAGATTTTCTGGTACGCATTATTCAAATTCTAGTTACTTCTGTTTTAATACTTGACATAGACTCAGAAGTTCGCCAAAGTATTTTTAAGTCTCTAATTAAGTTTTATTTTTCTAACAGGAGTCACCAGGTCCGTTTAAAACATGACAAACCGTCAGGGAGTATTGACCTTCACTGAAAGAGCGCTGCATTCGCTGTTATATTTTTTCTAGAAGAGCTGGATATTAGCAGCTAACCCGACAGTTACCGAGTGATCACGCTATGACCTGAAGTTTACTTGCTCCCCAACGGGATACTAACCCAAGACATTGGCTTGCGTATCTTTGAGGTGTAAACTTACAACTCTGTAAAAAAAATCCGTAGACGAGTTAGAGAAACGGAACGATATCAAACATCTTTGTCTATATTCAAAATATGTCTACACCAAAATTTCTGATATGTACGGTTTTTTTTTTTTTTTTTTGCTTACTATGCACTTTCTCGTAGAAACTATTAGAGAAATGCTTTCCTCCATTTTTTGTTTCTGTAGAAACAAATTTAGTTTTAGTTGCAAAGGGGAAAATGTAGGTTCAAGGAAAGTTCTACTCTTAAATAAGAAAGGAAAGTAAATTGTCATATGCTTTTGAAAAAAAAAATATTATTTTTATTTGACCACTAGCATAAACCCAATGACGATTTAGTACTTTAAAAAGTATTGCAAAATTCTAAGAGGAGAAAGAAATAAACAGAATAAAACAATAATAAATCTGAAAACATTATGGCCGTAAAGAATTTTCTACAGTTTATGGTTTTGAAAACCACTACGTCTTATATGCGTGTATAGTAAGTATTTTCCTATCATTTACATCTTAACACTCACAAAAAATTATGAATATAGCGTTCAGAATAGAAAGGACTTCGCCAAATATGCACAAAAATATTAAGATATCCTACATGCTTACTTCACTGTTAAATATCATTTTGAGAAACAGATAAAGAAAAATTTTCTTCACAAATGCCAATTTGATGTACAGTGAGTTTCTGAAGGATCTTCATGCCACTTTGTTTTTTTAACTTGTACGCCAAGTTTGAAATTTACTCGAGATTTCCTTTTGTGTTGCTCAGATACGCACACGAATACAAACACTGGGCTTTTTTTCTAAAATTTAATTTTATATTCAACAACTTTAACAATTTTCTTTCAAATAAAACATTGAATTATTGGTATTAATGCAGTACTATATCCTTGTGCTATATGGCTATAGAGAAAGTGTAATTTAAATAATTAAAAACAACTCCACACAGAAAAATGTCCCACCAAAAAACAATGTGTAGTGTTTAACGCCCGCTTTTACTACATAAGGCACCGTAGGCGATGACACTGATGATATATGAGGTGAAGATGGAGCACCGGTGGAATGAGATGGCGGGGGAAACCGGAGATCCCGGAGAAAACCCGCCCAGTGCCGTGTTGTCCACCACAAATATCACTTTGCGGTCGCCTGGGATCGAACCCGGGCCGCCTTGGTGAGAGCCAAGCGGTCTAACCACTGAGCCACGGCGCGGTTGCCCCGGCAAAAGACGCACTCAGAAGATACATAGAAATAACAGTTGTGGGTTTCAAAATGTAAAAGAACTGAACCTTATCCAACCACCTATGTTAACAGTTACTAAATTGTCACTCAGAAACACTTAATTAGTTCAAATGAGAGGTTCAAGAGGTGATGTATGTCAGACAGAAAGCTAAATTTTCGTCTGAGTTAATTCTGAAGTAGTCCTAAGATTAACACTAAAAGAGCGATGCATGACGCCAATCATTCACCTTTGAAATTATGAGCTAAGTGAAAGACGTCTATATACAAACTCTGGAGGAGGCTGTGCAGGAACTATCGAGGCTGCAAATTAAAATTCGTTTAGCAGCATCGGATGTTTATGTTCATTTCTGGCGCAAGGTTGGTAGGTAGGTAATGTATTGCAACACAAGGGTAGACAGCAAGTGTTGCACATTAGTTTTCCGTAACGAGGGCAGGCGGCATTCCCATGGGATTACTTGAAATCTTCCCTACACTCGCCCTGGATACAATCCCTTTTAAAATCTCTTCTTTGCATCTTTTTTGTTTGCTTGTTTGTCGCTTTCTTCCTTTGTGCTTTGTGTTTCTGCTTCTCTCTTTCTTTGTTTGTTCATCCTTCTTTCGTTATTAATTTAATTCTTTGTTCCATTCTTGTTTTCTTCTTTTAATACCTCATACGTCGATGCGAGGGGCTACTTCTGAAGTCGTTGCCTCATTGTGCCCTGAAAGAAAATCCAAATATAGGTCTTGGGGCTCTGTATTCTCTTTCTGAAGTAATGACTAGCGGTGCGTGGGTGTAATGGCATATCAAATAGAACATAAATATGACGCTACTTTAACGACCATCTTCTCTAAAGAAATGCCAACAGGCCACCAGCACTAGACGACATAAACAATATAGTATAATTGTAATATAGTATAAGTAATACCTCATTCATAATAAAATATATGATGATTTTTAATTATTTTGTAAAAAAGCAATTTGAATTTATATGTAGGATATCAGAAATATATAGAAAATAATTTCAGGAAATGAGGAAAGATAAAGATTTTTTTATATAATAAATCCCAAAAATACTTCGTAAGTACTCTTCGTTATGGTTACTTTAAATTGAGTGCATATTTTAAATGCTGTAAATTAATTTTTCTGTCCTTTCAGTTTTATTAAATTCTAATACGAATGAATTATAACAAGTTTTGAATTAAAGCTTTTACCGCACGTTACAAAAATCAACGTTTAGAGCTATAGGATTTGTTTTACAAACTACAAATGTTTTTGGAATTCAGAAATAAAATGGGTTTTCTAAATACTGTAAATAATTCTGCCTTCTTCAAATCCATTGGACTTAATATTCATATACGCATATTTTAAAGCATATCTCAGCATATGCGCGTAGACATTTCTAAAACTGTCTATTTCTGTAGTTCAAATGTTCAAATTCACTTTTTAAAAATTAGTTCTCAATAATTGAAAACGTTAGTACAATTTATGATTACAGTACATTTCTCAATTATGCATGGGACATTAGTATTGTCAGGAAGAGTTTGCCGGACACAAGAAATTAACTTCCAAGTTCTAAAAATTATGGAGAGCAGTCGGACACTTATTTTAAAATGTATACCGAAAAACTTTGGGAGATGATACATAATATTATCTTTTTCTGTTAAGGGAAAGTGTTTCGCCGCGGTGCTTCGTTTTAAAGCTATACGAGTTAATGTCAAAGCAAATGTTGAAACGCATGCCATTGCGATTTACCAAAGAGTGCATCGGCGTGCCATGTTCTGCTGTACTCTTGCAAAGACACCATTGTTTGTCTTTGGATAGACGAGCGGAAGTTTGGCAATGATCACGTTCTGTACGGACTCCTGAGAACATTCCTGCAGCTAGTACATACTAGCGCCATCGCTCGAAAATATCACCTAAGTCGTAGCACAGTGGGAAGAATTCTGCAGCAATTCTTGACCTTGAGGAGGTCCAAGCAATGGAGCCTGAGGACTATCCTTTGTGACAACAATGTTGTCAGTGGTATCTGGGCAAAATTGAAAACCATGTATTGTTTGCATCCCATGCCATGTTCACAGATGAAGCAATTTTCACAGTTGAATATTTATTTAACTCTCGGAGTTCTCATGTCTGGGCCTTCAAAATTCCCCATGATACATTTCAGAGATCACATCAACTGAGATGTGGTGTTAATGTGTTGACCGGTATTGTGTATAACTTCTTAATAGGACCTTATATTTGGCCGGACCGACTCAATGTTTACAATTTCTTATTATTTCTGCAACAAGTTTTGTCTGATCTAATGTACACAGACAAGACATGTGATTTGAACTGATGAGCCACCAGCTCACTTTGGTGCTAAAGTACGTCGCCATCATACGGCTATCACTGGATAGGCAGAGATGCCCCTATTGCCTGGCCGGCATGCTCCCCTGACCTTACTCTACATTTTTATGGAGACTTTCCCTCGAAATTTTGCAGTTTCCTTCTCTTGAAATATTTCGAGTACGTGCTGCATAAGTGCATAAACGTAGGTTAATTTATCTAAGCTTCACTTAAAAATGTTCCCAGTTAAATTTCCATATTTTCGCATTAATTAGTTTTACTTAAACCTATTTAATATTCTCTATATGTTTGATAAATAATAAAGAATTTGAGAAGCTAGACTGCTTAGGTTGTTCAAAATATACCATCAGATACCCCTGCACTCTAATACTCACAGCCGTATAGAACCATTGTTCCAGTGTTAATTACAAAAACAATCGATGCTTCTCTATAAAAAATCGTTGGTCCCTAACATAGAGTAATTTGAGGTAGTATCATTTCTAAGTTTATGAGTAGTTTGAGTAATGTAAGGAAACATATGACCGAAAACACATACATTCCAAATTCTCCATTGATATCGGAAAACGTGTTACTTTATTCGTGAGGTAACTTTTATATTGTGGCGCTTCGAACGTCAAGTATGGTGTCTTAAAGAAGTAGAACGGAAAGCAAAGCAGAACACAAATACAATGTAAAAGAAAGGCCAAAGTTCTCTTTCAGGGAGAACTAGGTTGCCCAAAACGACATATCCCTGAAGAAGGCCACAGAGTTGAGATGGCTGAAAGCTTGGTAGAAGGAAACGTCACTTGGCTGCAAACCCGAGAAACCATCCTAATTCCCTTTCAGAGGTTCCGCAACTTCATCTTGGAAACTAAATTGCGATCTTTCAGTTCATTAGAATTTTGTCTTCTGTTTACGGGATGTTTTGCGACTTGTGGCGTGATTATCAACAGTTGTATGTTGGAAGTACTGCGGCATAGCCATGAAAGAAACATCCTGCCCTTTAATTGATATGTATAACATATGATCAAATATGTAAATTATGATAACTAGATTAATAGCAGAGAAAGTATGTAAGAAAGGGAAACATATGCAAATGAATCGAAATATTATGGAAATCATGAAGTAAAGACATTATAATTCTTCAAATAGAAATGAATATATATTTGCAAAAATACGTTTTATGGGAAACGTGCTATATTTGAATCAATCAGGCTTCTAGAAAACAGCACAATTGTCTCCACAACAGGTTAGACAAATGCTGATCCCAAAGCATAGGGAGCTGGAAATGGGATGAGTGTGAGAGAGATGATTAATGTTTGAAAGAGACAGAGATACATAGGAATTAATATATCGATTAGTAGTTGGTAGTTACATGAAAATTAAGCATTGGATTTTTACAATGCATTGAAAAGCAACATAAAAATAATAAATATTGTTGCGAAGCCTTTATCTACGATAGCGCGGCTAGTATACACAAAAAGCCGGCAAATAATGATAGCGCCGATAAATAACAGACGGATAGTATATCACGGAGATAAAGCACTTGCCGGCCCAGATAGGATTTCACGTTTGGAAGGTTTTAATGATATCTTGATTGACAGAGAACAGTTGTTTTCTTATTTGTTCGAGAAACCTCTCGAATTTATCAATGAGGTATTTAAGAGAGCAACGACTCGCCAAGAGTCAGTCGTAAGCAGTAAACAGCTGAGCTGATGTCGTAAACAGAAGTGAACAGATGTTGTACCGATAGCTGATGTAAACAGGTGTAATCAGAACGCTGTTTGTTTTGGTCAGCGACCTTGGTAGATTGTATGGTGTATGTGACGTAATGTTGTTACATGAGAATTGAACAGTGTATTTCTACGGAAATAAAGAAAATTTTTAATATCGGCAAATTGGATTTTTAATTCTACGAACCCATAAAGTCACAATATGTTGCTGTAACCTTAATGGTATTTAAAAACGTTTGTTATATCCTAGCTCGTCCTGCATTGTCCCAGCTGTTAGCTATAGTATTTTCGTCTCAGGGTATAGGTGAATTTGGCGTAAATAAAGAACACCACTTTAATTAACTAATAAATTTGAATGCTGGTTAAGAGATGTTCTTTTTGAACGCGTTTGAGAACTGCACAAAGAAAATTCTACAAAAATAAGTTATTATGATTATCATTAAGATTATTTTCATTATCGTTATCGTTATAGTTATTGTTACTGTTACTGATACTGATACTGTTAGTGCTAGTGCTAGTGCTAGAGCTATAGCTAGAGCTAGTGTTAGTGTTAGTTAACCTCCACTGCAGTTCAAGTAGCTTTCAGCTAATGCTTTCTATTCCGGATAGTTTCTAAGGACTTTCCGCGAGAATTACCAATGTCATTTTTCTCTGGGCAAATATTTTAACTCAGCTATTATATTGTTCACTGATGTATAATATAGAAATTATTTGTTGCGATTCTTCTAACATCTGATCATAATTTCTTTACCTAATTATTTATACATTTACGTAAATAATTAAGGTAGCCGTAGCGCAAATGTACGTGGCATTGCTTTGAAATATAACAAATTTTCAAGCGATTCTGACAGTTTTGATCAAATATACCCCTTGTAGTCGATTTTCACTTGATTCAGCTAGGTAGCTCTTGTGTTGTTAAGGGTGTTTCGATGCTGCCCTCTCAAGTATGTACTGAACTTAAAGAGCTACGGTAGATAGCGGCTATGTCACCAAAGGCTACGTTACTTCTGAAGGAAACATAGTGTTCATCACATCATTTCCTGTATGGGCTGAATGATCATCCACCTCTGTCTTGCTTGTATGAACGTGAGATCGGCTATTGGGTTGGTACGATACAGACCTCAGAGGTTGTAGTATTACAGATTTAACTTTGAAACACCAGGTTTATGCAACTAAAGTAATTCAACATAATGTTAAATACAAACGATATTAATCCACCGTAACGCTTTATTTACTCCAATGAAAGTCCATATGATTGTTATATTTATTCCGAGTTTTGAAATATTTATAGCAAATATGTGAGTTGGAATGTAATAAGAGTTGGGTGAATATAGTGGAAGTTTACACTTCACTGAAAATTCATTAACAGATGGTTTAGGTGCGCCAGCAGAGGAGGAACTTAATACCTAAGTACATATTCACCTATTGTACTTCTGGTTAACTTCAAGAGGTAGGAGTGAAGCAAAGGACACAGAAAGCAGGCTTGTTCATAGAGGGGATCCGTAAAGTCTGCAAATAACTCCACCGGGATTACCACAGGACTCTCAGGTCTCTATGAGGTCTAGCCCATACCGTACGCTTAGGTGTAAAAACAAGTGAGCGCAATGTTTGAAGAACCTTAAAATTATAAATTTTTTCTTAATTTATTTACTTTTGGTGTTTAATATATTTACGTCTGAAAGTAAGTCTAAAAATCTGACAAGCTTTAAAAATGAGCAAGGGATCATGTCAAATGTGATTCATAATGGAATACCTTTATTTAGTGAATTGAAAACAAGATATATGCGTGCTGCTATTTAACATAAGGGCTCTTTAATGAATATATGGATTTGCGTATTATAAGAAATCGACAAATGTAGCGTTTTAAACTTATTTAAAAGTTGATAATAACTCTTCCAGTTTAACCGCATAAAGAAAATACAAACAAGGTTCCATAGATGTCCTCTGAGAGATCGTCAAGTGCTCGCTTATTTTAAACTAGAATAATGAGGAACAAGAGGCGCTAACTGTCATTGAATCCTTGTAAGTACAGAATATGATTTATCGTTGGGAGTAAACTATTAGCACTGCCATTTGTTCTAAAGTCACTCTAAGCTCATAAACACAGAGGCTTTACTGCGGTCCAAAGCTAGCAATTTTCGCGTAATTGTTATCCCTTGCTGCAGTGGTTTCCTGCTTTAGGAAGGGTGATTAAACCCTTTTTGTACTTGCTCTGCAGCTAACTGCCTACGCTGTGATACTACTACGAGCTCCTTAGGAATATACCTTTTTGTGAATGGATCGATACTGCTTCGCATTATACAGATATTCTCTAGAACGTATGATTTCCTCACAAATAGGAACAAGGACGCTGACGCTTTACTTGAGGATACCCATGTGAGAAGAAACTTCAAAAGTTTTAAACTATCGAATTCAAAATGGTTAAAAATACTAGGAGCTTATTAGGAATCTAAGAACGGTAACACATGACACTAGTTTAAATTATGGTTAGACAATAACTCCAGAAACGATGATAGTGAAAGTTTCATTGGTTATGCTTTTATGTACATCTGCACATAACTATTCAAAAACAAGTTAGCGTTAAGGGTTGTACAAAACTGATGTAAAGGACACTCTGCTTCTTAAGAGTAAGGTGTACTTAACATGGGAATTTGAAGAAAAGAAATTATTGCTATTTTTCTTTTCCTGAGATGACCATTTCACTAAATCATACACTTCAAAGTTTTTGTTGCAAACAAAATAATTTTCAACACATTTAAACAGTGGAGAATCAAAACGAATTGAGTCTGTGTACTTAAAAGGGTCAGAGTTAGTAATGTAAACCGAAAAAGATTTATAACAATAATGAAATATGTTATTTTTAGTATTTTTAGGAACACTGGAGCTACTTGCCCTAAGATATGTCGCATTTCCTTTGCTTCTTTTTACATTTAGAGAAGAAGAAAATGACATTATTCGCACCACTTCTTGAAATGAAAGATGAAAATACTATTAGGATAACAGATGGAAATTAATCATTCTTCCACACTAGCCTTATATAGGTATAGTCTGACTGCAAAATCCAATGCCATAGCCGGGATATGAACCATGGATCTCCCGGTATCCGTCCGAAGGCTCTTAACTATTGAGAAACTATGACCAACGTGCCAGCATGATATTGAATTCTTCAATTGACTCAGTTTTTCCCGTAAACTACAAGGGCTTCGCATATAAATTGAGATAGGTTCCGTGTGTAGCGACTTACTATTGCATGTACTTAAGCCTCAGGGTTCATAGTTAAACCACTATTATAAGGTTAGGTGATGTAAATGAATCATTCTTCCACACTAGTCGTATATAGGCTAAGGTTCTAGATAGTTGGCTTTAGTGCTTAAAACAACTAGCACTCAAATTATGTTGACAAGGTTTACACCATCACAAATAGTTTTACACGTTTTCTAACCTCCTCGAAGGGTTATCTGGGTTTATATACTGTTTTTAAAATTGTATTAACGTCTCTAAATAATCTTTACAAAGCATTTTGCTCCTAGCACTCTCTTTTGGTATCCGATTCCAGGTCATAAATACCAAAACACAAAGCATGAATGGCAGAGAGAGAGAGGGAGGGAGGGAGAGAGGAAAACTGACGCAGGGATCCTAGAGGTTGAAAGAGGAAACCAAGAAGAGAAAGAAATAACATAAAAAAGTAGAGAAGATGAGAAATGTCAACATTTCGGGCTTCTGGCTTTTGATGCACGTTTCTTGTGCTGTCTCCCGGCCAAGATGTACGCTCTCAAGGAATGCTGTAAGCAAGAAGTGGGTCCTTAGAATTTTCCTTTCTAATACATGAAAATGAGCGACGATATTCTGCATCAAATTAATGGCGCTAAACTTGATTTTACTTTCTCTACTTCATGTAGATAGTAAGTTGGAGAAAATGTATTGCATTCCAGTAAAACGACGATGTCAATATTTTTCCAAAAATAAGACTTTGAGGCCTTTTGACCTTAGAAAACTAGTTTTAGACACTATATGAGTCTACACAGCATACCACTAAAACGAAAGGAGATTAAATGCCAAACGTGGCTTCTTTCCAGCATATTACATGGAATACTTTAAAGATTTCCACACCCTATAAACTACCCTTAATATGATATATTTTTTAGTTTTTCAGAAGTAGTTCTCATTATTTGTACTAAAGTACCATATGCTTTGAATACTTTGTGAAGGAAATGGAAGCTTTTGGGATTGGCCTCTGAAATTCTCATTTTTAATGACTGCTATATAGTAAATCCGAAGGGATAGACAAAATCTTACTACATTATAGTATATAGGTATAGTACATAGTATACATTGTATATCAAAAATGAAGATTAAGGTGATAATTGATATGTAAGATATTTATAGTGCATTTAATTACTTTTACATTTTCTTCTTAATTATACTGTATTCTCAAATATGCTATTACTTTTATCAAGTGTGAGATGGCTATTCGATTTTTTACATTTTATCTTCCTTCTGGTTCTCAAAATATTTGAATATCGCTTAAAGTGGAAAGGATGCCACTAATCCCGTAGTATATACAAGGAAATTGCAACTGTTTTCATCGAATAACATGAAGGAATGGACTGTACGAGAGAGAGGGGGGGGGGCGGATCGTGTGAGTACAACACATGAGATTTTAATTATAGAGTTTTCGTGCAGCTGTTAGCGAAGTGATATCCATCCTGTGTTTAGCTGATAGTGTTCACACTAAACGAGCACTACGGTTCGTGAAATAGCATATTGTTTGTTACCCCTCACACCAGAACCTCGTCAGGATAGGGCAATCAAAACTGTAAGTTAATGTCAAATTACTTAATAATCTTCAATGTTACACAAACTAAATTTGAAAAAATATACAATAAATCGAAAAAAGTAGAGGTTATATCTTGAGAAATGTTATAATGCCTTCTTTGACACGTCTTAATTCCAGAATTAGGTCCAACTGACAGTAGATGTTAAACTCATCACAAATCATAAAGCCATTTACGTAAATATATAAACCGTTATGGGTTGGCTTAGAGTAATCGAGTGAAACTTCCACAAAATTTTTGTACGTAATTTTATTATAACCATACCTGACACTGCAGATCAAAAGGGGACTTTCACCGAAAAGAGTTAGATATGAGTGATATACTGGAAACATTTTATATGGCAAATTGAGATACATTTAAAAATATTGTTCTTATTTGAAAATAGTAACTTAACTGTTTTAAATGTATTACTCCTGACTGCAGTTCAAATATTATAAATATATATAGAGAAATACAATTTCTCAAAGGAATTTATATTTATATTAGAATGACAAACAAGCGCAACAAATACCAATTCTTTTCTCTGTAATAATGTTTAAGGAAGTGTTCTCTAAAGGCAGAAAATTGGATGTTTTAGAAAGGACTTCCAAAGATTAAAACTAATGCTACATGCTATAACTAATATCAGGAAGCTAATATTCGCCGTAACCGTTTTCTTGCACATTGTAATTATGCAAGTACACAGATAAACCTATTTTCAAATTGCCTGTAAGTTAGTAAAATTGAATGCTTTAAATATGTTTGATTGACGCCATTAAAATATTATGTCTGTCTACCAGAGGGGTGCGTGGCAGACAAGCAGAATGAAATCTAAAGAAAATTAAATTGTGTACTAACAAAATTCAGTTACCAGCATAGACTCCTATTATATACGTTAACAGGTTTTCATGAAGTATTCGAGTCTAACTTCTTTTGAGCAATTGTCTCAAAGTTAATCGAAGGACACCCATGTCTTATATTCAGCATTCATTAATAAACCTCTACTTTTACCCAGCTGAATAACAAGGGCATTATTTTCAAATTTAATTACCATTAATGTTTCGTTCTCTTTCTTCCTCTGCTACGCATCATTCACTCAGATTACTTTTTCACTTCATTTTATCCGAGGTGCCATCGTCCATAACCATTATCGAAAAACACTTCGCATGGCTGAATTCCCATTTGGCAGTACATGTAATCCTCGACTAACCGAAACATTTAGCCTCTAAGGGAGAGGAAACGACCTGTGAAACCCCCCCATCTTAACCATTCCCTCAGATCACTTAGCTGTCTTGTAGAGGGGGTGTTGATCGCCCTCCAAGGACACGTATAAATCCACCGCTGTGCTTAAAAGGCTCCTTACGGCTAAGATCTACTTTGATTGCTGAAATTCAGATTGAAAAGAGATTGGAAGTTTTATTGTTTTTGGACATAAAATAGAACTGACTTTATAGTCGCAAAACTAATAGATAACCTCTGCTGAATTTAAGTACTATGTGTAATGCTTTACATACACAGCTATCATATGCAACTTTTAGCTAAACATAAGATACAGTTTCATAGATATATTGAGTTACTAATTTATCTTTTTTCCTCCAATAAGGTGCGATTAAATAATACTTTTATTCCGTTAGATCTGTACTTGTTTTATTGGTCAGATGTTCAGTCCTTTCCATATTTTGTCGGTTACCTACCCGAAACAACAAAAAGTGTGGTATTCCCGTTGAAACACCAACACCAAATTTTAGGTTGGAATATATATTTCGAAGCTCTCTAAATCCGTAAGAAACAACTTTTCTCTTTGGGAAAACATCAGTGGGTATGTTTAAATTTGAACTGCATAACTTAAAATACAAATCGGTAAAATATCAAACATACTATTTAAGTTAAGTACTTTCCAAAGTTGTGAAAGCTTTTAACAGTATAGTCCTACATCAAACTTGACATTTTTCCAAAAATTTAATTTCTAAAATGGCTGTCACAACTTTGGTTAAAATGTCACATATTATCTACAGATATTTAAAAGACAAACGAAATATATACCATATGTTTGTGGAAGTAGCTTTCGAAGTTGTCTTCATTCGAAAGGAATTTTGTATGATCTTGAATGTAACTTGAATGTTACGCGACAAAATATAAACTTGCCCAAAAAGTGCATATTATTTCTTACAGATATCTTTTCTGTAGTATTAGTCATTTCCGAAATATCGGATATTACTGTACATATAACTTAATGATGAATGGTAGGATGATAAATACTTTTAGTAAAAATAAAATTCGATGTTTCCTAATTTGTTGAAAGTTCCATCTATATTTAGCTGTTTCTCATGATTTTACGGAATGACTTCAGATTACTAAGTCCAAGTATAGCATTATTTTATTAAATATTTTACTATAGCTATTCGTGCTGTGTCTAGAATAACAAAATATGCGATATAGCTCTTACTACTGACGTTCATCTCATTTTAAAATAAAGTAAATAAAAGTATGAACTTTAGTAGCTATAGGGAAAGATAGACTGAAAAATTCAATGCCATAGCCGGGATTTGAATCACGGATCTTCTGGTTGTCGTGCAGCCACTCTAACCCTAGGAGTTCTCATAAACACATGAGTCAACTACCTTAATGGCGACTTAGTATGCTGTAAGTAAGGCTTTAAGGCCCGGGCTTTATATTGAACCACTATTAGGTCAATTAATGGAAATTAATTGATCTTTCACACTGGCCGTGTGTAGGCTAACGAATGTAGGTATTTTGATAGAAAAGGTAGTTATATACATTCTGAATATAGAAAATGTAGTGAGAGATTCTTAATCAACAGCTCAAGATATGTATCCAAGAATACTATAATAGTTATAAACACTTAAGTAATTAATCTTATATGTGACATAAGAAACACTTACTCGGTAAAATTATGAAAACTGCTGGAAGGAAATATATCAGATCTGTTAAGAAAATGGCACATAGAAGTACAAGAGGTGTAGATACATGAGTGAGGTCTGCAACACTGGTAAAAGCACAAAGTAAGAATGATTTTCAGCTAGTAATGCAAAGGAAAAGTATTCTTATGGAGTAAATGTTATGTGTGCGTGTTTGTGTGTGTGTGTGTGTGTGTGTGTGTGTGTGTGTGTGTGTGTGTGTGTGTGTGTGTGTGTGTGCGCGCGCGCGTGTTCTCTATTTTGTCTCCTACGTTTGAATATTTTAAAAACATAGTAATAATTCACAAATGAGGTCTTGCATTTGTTGTGATTCTCCTATTCGTTTCACCTAGGGCAGGTTGGGGTGAATTAGGTCACTACTTATATTGGTGCCCTTAGGTTAGAGAAGATCACACCGAGTGGAACAGCTCAGGTGGTATCATCAATTACCCGCTTTCGTAAGATCATTACTTCGATTCCCTTGGCTAACGTTCCTTTCCTGGTTATTAGGTGAATATGTGGAGGAATAATTAGATCTCCCAAATTTTCTGTCTCCTGACTTTTAATTTCACTTCAATTTTCATTCTTGTTGTTTGTTTCAAGCTTTTATATTTCCGCAACAGTTTCGGCGGGCATAATGAATTTGCTTTCAGGAAATCTTGGCCTCCCAAATCTGAAGACCCACTGGAACAGGATTCTATTTACTTCTTGAAGATTATTTTGTTTTCAGTCCTGAAATAATTAAAATAGATATCTAATGATGTGGTAGGAGGACAAACTGTTAGCTGTAAATTCCGCTATTCTTTTGAAAGTATGCTTAAAATTTTGATATTAATTCTAAAAATTACAATCATTTTCATAACGCTTGGAGATACATTTCATATCTCAAATATCCAATAAGGATTCTCTAGTGGATGAATATAATTAATGATCAAAAATATGCTAAAGAAATATTTAAATCTAACACCAGAACATTTTAACAAAAACTTATTATATATTTTATCTCGGGTTTTAAAAATAATCATGGTACTTTGAAGTATAGTACCTGATGTAAAAATGCCTTTATTAACAATTTACCCACGCCGACTACATTGTTGATAGAACGGAGAATAGAGCTACTTATTGATACCTGTTGTGTATATATTTACAGAAAGCCAATAATAGGGAGCTGATAAAGACACATCTAACTGCAAATTGCCCTAACGCCTGGTGAAAAATAAATACTTGATTCTGTTACAGAAGCATTAGTTTGCTACAGATTGGAGAAACTGGCCATATGTAATTAATCACCTATACAAGAATGATGGAAGCAAATAAGATTCTAAAATCTATGCTACAAGTATTTCATGCTCAACACCACCCTTACCATAACTAATTATTACTCAGAATGATTCTAACCTGCCTGTCAGTGAAATTTGGCTGCTGTTATTTCGCACTCCTGTGATACTAATACTTAAGTATTCCGGTGGGTGGTTATTTGTTTATATGTGATGCGTTTTTATGAAATTTAAGACGTGATAAGCGTGATAGTGCGTGAAGCGATATGTTGCAATATAATGGACGGCCTCAATTTAAACTTGTAATACCTATATATCTAGATCATACGCCACTACTTTCTCTCGCCTCACGGCTGCACGTACCTGAATTCGACGTCGAAGCTCATTCCTCGGTCTCCACGTCGTCGTCTGCTGCCTGCTTCTCCCTTGCCTTTGACTGCTCTCTCCTGAATGGGCTCTTTTAGGTTCTCAGGATGTTAAGGTTGAGACGAAACAAACATACGATAATCTCTGAAGTGCTTTAATTTGTCCTTACGCTTGTGGAACCCGGGAACCTTCAAATAACTGCACTTTCGGCGGACATTTTATAATACATTTTACTGGACGTGGTGCGTCATCGAACTTACCAGACGGATGCATACAATACACTTGATTGCAATGAGCAATGAGGGACTGAATGGGGGTATCTACCCTCTTATATACACACAGCACGGCGTCTCAAGGAAAAAGCTAACAGAATATTGACCTATGTAACGGTACAACAAAATAGCTAGCATTCCACTGTATTGTCTAACATCCGCTCTTTCTAGACTGTCGCCCGGGAGTGCAAGGTTTCTCACATATCTGCCCAGGTTCATGTAACAATATTTTACATTATATATATATACAATTTCTCTTCCACAAACATAGCCAGTTACAGTTCTCAAATTTATGTATAATTATTAAACATATTACATAATTAAATGAATAATTAATCCAAGGACCAAAATTTCCTGTTTCAAACATAACCAGAAAATCAGAAGATAGCAGGAGGAAGTTTGTTTGACCATGCTATTCTTCGGACCTTCAATAAATGAATTACTTTTGTGTGGTCGCATTGAGTAACCGGTGTAGAAACCTTACGGATGTTGATGCGTTACTCATAAACAGATGTTGCAGCTGCATATTTGAGGAAGCTGAAGATGCAATGCACGCAACGAGAAACATTCTATTAAAAGAAGGTGCCAGAAAGAAAATTAGATAAGAAATAAAAAGATAATCCATTTGCAAAGAATGAATAACTTTCGCATTCCACTATAGCCATTAAAATATAAACATCTTGGTTATAGAAAAATAAAAGCCAATAAAAAGATCAGTAGAACCTTGAGGCCAGAATAGAACAAATTTACCTAAACTATGATGTTATGAAGGTTGTGATACTAACACATAATTATGCAGACATTTGTAAAGTGAAATAATTTTGTTGAAGCTTATGTAGCAGCGCTATGGATGAACGAAAGAGGAAAGGAATCACATAAAAATAGTACTGAGTACCTCTTTCACAGAGTCAATCCAGCTAATTAGAAAATGGAAAATGAATAATAAATTACGCTACTAATATCAGAGTGTCGCTTTACATTAGCGTATTTCCAATCAACATAAAACTCCTGAATTGGTATGATAACCCTTAACGTAGTTCAAAGGTACGTCTAGCTAACAAGATATTACCACAAGTTTCAATTGTGCGTTAAGGAAAACAATTCTGTTCTAATATGATGCGAGTATAGAAGCGTATACAGCTATCGTGGAAGACAGCAGTTCAATCGTTCATAGCGCGGCGATTTTCTCCCTTTTCTCTCTCCCCTTCCAAAGCACCTACAACGCTCTTGTTTTCTGAACCCCCAATGGACACCTCAGAAGAAACGGCTGGCAAGGCTCTGGATGTCTCCCATACCGGCGTTTTTCAACCTAGGGACCACTCTCCCAACATGACTGAAGTTGTTTACATCCCAAATCCTTGGTAGTCGACCTGGGACGTGAGAAGGTTAAAAACATGGCTTTAGTTTTTCTCCTTTTCTAGAATATAACAGAATTTAGCTTAAGGGCGTGTCTCCGAGACAACCATTCTGAAAAGAACCCGAAGAGAGAAACAGAAGGAGAAGGATTTAAAATATCGCCTGAAGTAAATAGAGATACTTGGCCCAAAATTCACCCCAAGTTCCTGTCGAAAGCTTTTGTGTACCTTCGGATTATAATTATGTCCCAATATACTTACTTGAGTAAAATATTCTGCGCACGCTGCAAAAGAAGCTTCGTTTAGCTGCATGTTCGATCTTTAAAATTGGTCCCAAAAATTAGTCGAGACACATTTTTGTTAAATTGCACAGTATTAAGCCAGCATAAGTGCGTATTGCAGCTTTCCTCATATTGCAAAAAAAAAAAAAGTATAGGAAATGCAGTGTGAGCTCTCTTTCCTGTCAGTCAAGGTGGTTCAGTTCGTTACGCCAAGCTTACTGATGGGCCGCGCCGTGGCCGAGTGGTTAGACCATTCTCGACAGTCGCCAAAGCGACACGGATTTTATCCCAGGCGACAGCATATGATATTTGTGTACAAAATGGCATAGTGGTGGGTTTCCTACGGGTGCTCCGGTTTCCCCCACCATGTCATTCCACCGGTGCTCCACCTTAATTTCATATATCATCAATGTCACCGCCTGCGGTGCCGAATGTAGTAAAAGCGGGCGTTAAACTCTGAAAAAAGGCGCTTACTGATCCAAAAGTCGCGAGTTCAAAAGCAGCGCTGACCCGATAATTTTAAATGTGCTTAAAAGCGAAACCATATGTCAGTAAACGTATTGGCATTAGAAGAACTGCTGAGTCTAATCCCGGCACCCTGGCGGCGCTGATAGATCCTGGTAACTACTTTTAAATAACAAAATATTTATTTTGTTTGTCCTTCTGTATCATTAAAGATACGCAAGAGGAGCGCACACGTATGACCTACTGAAGCTTTAATAATCACTACCAAAGAAGGGTATGATATGTGTGTGCACATTGATATGTTAATGCAACGCTCGCCATAGTAAAATATTTATTAATGATATGAAAATATAAAGCGCAACTCGGTCATCAGAATGAGAACACCAATATTTGCTAAGACGCTATTGTTCTATTAGTACATTGCATTACGTTTCTCATTCTAAAACTTCGTAGATCACAGATCCTAGGAATGTCTACCTGATAGTGCTTTCGAGACGCACATATAACTAGGCGAACTCAAAAAAGTGCTGTTGTTGCACTTCTCTGATAAAAATTTCTTTTAAATTAATGAATTCTACGTTTACACTGCATCCTTCAATTGCAGTGAAGAATTTATTTGTGAGCGTCCGCTGGGTCTTTAGTATGCACTTGAATTGTAAAACGTTGTCGAGTGTGACCACATGGTTTAATAATAATAATAATATGTATTATAGAGTCTACTTTATATTATTCTCAAAAGCTACACTTCAGTGCCTGTACTATAGTAACTGCATCACCAAGTATCTGCTTCGCTGTTTCTGGAACACCAACTCGTGCTTGTGACAAAAGAATATAAGAGACAAGAGAATATTAAATTTAAGAGAATATAATCTCTTTATAATATGATTCCAAATTAACTATAGACTGAGGCTGCCCGAGCTCGTTGATTCACCCAAACACAACACCTCATAATTTATTGCGTTAGGTAGATGGGTGAAGCTTCGGGATGTTGGGGTTTTGCTCTGGGTTGTGCTGGTATGGTATCCCTGTCTATGGATCAGGGTGTGGGAGGGTCCTAGATCTGATGTTATTTTCTGCTAAGGAAAGCCACACGAATATTTAAGCACAATTTTATATTCCGAAAGCTATTATTGTTCACTTGCATCTAGAGAGTTTTATGGGTTTGATGTTAATTCCACGAGTGTGTCCTGTTCGCTGTCACGTTTAAGAGTGTTCCTGCAACTAGCTGTTGTTGTTAATCTTAAGCTTTGCCAACAATATTTTCGACAGACGCCATTGTCTAATATATTCCTTCTGTTATCAGGAAAACCCATTCATTGTCTAAGCGAGCGACGGTACAATTTGGAAAGGTCACTGGCCGCTCCGTATACCTGGCATATCTTTGTATCCTTAAATTACAAACCTTCACACAGCTAGCCTTGCTTATCTGTAATTCTGTGTGTACATTATTTAATTGGTACTTATACGAATGCAATTTTATTAGGTACCGTTAGGACGGCTTCAAGACTTTCGAATTCCTCCCTGGTGGTCCAAGAAACTATGGCC
The DNA here is from genome assembly GCA_030765055.1 of Mantis religiosa. Classification (NCBI taxonomy): domain Eukaryota; kingdom Metazoa; phylum Arthropoda; class Insecta; order Mantodea; family Mantidae; genus Mantis; species Mantis religiosa. The sequence continues at coordinate 99,856,312 of CM060950.1, forward strand.
CGCGAGTTTGGCAAGAAGAGCAAATTGCAGAGCTGCAAAGCTACAAATGCATCAGGTGTACGCTTTATGTACACCGGTTTCTTCCCCTTGATGTGCGTTCATTTTTATAGTTAACGAGTAATATAAGAATAAAATGCTCTTGGGCGTGCTAAGCCATTCAGTTTCTTTTTTCAATTCTCGTACATTCGTTATTCTTTGTCTTATTCTATTTCTGGTCTATGCCATTCTAGCGCATCCCATCGCTGAAATATTTATTCATCCTGTCCGCCCTCCTTCCATATGGTAACCCTAAGCGTAATTCATTCATATTTTATTACCAAAATCGCCACTACAAGCCTGATTACCCACTAGCATAGTGCATACTACATCGGTGGTGACCCGACTGAGATTATCGATAGCCTTCTCAGATGAGTTGACGCGTTTAAGTGGGGTATCCTCCTCCGCCCCTTATGGGGAAGGAGCTGCTTAGACCAAACTCATTGTCCTAATGGAAAGATCCACGGAGAGTTTCGCTTCTTCCAAGAAAAAGAGAGGGAGTTTCGACTCTCGGGTAGACCTCACTCCAACTTTTTCTTTCTCCTTTTGTTTTGGTTTCAACCTTGGTCATGCGGACGGATAACAGCATGTGCTGGTCCGTAGGTCGTCAAGGCTTCATCCCGTTCATCTACGTTGTCATGTAGGGTGCCGTTTGCATCCTCTGTTCTGGTGGACTTCGACGGATGAAACACTGTAAATTCAAATCATTAACGGTGATTGGTTCGCTCCATAATTTCAGTATTATTAGTAGCAGTTTTGATAAATGTGGCTCTATCACACAATCTCTGGGAAGTAATAACCCGAAGGCGTGGACTGTTTCATTGTTGCAGTAATTTGACCTTTATGGGTACATCTCACTCTACCACACCATACTAGTGGCTTAGAGCTTTTGAAATGGAAGAAAACCATCACAATCTGGCTGTTAGTTACTCATTATACATATGGGGAAGTAACACTTTTTCCAAGGTGAAATCATATATCATAAATTGACGTTGACATAATGGTTGGAGCTATTAATTCATGCACACTTTCCCGAATGATCCTCTTCTGTTACAGAGCACCCGTGTTGTGCCAAGAGCATATTACAGCTATCCGTGGATACGTTATCACTATTAAAACACAAGGTACACTGAACCTTTCTAAGGATGTTGTCACTACATAATATATTCACATCGGCGTTCAGGTGGCTTGCCGAGAGGTTACGTCGCCATTGTTGTCCGTTTTGGAGGGAAAGATTCGAGTCGGCCAAATTAGCCGCCATCGCTAAGAAGCGGAATGGTATGGCATTGTGCTTATTGGCTAGCAGAAGAGAACTGACACGTCTTCAAAGCCGGTATCGAGCTGACGTTATGCGGCCGTGGTGGAACTGTATTGCTACTACGCAAAAGACCTTTCTGGACTGTGTGTCGAAAAGCATCCACTTCCAGGTATACTCCTCCACAGGAGAGAAAGTCTCCGAGGGGCAAGACGCAGGGGGTTGGCCGAAGGTCCCCACACCCTCCCTGGACAGGTTTATGTCACCCCATGTCAGTACAGTTACAGACCATTCAAAAACATTCTGACGGCTTCTACTTTTGTGAATGAATCTTCTCGGCTTTAAAGTACAGAGTGAATAGGGCGCATGTTTTTTTAACGGTCTGCTCCTTGTAGAAAGCGTTCTCTGCCACACACATTCGCTGTCCTTGTCCCAGAGCACATTCCTTACAGGGATTTTCTTTACGTTGCTATACTATACATACTGTGCCCGGCAGGTATATAACAGCTGATGCAAGACCGAGAGGGAGTCAGTGTGTACCGAGTAGTGTAGTGAATGGTATGGAGAGCAGTATGATGGCTCGAGCTGAATTGTAGTACGTTTCGAGTTCCGCGGTAAGGATTCGGCAGGCCGTGGATCGGCGTAAGAAGAAATTCAGAGGTCTGTGAGTGCAGCTCCAGGTCGGGGATCGCCGAGCTGTGAAACCAGCAGCGAAGCAGTTTACATGTGAATATCGGAGTTGTGTTCAGAATTGGTGTGTAGCTCTGATTTAGAGGTGGGCCTGCGTGTAGGTCAGAGGAAATATAACAACACAAGGGTTGCGTGCTATAGAGATGTAAAGAAATATTGTAGGGGCGTATCGAAGTTTTGTATTTGTGTAAAAGAAAGGCTGATTGTACGTTAGCACTCAACTAACGGCTTAGTACGAAACAAAGGAGTATTTCGTCTTTTATGGCAATATATTCTCGGCAACATGTAAAACATTTTTGGGTTATTTTTCTAACCAAGTAGTGACATTCATATATTGATTCAAGGCAAAACGTGACATTGCTTACTTGCTCTTGCACTTGCCCTTGCATTTGTTACTTACGGTTAAGGGATATCGATATCCATGAAGATGAAGTGGGGTATGAATGTGTAGGTGTATGGTATTGTACAGTAGGTTTCTCGAGTTGCAAACATTTTAAGCACACATGAATCTCTTGCGCCTAACACATCAGGTTGTTGCAGCTATATTAAAAATACCTATTTACACTATCACCATTCGTTTAATGCGCATACTACTTTCATCTTCAAACGTCATATCGGAGACTCTGTACCTGGTGTCTTAGTTCACATGGGACAAAGGGACACGTGACCAATGTATATGCTAAATAATATTTGCTAAATTTGAAATATGTGATGATCAGGAAGCAAAACAGAGACATGAAATAAGTTAGATGTAATTATTCTACAAGCTTTCACGATAAATTATGCTGAGATAGTGACCGGAGGGCAGAAAAAACTGATAAGTGCAAGGTCGAGAGTTCAAAACTTTCACAATTTTAAATGCTTAACAAATAAAGCTGGCAACTTTCATTGGACATTATTTTGCTTCACTATTTAATTCATCCAGATAAATAGCTTAAATGCACGTTTAATTAATTGATGATTAATAAATATGTATTTTAAAACTTTAAGTATATATCTTAATATAATATATTGCATTTTATATGACATATTTACAATTACCCTATACGACTAAATTTTCAATGTCCAAAACATGCTCAAAGACGTGAATGCGTTTATAGTTGTGTTTTACATGTTTCTATATTTACAGAACTAAGAGTGGAATGTAAAATTGTGAAAATTAAATATCCCGCAGTTCTCACCATCTGTATTGTCAGAAGGTGTGCTTGAGTTCTCATGATGTGATACGTATAAAACGTAAACATTTTTCAGTTAATGTACCTTGTTCTACTCAGGCGGAATATTTCCCTTCAGCACCCCTTTGATGGCACACGCGTTGGCACACACGTATATTATGTAGAACTGCAACGGGACATACTATAAACACACTATGGTTCTAACATCCGTTTATCCCCTATCAGTAACGAGGATTAGCTCTCCAGTAACTATAAAACTCGGGGGTCATCTATATTTGATAACCAATAATTTTGGTAAGGATGCAAGTACAGATCAGCTGTGCTTCCCAGCAGTACATTTATTATACTATGAAACAGCGTATAGCTACAGAACTGTTGCCACGATGTAAGCTAAAACACGCTACTATATCCTACCTCCACCCTGCGGTAGACCTTTCTCAGCTGAGCACAGGCTACATGCACACCGCAGAAGTTGCTCGTGTACTTGCCCGACCTATGGACATTAGCCAGAAGGTCCGAGATGTTCTGTTGTTTGGAGTTTATATGGCTAAAAGTAAACAAACCGGAAGTATATGAATCGCTTGTTGTTGAACGCGGACTTCAACTTCTAAATAATACAACTGAAGCAAAAGAGTTTTCTAGGTCCTTAAAAATTCCGATCTATGTTTTACGTGCTCGACTCTCCCAGTAATACTCTCGCCTACTTCGCCCAGGGAAAATATAAAAATATAAAAATATGAAATAACACCGGTTCCCCAAAAATTTCAACATGGCACCAATACTGACGTCAGCTAATCCTCTACCTGAGAGTTCCAGGAATAGACGAAAGAGATCCTAAGAAAATGGGGTCTATAACAGTACTGCCAAACGTTAAAGAAAAATCCTTCCCAAGTGCAAAATCCACCGTTCTGCCGCAACAGGCAAATCGTTATCGCCTGGCAACCGTGGAACGGCTGAGATGAAACAGGTAAATGGAATTGAGCGACAGGAAATTCAGTTTAGAAAGCTAAACAACATATAATTTACATAAATGTCTTGGATAACCACGAGAAAAGTCATGATCTCTGCAGCTGTTCATCGAGAATCGAGTCTCCCGAAAACAACCGCACGCGTAATCCTGGAGACATACACCTAGGTAATAATATCAGTGTGGTCCAGCAAAATAATATCAAGACAATACTGGTATCCAGAACTTATCCAAAACCCTCTTTTCATCTTGGTCGGTTGGACTTTGACGAGAACTCAGTAGTCTGACGTTCCTGAGGGATGAAGTTCGTTTTCTTAATGTTATCATACCTTTTCCTAAGTCATTGCTAGTTTATTGAATGGATACAGTCAATACTTGTTGACTATGGCATTTATGACTGTTTTGCTAGTAGTACTGTATTGAAACTTTTGAATCTAAATTGATGATATTGGGATACTTTAAACTATATTTTCACGGTAATTTGAGTACCGCAAGTTTCTGAGCGACATTTAAGGTCGATGACCCCGTTTAACATAATGCAGTCATTTTACAAAATATTGCTAGTCCGGAAGTGCGTTTAGAGTCTTCCGTTCAATGATGACTCTATAAAAGATGACTCTATTTATTTGTAGTAACATGACAAAGCTGAGCATTTCCTAAGGACTGAAAAAAATTGTCTTTCAATATCAATCGAATATATATAAACTCCTCTTGCAGAAAATAAAGATCTCAGAATTATTGGACAGGTTTAATTACAAAGTGGTCCAAATTCTGTTGCTAAATTCTTTTGTTCATTTTATTTAGAACTTCCACAATGAGATTTATACTATCTATTTCTAGAATAGACAGTGAAAGCCCTTATTCTCTTTATACAAAATTTTCTGTTACCTCATTTTAGTTTCACAGAAATTTATTGAAAAATAAAAACCCTATAACAAGAAGGACATGCTTCTTCAGTGAATAATATATGTGACTGAGTTGCTTCTATACCAATGATATGCTTTTCTTTGTTACAGGTGAGTTTTCCGCAGAAATGGAGAAAAGCAGATAATAGCGTCGATTTACTTCTGCTGGCTAACACAGGTTACTGTGGTAATGTTCTCACCATTTGCATGCTATCAAAAAGGTTTTTAAGCTATAGATATCAATAAATAAATGGCTAGGAAAAGTCATCGAATAAAAGAAATGGTTTTCAAAATGTCGTTCCCCAATTATCTTTTTCCCCAAAATTAAAATTTAACAATACTGGCTTTGAAGCTATATGCATACTTAGCGTTCAGTGAAGCCTTTTTAGTATGACACAAACTTGGCACCTTATACTCTCAATCTCTTTGTCGCAAAAGAGAAAATAACTTGTGCTTACGAAATACTTGTAATTTACTTAATTTTGATGGAACATTAACCATAATTTCAATAAAAATTGAAGATTTGATTTTGGTAAGCCCTTTCTAGTAAATATAAAGTTTCAAAGAAATCGCACAAGTTAAGCTTCGGAAAATGCTTCCTGAAATGACATTTATACTCTCCTCATAATCCCCGCCTTTCTTGTGAAAATAGATAACAGGTTATGCAAAGCACAGCTAACCTGTAATGAATATCTGGCTTATAAGATTCAAATTTTAGACCTTGTGTGCCCAATTCACCGGCATTCAGTGTCACCTGCTACCTGCACAGAAGTGCTGTCAAATGTGTCACGTAATGGTAGTTTTGTTTTCACTATACTTGTTATCCCAACTGATACATAGCACTTCTGTTCCCAAGTTCCCAGACTTGATAATACGAGGTACCTCCAGAAAGTAAGTTCTGTTTGGTAGTAAAATTAAATTGTGCACAGATACAGAAAAAATATTTATTGCACAAAATTCTACAACTCTTAAACTACTTTTACACATAACTGCCGAAATTTTGCAGGCATGTCATAGCGAGGCACAAGTTTTTGTATACCTTCTTCATAGAAGTTTGCCGCCTGTCTCTTCAACCAGTTGGAAACATTTTCTTTCAGCTCTTCCTCATTGTTGAAGTGTTGACCGCCAAGGAAAGATTTGAGATGCAAAAACAGATGAAAGTCGCTAGGAATGAGGTCGGGGTTGTACGGGGGGGGGGGTGGTCACACACATCCCAGCCAAATCCCTGTAGGGTGTTTTTCGTCGCATTTGCAGTGTGTGATCGTGCGTTGTCGTAAAGAAACACAACACCTTTTGACTTAGCAAATTTTCTGATAAATTTCAATATTTTTCACTTTCCTAGCATTCAGAAAACGAATCACAGATCTGATTTTTCAAGCGGCGGGATTTTCAATCAACACCGACATTGTAAACAAGCACAACAAAGCGTACGTGGCTGACAGTGATCTCACAATGGCGCACGTTTCTTCTCCTTGATACAGAGCGTCTACCGCGTATATGCGGAACTGCGATCGCAGCGCCGCAGGGGAGATAAATTGAAACAGAACTTACTTTCTGGACGCCCTTTATATATTATCCCAGAGTAACATTTTCAATCACAATCACTTTCACTGCAATACTGGGTAGCTATTTAATATTACATTTTAATTTCTTGATGTCTTTAGAACCATACTGCAAAAATTTACAGTTCAATTTATTTTTAGTACCTGTCTTAATCGTTCATATTTGTCGGTTTCTGTATAATAATGCATGGTCTGTGGAGATTTTCATAAACACTTTTGGTTTTACGTATATCAGTATTTCTAGCATTGCAATATCATCATAATTAACCATTTCCTTTTGTTTATCCAAATATTAGAGATGTTCCATAGCTACTTCATGGATAGAGTTATATGTTTTTCCTCTATTATTGCCTAAAGCCAGGCTCTTATTTGCTGTAGCTCAACTTTGAAGGATACGTGACGTTTAATATTATGGTTGCGCCACAGAAGACAAAGGGAGGGTCACACTTTGGCGCTGCTGAATGTAGTGCAATACGTGGATTACGGTTTTGCTGAAATCTCCATTACAAATTATGCACAGGTCAATGATTAAGGACAGAATCTCCACATAGCATGCTTTGATACTTGCATGAGCTACAAAATAACTAAGTTATGAAGCTACGGCTCCAAATAGTTTTTGATATTGAATTCAATGTTTAGGGGGAAAATACGTTGCTACAACGTATCATCAGAGAATCTTGCTCTGAAACCAAGGACATCTATATGCCTTCTGCCTATACTAATGATATATTAATTTTCTTATGCTGTGCTCTGTAACAGTTGTTTTTGTTTGAAACTAATAATGAGTTTTGTTTATTTACTTGGTAGTGTTATTTAGAATTTAAAAATGTTTAAAAATATTATAGTGTTTATATTTAGTATGTGGAAGTAAAATTCTAGAAAAAAATAAACACGATATGTATATTGGTTGGTACAAGTGACTTTAGTATAAAGAAATGAACGGTTGCTATGGAGAGAGAAAATCAATAATCTTCCTTGTGGAAAACGGACGCGAAGAAGATGAAAGTTTTATAGTGATGAGTGGACGTGCAGGAGTAAGCAATTTTATGTAATTAACGGAAACTATTTATTTGAAGGTAAGGATTTATCGATATGCCGGAGGTAACCAACAATAATTGACTAGGAAAGAAAGTTCGAGTAAAATGTAATCCAGATGATACAATTGGTGACCTGAAGAAACTGAAAGCCGTACAAACTGACACGAGAAGGGAAAAGGTTGGGATGAAAAAGTGGTACACAATATTCAAGGACCAATTCAGACTACAACGAAGAAATCCTGTTCCACATGTCGCAGAACGTGGGGCATCATCATAGTATATTCAACATCGCATGTGTACTATAACTAAGAAATCCTGTTACAGCTTGTTTTAATTTTCATTTGAGGATAACTTTATAATGCACGCACTTTAAGTAGGATGGTAGCTCTTATGCTTCTCATTGGTATAGTTGCATATAGTATATCCTGTTGTGAAATGGCAAATGCAGTTACATGTATTCAAATATAAACTGTTGTCTCGGGCCATTGGAAGAGGACCAAAAAAGCAATAAAATTTTCAAATATGTAAATAAAAATATACCAGTGCCTACTCTTAACAGAAGTGAAAGGTCACTGCAATTTACAATAAACATCTACCAGTAGTCATCGAAACTCTCGGATTCATGTGGTATTTTTGAGCTTATGTTATTATTTCATTCTACCATTTCAATTGAGGTCATGTTGTGGGTTATTCTATTCATTAGGTTCTACGGCTATGGATTTCTGCACCATGATCTACTGCTCGAGAGTTTGCTGTGCCATCATTACGCATTGAAAGAATTGTCCCTCGGATAATTTGTAAGGAACTGTTGTACCTACGTGCGTCCAATGAAGATAAATCTGTTCTGGCGCAGTTTGTTTAATTTGAGATTTCATTATTTTGTAATACTTAAGACAACTGATACTCACCATTGGTATAATTGGACGCATACCTCATATATTCAAAGGGCCAATCACCAGCAATATGCTTGATTTGATATCATCGAAGATTGAAGTTCAAAAAGCACAATTTCTCAGATTACGAGATTAATTATTCTTAATACTTGCGCAGAGGTTAGGTTAATTACAGTCTCTAAGTGTTTCGAAAGCCTTACTTTAGAATATATGCCCCTTTTTGTACATAACATTACTAAAATGAAAGTAGAATAACTTTATCTGGAACTCGTAACAGCTAGGTATAATATAATCAATCGGTCCTGTTCCGAGGCGTAATAGTCTTCCTGTTCTTAGTAAAGGAATACTCGTAAAATGGAGGCGTTATTGGGACTGTTGGGTTTTTGTCTCATGCTTAGGCCGATGTCCCTTAAGCATCGTAATAAATCTGAAGAGATGCTATAGAACACGGTATGCAAGTCTCTGAACTCAACATTACCGCTGGGAGATGCATGATACCAACCAACATTTTCCTATATCGGCTGGGTGGTCATAAATAAACGAAAATGCATTATTTTAATGCGGTTTCATAGTGTCAAGCATAATTAACACAACCTGGCTTGTTTTTTTTTTTTGTCTTTTCAGATGAATGAACTAAACTATTTCTCGGCCAAATATGTTTGAGTATTAAAGAGCGGTCCCGTCTTTTTTAGAGAATTTTTGCAAACGTTCTATGCACAGGTAATTGTTACAGGTTTCCCTGTGCACTTCTCTTATCAGAGAGAAAACATTTCTTGCGCTAAAACAGCTGCTATTCGTTTCTGACAGCTTGGAAGTTGTCGTTTTATACCAGGTCTGTACGAAATAATATTTTAGTAGTGTTTTTATTATCTTGCAATTTTACTATAATTTTGATTGTTCACTGCCATATCTGTGGCTTCATAGTCATCATAATCATCTAATTCTCTGAGACTTTCATGGTCACTTAATGGCCAATATTTATTTTCACTAACATCATATTTATGGATATTTTTGTTGATTTCGTCAATTATATGATACAGAACTTGCCTTATCATCACGTGAATGAGTTTCTGTAATTCCTTAAGTGGAACATAGAGTCTTCTGAACCATGCAACCTCGAGGCCCGTAGGCAACGGGTTGAGAATCGGAGGTTTCCTTATCAGAAAGAGTCCGGGATAAGGGACCAGCCCAACGTCGGAAGTGAACGTATGAGAGATGAGGTGATAGGAAAGATAATGATGGAGCAATTGGTGGAATGTTGACGGGTGAAACAGTTAGCTTTTCAGACCCGGAGAAAACTCGCCCAAGGGCCATGTTGTCCACCACAAATCTCACTTTGCGTTCACCTTGGTTCGAACGCCTTGGTGAGATCCAAGCTGTCTAAGCACTCAGCTATAGCGCGGCCCTTATCATCAGGTACTCCCAGTAAATGTATTAATAATGTTTCTTCCCCCCTCCAGGTCGCAACAAATTGTTTTCAGAAAGGATACAACTTCGATATGGCTAACATAAGGCCAAATAACGCTTAGCTGTATAACGTACATTTTAAAATACTGAATCATGTTTAATAATACAGATAATACAAATATTTTAATTGCGCAATTACGCCAATTTATGTAGAGAGCGAGTCATAAAACACCGACAACGCTTCATAAGTTGTGCAGGACGTCAAACGTATTATTTTCCAAATAGCAAATCATGTCCGGAATCACGTGTTGTGGGCGCAGAGGACCATCCAGGTTTCCCTTCGACATTTCAATAGAACGAACAAAGGGTATGCAGCACAAAGCAGTTTAGAATTACACAGTTCAAACTGGGTACCTCCTACGTCAATACAGATCCTTCATCGGTGACGCTTAGCTTCACGTATGGTTGACCTGAAAGAATGGTAATCGCTCGTGCAATGAGGTAATCCTCTGACTTTACAGTACACCATGAATTTCATACTACGCCAAAGAAAAGAATACAGTGGTGTCAGATGTTGTGATCGTGCCTACCAAGGAACTGGTTCCCCTCTACCAATCCATTGATTAGGATGTGTAACGTTCAGGTGAGTCCATCAATTGCTCTAAAAGTGTGCCGTAGCTCCGTCGTGTTGCAGCCACATTACCTACCAAAAGTATAGGGGGCCTTAAGGCAAATTATCTCTAAGAAATCAGTGGTATATCGGTCCTGTTAGTCTGTTTGGGATTAAATACGGACAAATGATATGATCAGCAATTATTCCAGCTCATAGTTTGATACTAAACGTGTGTTGATTACTTCGAACGATCTGCGCAAATGGTTTTTTATCCGCTCAAACATGCACTTTAGGACACCAGTTATTCTCTGATTTTGACGTTCTACAACATCCAAACGGTTTGTTTCCAGACATAGTATCCTTAAATTATGGCCAGTGTGCTGCCTTGCGCAACATAGTAAGCGTTTTCGGTGTATTTTTTGTATTTCTTTACTCACCCTGTATAAATTTGAATAATGGTGCGTACGCAATGAGACGGTCTCGATGACGATAGACTTTTAAGTTATTTTGGTGATGAATAAAACGTATTTTCGAAGCCACTGGAGACCATGTAACATGTTCTCTACAAAGCTGTGTTAGAGGCCTTCTATGGTATAGTAGGATGCTGAAATAGACATGTATACCTAAGGAGTAAACTCAATTTGTACGAATATCCTATGTTTTATGCAAAAACATAGAGATATTAATTCAATATATATCTTATTAGGCTACTATGTTTTAGTTTATAGAATGCGTAATCACAAAACTGTAGTAGCAGTGCTGAATTTTTTAAAGTAATTGGTTTCTAAGGATATTCATTTATCGATCACATCTCATGTAAGAAAAAATATTGAGCTTACTTTCAAAAGCGAATTCCCTGGTAAAGCAGGAATTCTGAATCACTAGTTTGTATTTCATGCAGGTCACGAATGCTTCAGTTATCGCTTGGAATTCCTGTGGGTGTCGCGCGGTTCATTTCCATCCCGCACCTGGGGTTTTATATCCCGGCATTTTCCATTGTTCTAAAATAGCAGGTCATTTTGGTGTGAAAGTGCTCCGCGGAGATTGCACCGCGTTTGCATGATACTCTTTGCTGTATTAACTGAACCATAACGGAATATTTGCAACTATTCTTTGACGGAGTGTTTCATTGAGCATATTCATTTAATTACGCACGCTAACTTAATATGTTCAGTAGTTAATCGAAAATTACAGTTTGATTATTTCCTGTAGTTTTCATTGCTCTTAATTGCATGGAATGACACAAAAATCTGTTTTAAATTACTTTAATTCACGTTTTAAACATAAAAAGTTGCACAATTATATACACATTAAGATTTTCAAATAAATAAAGATTGTATTGTTATGTCTTAACGAATGAAGCTGTTTTAAAAATAGCATGGCAGCCCCATGGGTGTGTATGTGTTTTCCCTAAAACTAGGTGGACATAAGGTGAATTAATACTCAGGAATATACTCTAATAAATCTGTACATTTTGGCAAAGGCATGTGGACCTACCTTATAATGGCTACTTTCTGTGAAGTAACCAATACACATTTCGCAGAGATTAGGAATAAAACCGATGGCCCAACTTTTGTGTGCAAATATCGTTATTCTTAAATTATTTCCTTTCACAAATTTTGGAATTAATTTAGATTCGCTCCAAAAAACAATGCAGTGTGGGTACTTAGCAACTCCCTGTATTGGTTATGAAAAATGAAATGTGTGTAAACGAAACACCTGTTTTTACAAGAATTTAGCTTTTTGTTTAATCAGCCTAGGAAGCATAGTCGCCCGCCTCGGTAGCATAGATGGTAGCATGTCTACCTCACGTTCAAGAGGTCCCGAGTTCGAATCTCGGTCAGGGTGAGTTACCTGGATAAGTTTTTTCCGTGGTTTTCCCTTAACCTTACAGACGAATGTAGGGTAGCTCTAAGCTCCACGGATCTTGGACACATTTGAGCATCATTTCACCCATTTCATTCACCGTCCGATATGACTTAACGTTGAAGGACGTAAAATTACAAAAAAAAGCATAGTCGATCGATTATTTACAATCAGATACTAAATTAGAATGATACCAAAATGATATTCCGATCCTGTTTAGTGAGGTCACGTAACATGAGCAGTAATTTGGTTGTTCTCAACAGCATTCCAACATTACTCATACTGTATAGAAGTCAGTGTGTAAAGTTAATAGGGTACGTGGAAACTTATGATCCTTGGCCCTCTGGTTTTCAGATCTATCAGGTTTTATTACTGTATCCTGAGGTACAATTTCTGTAAAGCAACTCGTAGTACTTTCGAATAAATCGAGCAATGTGTAGAAAATAAAATGGAAAATATTACAGTGGTTAATTCAGATAATATTTAGCAGGTATAATTCCATAAAATTGATAGAGGGCGTCATACTTGACTTTTATAACAAGGTAAAATTTGTCATAAGGATTTTGGAAGCAAAATCGTAGCTCAAAGGTGGCCGCCTACAATATATTCAACTGCCAAGGTTCAAAATTCTGCGTGACTGGTAAGCCTTGTTCTGGATCTCGCGTATTGGTTTGATATGTTATTTATGACTGCTGTATAGAAAATAAGTTGTGTACGTAATCACTGTAGGTACTTATAATGACCCTGTAGATTATATCGTTTTGGAGTTTAGAAGATTAGTTTACACAAATCTATTATTCAGTAACAATTTTTTGTTTAATGCTTTCCAATCATAGATCAACGTTACCTAGTGTCGTTCGGTACAGAGATAATACTAGAACCTGCGAAAACAGAATAAGTAAAACCGAATTGCTGATGACCGGAATACTCAATAATCTAGCTCCCTAAGCTGTAGTCAACCTAGGAATTCCTCAATTTTGTATACACAAGCTTGGGTAGCCTTTGGCCTAACCAAGCACAATTACCTATACTGTCCTTAAGTACAGCAGTACATTCTACCCTTGGTTTACTAGCATGTAAAGGAACTTCGGGGAAAACGTCTGATAGAGCTACTCTTTCATACTCTAAAATACTTCATAAAAGTAGGAGATAATAGCCTGAGGTGCTAAGATGTATAACGAGAAGAAATTAAAAGGAGATACCATGCAGGGAAAAAATTACGCGAAAAAATGCAGCTCCTAGGTTTATTATCAGGCTATACGTTATTGATTAGAAATATTAATGAAGACGTAAGGGAATAATTCTTACTGTGTAAAATCACATCTAAACATTACGCACAAATTATCCTACACATGAAGAGAACGGCTGAAGGGTTATAGTCAATCAAACGAAACGAGTATTGATGACAAATTAGTTGGGTGCAGTTTGTTTATTGAAAAATATAATAGATTATGATTTAACTGAAGAAGAAGAAGAAGAAGAAGAAGAAGAAGAAGAAGAAGAAGAAGAAGAAGAAGAAGAAGGGGGAAGTACAGGAATAAAAAGGAAAAGATTTAGCGTATCGAATAGCCTTGGGATTTATACGCTGATATGCGATTTATCTTCATCTCAAATCTGCTAAGAACAAAACGTTTTAAATGTAGGTAAATTAAATTTAATACATTAGTTTGTCTATGTGAGTGAGTGAAAAACAAAATTGTTCGTAATTTAACGTCTCTATGAGCACTGATCAAAATGTACATGAAACATCACAGGCTTAATGTATATAATACCTACCTTTTCTCGCTATAAAACCCCGAAATAGCGCTTGAATCTAACATGAATTATAACGTGGAATTCAGATCATGGACCGGCAAGCCAAAAAGTGAACAAAGAGTAAAGATCATTATTTTAATTTTATTATGCAACAGCGCTTTTATTTGGGGAGATTAATTCCTTTTGAATATTCAGTAGTTTGCAAGAACGAATATATTGATTTCCTAAATACTATTAGTATTACACGTACATTGACATTGTCAAACAGGATTGCGAGTAGTACATGCAAAGTATCTACTAATTTAGAAGTGGAAAATTAAACCTACCAAATGCTACCGACTCACTAAATCAAATTGTATTCCTTCACCCTGCATAATCCAAGTCATTTAGGGTAGGTATTACTGCCGGTAAGTGAATGTAATAAATATATACGGTTGCGTTATATTGTTACATTGCAATTTAATTCTGCATTTGCGGGACTGATGCGCATGAAATTACGTCGTTACTCATTCAAGAATCTTCTAGAGATGTAATTTGCTTATTCCGTACATATTACTGTACACATTGGTTTTGTGGCACAAAATTAAAGCTGCGTAGTCCTATTGCACGGGCTCTGGTTCTGTTGACTGTTTGTTGGAATTTAAAGGCCTCCTTAATTTATTTAACATGGTTTCTTTTTCATGTGACATCTTTTTGCCGCGTAGGTAATAACGGATCTTTAGATTAGTGTATGTTCTAAAGTCATTCCTTATAAATTACTGTCTGGGTTGTCTTGAAAGACGCGGATAATGGCCAAGGACTGTGCTATAAGCTGGAGTCCGGTCGAAAGAACTTTCTTGTGATGACCTGCATAGTGTAGTAGAATTTGCAGCTCAGTCTGGTAATTTTGGAATGGTTTGTAGTAGAAGTAGCGCTATAGGAAGTGGTCAGTTGATGGAGTTCTTTCTTGTGTGTAGTTATGACATATACTGCAGAACAGTGTGTCTTTGCGGTGCCTCTTTTTTCAAATGGATTCGCACATGGGCTGTCAGATTAAAATTCTCTGGTATTCCCTGGTAGCACCATGCTTAACAGATCTACAAAGCACAGAATGATACAAAATTTAGACAAACTTGATCCATCTTTAAAGAAATAAATGGCGCCTAAAACTGCCAGCCAAAGAAATAATAGATTATATGGCTATTTAACTCAGGCAAATTCTTTAATATAAAATTAATGTTGGCAATCGGATAAACGAAATCGAATAAGTTCGACGCATTAGATGATAGTTTTCCAAGTTTCTGCTACAAAATTCAACGAATATTGAATAGTACGTTCAAAAGGAGATGATGTGTGGGTATAAGGTCACTTAACTGCGCAGTCATCTGCGCCCGTTCAGAAGGTGTCTAGCTAAAACAAAAGCTTGCGTCATTTCGTTCTCGTTTTACAGCTAAAGATAAACAAAATATGTTCAAATTATTCCGCATTCTTAAATAATTTTATTTAGTGGAGAAATGGTGTGCATGTACACGGCACGAGGATTTATGTAATAGTACCGTGGGACAAATATGAGAAGACAAGTTAAACTAATTATAACAGATACCAAAATGATTACGAGAATCAAAGTTGTTATACGTACATTTTGTTCGTAACCAAATTACAGGTTAACACCTTAAGCAATGTGTTCTCCAGTTAAATTCAAATTAATTCATTTTTTAAACAATTCACATCTCTAATCCTGATTTTGCCGCTTAAATTCAATTGCAAATGAATCATATTCAATACAGATCATAAACACTAGCACTTTGTCATTTGGTTTTGCAATACTAATAGATATATCACAAGTGAATTGCTGGTACTGTTCGCGCCGGCTGAAACTGTGTGCTACAGCTAATTATTAAAGAAGGAGTAGTCTCTAGCCTGCTAATATCAGTCTACCACGAGCTATAATTTTAAATTGGAATTAGCTACTAGGCCTGCTTTCTGGAGTCAAAATAGAAACCTTTAGGCCAGTTCTCTTGAGGCATATTATTATTTAAAATGTGGAAACCGATGTAAGTGCTCCGCGGTAATGAATGTGGGAGGGCCTAGGTTTGATTTCAGGTGGCCACCCTCTATGGCAATAGATTTCTCAATGTTTTCCCATGGTCAGCTGGGCAAATGCTGTCTGCTCTCCCATTTCCTCTCATTTTGTTTCATTCAAGTTTCTTGGCTCCGGTGATGTGTGTCGGTCGGAGCCGGACAAATGGCGCATAAGCTTGCAATTTGTTACTGTTCACCAACGGATAGAATGTCCTTCATAGAAATATTCTACCCTTAAGTGCTTCAAAACAGTGCGACAAGGAGAGTCGCACACATCCTGTCTGTGATGGACAACGCATGCTAAATAAGGAGTGGTACCATTCAATAAACATACGCCCTACACAGAGATCACTCAGTGTACTAAATCAGAGGTGGTGTTATGCACAAAACTAGAAGGGGTCACATGTTTTTGAATGTGATGTAAATGAACTGACCCGAGTGTCATAAACTAGTACCAGGTAGGGTTTCGGAGCCGTGTCTAATCGGCAGTTTCCCCCAGTTGCGCCTCATTCCCATCGGACTTCCTTTGCTGTGGCATACTGTACTTTCTCTCGGCATCACCAGGTGGCAGCCTTACGAGCCCCAACTACCGAGTTGGGCGTGAATGAGATCTCATCCAGTGCTTTGATAGAGATGCAGCCGATTCACACCCAGCTGGATCAAGCCAGTATGGTTATGAACTCTGTGGATCTCTGCCTCTTATTTGGCCTGATCCTACAGCGCATACTTCTACTGCGGTTCCTTCAACTCAACTATTACTTGCGGGAATGTATGCCCAAAGTTCAAAAGTTCCTAGGTGTCCACTCCGATAACTAACCGATCTCTACATGTATTAAAATAAGTTAAAATCTAAACGAAATACGTTTTGAAGTAATATCAATCAAAATTAAGCACAGTATGCACAGTTATAGTATTTGTACCGATCTTGAAGGAGACGCCAATCAAGTATTTTCTTCCCTTTCGTGCGGTGGATTATAATGCATGATTACTACATGACTTAAAAGTTTTCCTAGCTGCTTGAGTTGCTAGAAACTGACGGGAAGGATCATCAGATGCCATGCCTTTAGTAATGTAATCTATATTCATGGATATTGGTGACTGACTATTCTCCTGAAGAGGAAGGCTATCACAGTGATCAATATTATGTTTCTTGAGCAACTGATTATCTTTGCGAGTTTTACGCAACTCCACACTCACCAATTTCCGTCTCCGTCTCATCTCAGCCGCGTTTCTACCCTTGTTTTTGAAGGCACTGTGTCTATTTGGTCTTTCCGTTCTCCCAGGTTTCGGCAAGAAAATTTTGCGTGCAGGGTTATTAATATGTTAAAATGAGAAGATTTCTAACAGTAAAATTTTATTCTCTCTATATACCAAAGTAATGAAATTAACGGCAACAAAATGCTGTCAATCTTCTAATCTCTCTAGGACTAAAGACTGTAGTAAGTAAATACTAGAGATGGCGTGAGTGTCTTCAATCTTCCACAAGCCCACCTCGGTAGCGTGGATGGTAGAGTGTCTGCCTCACGTTTCAAAGGTCCCGAGTTCGAATCTCGGTCAGGGTGAGTTACCTGGATAAGGTTTCTCCAGGGTTTTCCCTTATCGTTCAAGACGAATAACGGGTAACTGTAAGCTCCATGGACCCTGGACTCCTTTGAGCATCACTTCACCCAATTTATTCACCGTCCGTTATGACTTAACGTTGGAGGACGTAAATTACAAAATAAAACAAAAATGCCCACAAGTATTACTTATTTAGACTTATAGCACATTAAAAGCCGCCCATCCCTCGAAATACCTAAGAAAGCACTTAAACTGGTCATAGATCTAGTGGCCGCAGTAATTTACGTTACAGTGGACTGAATGTTGATAACTTGATAGTCATTGATTGGGCATTTCTATCCCTGATCATAAGATTACTATTTGCTTTAGGTTTGTGGTTCTGTTATTTCTGTTAATACACCTCACCTTATTTTCCATTTTCTTGTTTTACTTACCTTTTGGAGAATTTGATACGCTCTTTATCCTCACAATGAGTCAATATACTAAACCTCTGAGAATATTGAAGGTTCTTGTAAAGTTTTGCCCCTTTTAAAGGAAACATCTCCTATAGTACACAAAACCTCCTCGTGACTTTTTTAAAGAGCTAAAAGCATATAATTGCTATCGTGTGAATAGGAGAGAGATGTTATTAAAAGTCTTCGTAAGAAATTTTTCGTCTTTCAAAGATAAAGTTGGTGGGACAAACATTGGAAAACAGAGACGTTTGGCAAAAAAGGCCTTTTATTTTGCGTAGTTGAAGTATACTGCAGCTTGAGAAGTAAAGTTTCTCGCAGACAGATGCGATATGCGAATTTATCACTTGCAGCATATATATATAATATAATCACGTGAAATAAACACATTCATAACATTAAAATCTATTGAAAATAATTATATTAAATATTATAGACACGACACCATAAGTTTATTTATGGCCCTGTTGTTTTTGACGAACTCTGAGCACATATGGTAAGCTATACTTTAGCGTGTTTTAACCATATTATGTTTAATAATTAAGCATAATTTTCATTAGGGATCTCAGTGATCGTAATTCTGTCTTAGCAGTGGAGTCTGAAGGAGTTAATACACATGGGTGATTCTCCTTATCCACACTCAAGTAGTGTGGAGCAGAGAACAACTACTGGGAGTGATGTGTATAACATGTGATCAGCTGTTGATATTGACGGTGAGTAATATTCCCAGCTTCTACCTGAGTGAGCACACAGTTTCTTTAGTATAATATTTCATATTGTGACAATACTAGTGAAAATATGCCATAGATGCAGTATTTAAACCATGCCTTCATTTCATATCAATTATAGCCTCAATTATTTGTTCTGTTTTGTGTCCCTGCAATGATTTCCGGATCACCTCCATAGAGCATATCGGCTGACTAGAGTCAAATATGCAAATATGACACCCATAAACGGATTATCATAAAAGATAAAGTTTAGATTTTAGTATAGGCGGATTAATTACCAGTATTGACCTCTTAGAGTGGTATACTAATTTACTGCGTTCCAAAAACTTTGAGGTTATTTATTATTAGCTACTATAAAGTGTATTTGTAAGCCCTTTGAACAAAATTAATTAATTTGTGCGCCAAATGAAATTTTCAGAACAGTCTGAACATTCCTAACTACCGAAGCAAAAAGCTACAGCTACTACAAGCAAGGAAAACCTTCTCTGGTGATGAATTCAAAGCTGGCATTCTGAGAATGTTGGATATAGCACGAGGTGAGCTGCGGTCTGCCTCTTCTAGTGGGTAGACCGCACTGTTCAGGAATAGCCCCTCTGTGGCAATGAGGTTTTGCGCAGTTATCGCATGTGTGTAAACGCATACATGCGCAATTTAAGATGTAACGCGTTATTTTACTAAACCGTATTGCGCACTGCACCTTACATTGTCTGAGGTACCATGCCACAAATACTGTACCAGGAATGGCTGTTAAATTCTAGACACTGATTTAGAATTTATTACTAACTTTCGGAAATTACAAGTATACGCTCTAAATGTTATTTAAATCCTTAGATGGTTATATTACACTATTCGTGCAACTAGACATGTAAGTAACGGATGAATTTAAAATGGAAATATATTTCGCTTTCTTTTAATTACAGAACGAAAGGGAAAAGATTATTTGACATGTATTTATAGAAAATTAAAACCTTCATAGATAAAATGGCTTTCACTTTACTTTAATAATGTTCATATTATCTCTTATATGAATTATTTGAAATGTTATGAACTTAAAGCTATAGAGAAGAGGAAACTATTATGACTCAGGGGCTATGGCCCAAGATTCAGGAGGTCGGTGACAGTAGTCTTATATATGCACTTAGATAAGTAGTGCTCTCGTCCAGGGTATAGACCGGAAGCGTTAACATCAGAAAACCGAAACCTAGATGTATGCCCCTCTCTTTGTGTCTAGAACTTTCTGTAGCCATATAAGCAAGCGTGCTCCGAGAAACAGTAGATGGTGAAGAAGAAATTGAGCTTTTTTTATTTAACTCGTCCAATGTTGTGTCCTGTCGTACGTTGAATGAAGTGAGTGAAATTGTGCTCAAATAATCCCAGGGTCCATATATCTTAGAGTTACAAGACATTCATCTTCGAGTATAAGGGAAAACTCTGGAGAGAAACCTTATCCACATAGCTCCCTCTAACCGAGAATCGAACTCAGGACCTCTTGAGCGTGAGGCAAACACGCTACCAGCTACGCTACAGAGGCGGGCAGAAAGTGCCGTTTCTGGAACGCTGAAAGTTCTCTCAGAGTTTGCTTCCACCGCGAATACTGCTACTGCAGGAGAGATTGGAGAAGCCTTACGTTCGACTCCCCAGCGAGCGAACCGCCCGAAGAAGGTTCCAACGTGCATTATTTCCTTACACCACTACATCAAGAAGAAAGTGAACTGATGTAATGGATAAAGTGAAGACCCAGCAAAAAGTTGACGGAGATCTCATTAGCGTGGTGTAGTGATAATTTAGTGGAGTGACAGTTGTAAACTGGACAAGCCTCGATGGAATTTAAAAGTATCAAGTCATTTGCTTCTACATGTTTAATAACGTAAACACAAGAATCTCCTCACATAAAAAATCGTTAAGATTTGTATTATATAAAATTCGGGTTTCCAATGATTCTAATATGGGATTATTCAAGTAAATATTTTTACTAAAAATAAGCGATTTGGAGGTTTTTAAATCCAAATGAAGCATATTAGAGAGCTTTCCTGTGTGCATCTCTCTTTTTTCAAAAGATAAATAAAAATGAAACGTTGGATACAAACCAAACTTTGTATGTGAGAACCATATCTTACAAAGATTTAATACGAAACTTTTCAAAAAAATACAGCACTTTGAGTTACATTTTACATGGAATATCTTTTAAATTCCTTGAACATGCACTATTTTAATTTAAACTACCTGTATTTCAGGTATTTATGAAACCAATAGGATGCCTTTCTGGAATTTTTAGATATATTAATAACCTTTATGTTTAAAATTTGTAAACAATACAAGACAAACGAAAGCTCACTACATGAAAGGTATGTATATCTGTTTGTGTGTTTGTGTGTTTGTGTGTGTGTGTGTGTGTGTGTGTGTGTGTGTGTGTGTGTGTGTGTGTGTGTGTGTGAGTGTGAATCACATAATTATATGGATATCCGTTTGTAGTGCTTTAAACATTTCAGTACATGAATTGTCGTTTACT
Organism: Mantis religiosa; assembly: GCA_030765055.1. Lineage (NCBI taxonomy): Eukaryota > Metazoa > Arthropoda > Insecta > Mantodea > Mantidae > Mantis > Mantis religiosa. Next base: position 99,877,783 of record CM060950.1, read on the forward strand.
AGTACTGCTAAATTTTATTGGTTCTTGTGCTGTCGGCATATAAAGACCACTATACGGCGACCGGGTTTAAACATTAGACTATCGCTATTTCCTTTGTGTCCATGATGAAATTTATAATGAAACTGTTTTTGAAATATATTTTCTTTAAACTAACTTGGAGCATTTTAGCCCCCCTTAGTACTTCTTTTTCGTTTACGTCCTCCAATGTTGTCATACCAGAAGATGAATGAAATGGGTGAAATGATGCTCATATGACCCCAGGGTCCATAGAGCTTAGACTTACCTGACATTTGTCTTTCAGGATAAGGGAAATCCGAGAAAATACCTTATCCAAGCAACTCTCCTTGAAAGATATTCGAACTCGAAACCTCTTGAATGTGGGACAGACTCGCTACCATCCGCGCTACCTGGGCGGGATTTCAATGTTTAAGAATAAACTTTTGAGGATTTATTAGTGTAAGCTGTATAAAATAAATATTGGTCATAGAAAGTCATGAGGATTTTAATAAATCAGAATTTTTATACCGGATAATACCACATTTTCGAAACATTTGTCTTAATATATAATAAATTGCGTAAATTGGAAATTTGTTGCAAAATTAATAAAGAATTGTGCAGACCACTACTGTAGTAATGGGGAATGTTCTTATGGCGATGTTTCCTAGTGAGCGATGTTTCATACCGTCTCCAGTATCTCCATATATCTGACAACTCTTCTCCTATCGGCTGATGAAGTGGTAAACAGCTGTATCGTTTTCTTAAGATGTGCATGAGTTTGTCTAAGAATAGCCAATACCAGCTCCCTTTGCTAATATTTTTATTAGAAACTAACGAATGAGGTGATTGAAGCCAGTTTCCGACTTTTTGAGGATGACGAATTACACCGAATTTTTATCACAGCATTAGAAGTTGTAACTACTGATTGTATCTTATTTTTTGAAATATCAACACAAATTCACGGTTTGAACTTTAATTATATAATAAGAATGATAACTGCAGGTTACCGCGAGTCGCTTAAACTCTAAACGGAGATGACTCTTGCGATGATCCCTAAGTATCTGTAGAGGTAGTTGTTTTAACATGGTAGCTCGATCCGCAGTTGGATGTTTTGCTTATATAATTCGGGAGGAACGGATGAAATGAAGGAACCGCAGGAGTCGAATGAGCTACAGAAACAGATAACGTAAGCAACAGTGCTCCCTAACAGTTTCTGCGTTGACCACCACCTGAGAGATGCTTGCAGCCGATCGCCCACGTCGCAAGAATTGGCTCGGCGGTGCCCTCCTATAAGAATCGAAAAAAACTGGACAATGGCGGCTCGAACGACCGACCTCTGGCGGAGCCAAGAAATAGCTCCAAATAGCATGTATTTTCTACGCCACCTACCAGCCATCGACCAATACACAGCTGCAAAGTAATCTTCCAACATGAAACAGATAGAGAAAATATTATGAGAGTCATGTTAGAAGACACCATACCAGCATTTCCTTTGCCAACCAGGGAAGAACCACAGCAAAGTACATGCTGAGAAATGGGGACACCAGGAATCGAACTCGAACCTTGCGAATCCAAATGCTTGCAGCGGATTACCCAGATCGTCAGAGTTGGCTCAGAGGTGCACTCCTATAAGAATCGAAGAAAACTGGACAGTGGCGGCTCGAACGGCCAACCTCTGGCGGAGCCGAGAAATAGCTCCAAATGGCATGTATTTGCTATGCCAGCTACCAGCCATCGACCGATACACACCTGCAGAGTAATCTTCCAACATGAAAGAGATAGAGAAAACATGATGAGAGACGTGTTAGCAGAAGCAATTCCAGCATTTCTTTTGCTAACCAGGGAAGAACCACAGCAAAGTACATGGCGAGAATTGGGGACACCAGGAATCGAACTCGGACCTTGCGAATCCGAGCCTCGCACGTTATTGTGGAGCCAACTCCCTCGGTGCTAGGTGGGCATGATCCGATGGTAAAACAAAAGCCAAGCTATCATATAAATTACATTTTTAACGTTATCAATTGAAGCGTGATAAAGTGGGCAAAGATTGAAGATATTCCTGTCGAAATCTTGGAAATCTAGTAGTAAACCCACTATCTATAAAGCGATAAAACATTTTGTTAATTTTGGAGCCAATTACTTCCCAGACACAGTGAATTTATCATAGTGTCATAATATATTAATTACTTTAGGAATAGCCATAAAGAAAACGATTTTGTTTTAATGTAAAGAAAACACTCTAATAAATGGATTTCTAGTAAGGAAGGAGAGTAGTGTAGACTTGATGGATGATCTTTTCTAATCCAATGATTAATTGCTGTTGGCGAAAGGTGTTGCCGTATCAATAACTTTTGTAAGCCTCACAGCTCATCGATTGATTAGGTCTAAAACGAAGACAACAGGCAAGGAGAGAACCCCGAGAGACGTTTTAAGAATTTTTTGGGAACCGTAGATTTGTGTATTTATATAAGCGAGAAGTATCACGATATGAAGTGGATGATTGACCAATTATATTAAACACAGGAAAATAACATTCGCATATATTTCAAATACGGCAGGATAGTTTAGTTGGTAGCGTTTGTGGCCACATTCCAAAGTTAAGGGATTGTATATCCACAGCGAGCCTTCCTAATAAATGGATTTTTCGGAGTTTGCCCTGATTTTAAGCAAATGTTGGGAAGGATAGTAATATAGTGTTCGGCAGGTGCATTGTTTCCTTCATATCCTCGAGGGGGAGGGGGTCAGCGGCTCCCAAGACTCCAGGGGATATCTAAGATAGTAAATAAAGGAAGTCTGTTTTACGAGCCACCACTGAGATGTTCAAATATGTGGGTGTTACGTCTCTTCTCACGGCCAGACTTCGTATACTCTTATCTCAACCTTCCCTCACGGCGTTCCCTCACGGCGTTCCCTCACGGCGTTCCCTCACGGCGTTCCCTCACGGCTTTCCTCGCCACATCAAGATCATAGGCAAAAAAATATTTTACTGGCGGTGGTGCTAATTTCCCCCTTTGAAATCGTCATAATGTCAAAATATGATGCTAAGTTTACTAAAGTACATGACAGAAGAACTTCTCATTTCATAATTGTTTATCTAAGATATTATTTAACTACCAATTAAAGAAAAAAGTCTCAACTGTGGCGCGAGTTTATGCATTGCAGCCAATAGGCTGACCATTGTGCTGCCATAATGTGTGTGTGTGTGTGTGTGTGTGTGTGTGTGTGTGTGTGTGTGTGTGTGTGTGTGTGTGTGTGTGTATATATATGCAAATGTGAGATAATTTTGGTTTATTATAAACCTATAACTTGGACAATGCAAATCGTTGTCACTGAAAACTTTGTCAGAAACGTGAGCTTAGTTTTTATCCGAATATTAACAAGTTTTTAAAAATGTGATCTATATTTTGACTTTGACTATACTATGACTTCATGGGGTGGGATTCGGAATCTCAAACAGCCTGACCAAGTGGGGCACCTGGGAGAGGGAGAATGAGGTGAGAAAAGACAGAGGGCGACTGACCCCAGGGAATCACTAGAATGCAGAGGGCGAGGTCCATACAGTTTAGGTACTAGATACAAACCCACAGCGATGGGTTTAGGACAATTGTCATCCCACCCCCCGAAACATTCGCGAGGTCGGTTTGGAAACCGGAGGCCCACTCGCAGAGCAGGATACTCCAAGCAGGCTTGCACAAACGGCATCCCGCCTGCCGAGTTTCTGAATCGGCCTACTAGGCGAGCTCAGAGATCGGAGTCCATTCCGCCGGAGGGGAAAGTGTTTTCCTCAGTTCATATCATCCCGCCATGCACCACCGAGACAACCACCGACACTTCTGTTCTGAAAAAAAAACTAAAAGATGAAATGATAATGCAAATGAAATGGGACAGGAATTTCGGGGAATGTAATTAATCTACCCAGCATTCGCCTTAGGACTCGGAAAGACCACCGAAAATGTCCTATGGTCAGGTAGTTTGGCCACGCTAATCAAACGTGGGCCCCCCGAATGTGAGTCACAGACGATACCGCCTGAGCCATCATGCTCGGTGACCTATACTTAAATTCGTATAGTTATTTCTGCCTCTTTCATTCATTAAAAATTAGTGTTTCGGCATTAATTTATTTATTTGTGCGTTTTATCAGTACAATTTGGCGCCACGCACTTAGAGATATAGCCCGACCATTCGTTCGGGCCTGGATACCTAGCCCGCCTATGCTACTGTTAGTTGAGGAATGTAAAAATTGGGAGAAACTGCCCGAGTTGATCTTTAGCCAGGTAATCGGGCCAGCCCGTTTGAAAAATTACCAGCAGTTGCCTACGAAATGCACAACCCTAAACTTCGAGGAGGTAGTTTCTACTAAGAGCAGACAAATAATCACACACATGTGTCGGTGTGCTTTAGTATGTTTGGGTAGGTGCTGAATGCTTGAATTGTATAACTCAGAATTGCATACACCAAAATGCACTAGCTAAGTATGTGCCAAAAGTTCAACGTGAACTTTTTAGGGATTTTACCATCGTATGTAACTTCCTTAACGGCCTTGATTCACATATCATTCTTTTTATACATTTTTTCAATATTTTAAACGCTCATCTTGATCTTTCTCTACACAATACCATGCAATTCCCTTTCTTTTCACTGACTTAAATGAAAGTGGTAAGTCACAGCTTATATAACAAAATTGCACAGACAAATTTATAGACCCTTAAAGCATGGACTGTATTTTATATTAGATTCTTCTGCAGTATAAGTTATTCCCATAGTACTCGCTGTAGTTCATTTGAAGTTTCTAATGCTCTAATTCATGCATATAGAAAAACTTCCTGGTTGCTTATTAGTTTATTATGCGCTCATCAATGAGTATGTAATATCGAATTATGGATACTTTCCCTGTGTTTTAAACATGTGTCTTAACTTGAAGTGTCCATATTTGAATCCATAACAAATTTCATATTACTATATTTCACTCATGTTTATAATGACTTCCGGTATATAAATGGTGAGAAAATATTTTATAGGAATTCTGTGTATGACAGATAAAATAAATACGTACTCTTTCAAAACCGTCCGTTCAGAACGAAATATAATCTTGTTTTTATGAGGTATTAAGCAATGTATTTAAATCACAATGTAAAGTGTAATTCTTAGAGGGAATAAAACTTTCTTGTTCATTCACAACGAGCTTCACGTAATACAAACTGCCTATTCCTAATAGTTTGCAGATCACATGATTTGTTCTGATTTTACAAATTTCGTTTTCGAAATAAATAAACTTATATCGCATACTGGTCATGAGCATTAATTTTCTAGCATAATGAACCAATGACAAATATAATTTAGAAAATGGCATATTATAAAGTCTTACTCAATACCGATTTTCTAAATATCTAGGCAACTGAAACTGAAATAATTTAAAACAAAATCCAGCTGAATTGAGACAGTATAACTTAACAAAACGAAAATAAAACGCATGGTCCGATTGTCAACTTTATGGTGTGTTTCTTCAAGATTTCTTAATTCCTTTTACTAAAAGTAACTTGTCGGCAAAGTTTTCCCAAAGAAGAAGAAAAAGTGAAAGTAATAATGCCTGGCTCTTACATTTATAAGATAATTAAAAAATTTTTTTCGTGTCACACAATTTGGTTTTTAATATCAGTGATTTTTAAGCCATAAATGTCTATTAAATTCATCTTTTACCATTGAGGTACCACATGTATCACCATTTTGAACTTTAAACTCATTTTTTAATTTCCTATTTTATCAGCAGTTTACACGACTCAAGATGCTACTTTTTTTAGTTTTACGTCCTCCAACGCTGTCATACCGGACGGTGAGTGAAATGGGTGAAATAATGCTCAAATATGTCCAGGGTCCAGGGAGCTGGGAAAAAGCCGGAAAATGGCTTATCCAGGTATCTCACCCTGACCGAGATTCGAACTCGGGACCTCTTGAACGTGAGGCAGACACGCTACCATCTACGCTACCGAGGTGTGCAAGATGCTACTTGAACCACAGTTTATAACGTAATAGCTTCCTATTTTTAGGAGCGCTTAGAAAATCATAAATTTGAATATTAGTTTGGTCTAGTTATAAATAATGCACTCTTTTGTGTATAACTCACATCCAAAAATTTGAAAAAATGAATTGAAGGTCATTTTTTTCAAAGAATTAAAATAAAAACATCCCTGCGAAACACTGTATTTATACTTGTACATTCACCTCAAACTAAATATTTGTAACCAATACGAAGAAGCTCTAAGGCCTAAAGATAGAAATATTAACTATCAATATTGGTTTGTCATAACTCATTAATCCTTAACATGACTTCATTCGGAAGAGAAGTAAGGTTGGTGGTCGCGTGTCGCTCAATTAGCGCCTGATAAGTAGCAAGGTGATAGATTTTTAACGTCTAATATACAAGGAGACGCCAAAAACGATAGCCAGGAACGATAAACAGAATAAATCACTTGCCTAGTTAAACATTTGCGTGCACTTTGTTCTGTATTTTGAGTACCTGCTAAGATATGTCAAAGCAATCAATGAAGCTGCTGGTTTAAATATTTTTTCAGTCTAAAATATCATCTGTATTTGCAAAACAGTAGTTATATGTGTACAGTATTAGCTTCTTGTTTAATTGTTTTGCAGCAATTCACACACATAGTGGAATTTGTTTTGAAGCCCTGAGTGTACTTCAGCTACATTAACTTCATGACGTTGTATCCGCTAAGTGCGCGTCAATCAATCTGTCGGGGTTTAACAGCTTTCTTACCTAGCAGTTTTATTTCCATCAACTGTTAAACTCCTGCAACGTGATTACCGTTATTTCAATGACAAAAGTGCTGCAGATTTTGAATAAACCAATACTTAAACTCTTTCAACTCTGTACTGTGCAGCAAGTTTGACGCTATTTCACGAACAGAGATAGTAATTTCTAGGCATTAAAGCCAAGATGGAGGGGAACAAAGTTAAAACTGTCAGTATGTTTTGGCCGGAAGGGTATAGATAAAAAAAGTCCCCTAATCCTTGTGCATTGTTTTGGCTTTTGTAGACAGCACTCGGATAGGTTTTTATTGCCCGTCAGTGACCCCTACATTCTGGCGTTTTACAATCCTTCATCTAAGCCTGGATAGCTTATGCATATCTATGTCTGGTTGGTAGCTTACAGATCTGGACCAGGGTGACCCGAAAATATTGAGCAATGCGATATAACATGCCTCTAGAAAATCAAACAATTGATATGAGCACGATGTATGACGAAAAGTTGTACTTATTTTTAAGTTACTCAAATTGGTGTACAGCGTTTTTCAATCAATTTGCACCATCTGCCTCGTTAGAGTAGATGGTAGCGTGTCTGCCTCACGTTCAAGAGTTCCCTAGTTCGAATCTCTGTTTGGGCGAGTTACGTGTATATGGTTTTTTTCGGGGTTTTCCCTTATCGTTCAAGACGAATGTCGGTAACTCTAAGCTCCATGGATCCTGGACTCATTTTAGCATAATTTCACCCAATTCATTCACCATTCGATGTGACTTAACGTTGGAGGACGTAAATTACAAAAAAGAAAAAAAAATCAATTTACACATGGGCATTGCTGTCACACAAGACTAAATACTACAGGAATATTCGGAATATAATGTTGTCAATTCATTTAAGGATTATTTTGCTACATATTCAGGCTTGAAGGATATACAAAGAAACTTACGCACATTGTTTCTGAAGTTGGTTCACCAAAGCAATTTCCTTGACCCTTTTGAGTCTTAGTTTATACAAAATTCATTGTTGATGAAGGAGACCTCACAAAGTATGACAATATACTCATTATCGCAAAAGAGGAAAATTAAACGTTTAAAATCTCTAGTTTGAGACATAAAGTATCAAATTCAAGGATTTTTGATTCTTTGATTAGTGCCCAACCTCCACTTGAAAGCATCGTTTTCATAAACTATAAAATAGCAGTGGTTTGTTCTTTGCAAGAATACCAGTATAATAAAATTACCACTTAAATGTGCAAAGTACGTGGAAACAAAAAAAAATAATGTAAATTGAAACAAACCGCTCTAAAATAATGAAAATTACATTGTATGACTGAAATAAACTAATGGGTTTGCATTTTTATAATCTAATACCTATCATGCAATGGATATGGGTGCAAAAACTAAAATAAGACATATCATCAGTAACCGGGCATTGTTGGTGTACTAAGGAGACTATTGGTCTTATTCCGCTGTTTTCTAATGTTTCATACAACTGAGGTAACACCAAAAAATATATATTTTCTATGCTACACAACGGAGCGTGTAGTGTAAACGAAGTATACCGTTAGCTTTTCATTCATGGTTCTATAGGACAGAAAACTGTACACAAAGCATACACTGATGCCCCGTGTTTTTATGATCAGCAGCTATTGATTTGTGGTCAAATCCTGTACAATCCTATAGTGTAGGGGTCGTCATTAAGCTTGGTTAATATATTCGACAAACACGAACTACCCTGACGGAGGAAAGATCGGAACCCCTTCAATCCGATAATCAATGATACGAGCGTTGTGTAATAGAGTTAGTTGGATGTTGCCTAACGTACAGGAATTAATTTTGTATTTGTCACATGCGTCCAAATGGTTAATCAAGGTAAACATTGACAAATTCAGCAGCGCGGCAAAACATTTTCTGCAGCATTTCAGGTGCTGCTGTTAATGTAGTCCAAAGGAACAGTACTCCAGTAACCGTTGCGATTGTCATCGCAATAACGTGCGCGCACTCTACACACTTTATTTTGTTTTTGTCTATATTATGTTTATTATGATGTTACTAACCGTAAACGTGCTGAAGGTAAAATAAAACAGGGCACATGGAACTGTTATGTGTGTTGTCAGTATCAACTTACTTCGTGTAAAGCCTAATGCATGAGCTGGTCATAGCAATTACCGTGTATCCCGGGCATGTTGTCTGTTAGAGCATTGTTGTGTTACCATTTGCCTTAATTACGCTCGGAAACGTATTTACTTAAAACAAGATAAAACATAAAACTTCCTGGTTGTTGAACTATTATCTGTTAAATCTGTGTTAATCACTGTTTATTATTTTGCGGTTGTTACATTCGTATGTCTGTATAGCTGATAATAAATGTATTTGAGCAACAACCATTTGTGTATCTGATGAAAATGTCAACCTAGATTTAGTTATCTTGAAACTGTTACTACGTTTTTTAATAATTTACTACACATTTTGAATGTTTATAAATGTGTTCAAAGCTTAATGCTATTTCTCTTATGCCTAATTTACAAATTAAGGTTTGAGTATTCCTCCAACCATATACGTGGTAAAGTTATGAAAACACCCCAAGTCAAATCTCAAATCAAATTTCAATCCTCTGTTGTCCCTCATATGGTCTGGTTCTCTCTCTCTCTCTCTCTCTCTCTCTCTCTCTCTCTCTCTCTCTCTCTCTCTCTCTCTCTCTCTCTCTCTCTCTCTCTCTCTCTCTCTCTCTCTCTCTCTCTCTCTCTCTCTCTCTCTCTCTCTCTCTCTCTCTCTCTCTCTCTCTCTCTCTCTGTCTCTCTTTCTCTTTCTCTCTGTATGTGTGTGTTTTTTGCTTTCTGTCAATTTATGTTTCTCTTTCTCCCACTCCTTATCTACTTTAATTTTGTGTTTTGTATCTGCTATGATATATTTGGTACAGAGGTAGTCAAAACCAGGCCGGAAAATGCCATGAAATAGAAATAGTTTGCGTAATTTACGTGAAAGGGGGAGTGTAACCATTTTTAAGAGCCTCTTTCAGCACAGGTACTTGTTTACCGTTAAGACATGATGGACTTAATCAGAACTCTCATTCAGCAAGCAGTTGATCTTAATATGTTACTTACTACTTATAGATATGAAAAAGGTGCTTTGAGAATTATAAATTGAAAAAATATACTATTGCAGTCTAAACTGAAAGCCTATATATTCCTTACTGAGCCATACTAAAATTAAATAGATCAGCAACTTGATTGTACAATATCATGAATGTTTTATACGCATACACTTTATTTGAACATAAAGGTATTAGTTTAAATAAAATAAATCTTAGCTTCTTTTCATTTAAATCCTTAATCTTTCTTTTAAAATAATTACATAATTTTATTTTTTGGAGGTTTACTCTATGCAATAAAGCTTCAAGAGAGGAGAGTTCATCGTTTCTACGTGTGAGGTTCCCGTTTAGCATTTTCTCATTCTCTATCATGCACAACATAGGTTGATGAGGTTTTGCATTCCACTTAAAATTTCATATCATTATTTCATATCCTAATTTTAAAAAGCATGTTATAAGGCCTCCATTAAAACATGAAAGTGGTCAAAGTGCATGATTGAGGGAGACAACTCAAAACCAAAACTACCGGTAAATTAGAAATTTGGTATTTCATATAAACCACGAAGGATTTCAAGAAAGTATGCGAATCAAAACTAACCTTTAAATGGAAGATATATTGAAATTCTTTGAATTTATCAAAAATTGCTGTTAGGTATCAGTTTTGAGGGAGGACCGAAGTCCTAAAATTGATTTTCTAAGCTACTAAAGCTAGAGCCTCAACTTTTTACGGATATTACTAGTAACAACAGAAGTGTGTATACCAGTTTTCATTCCCATAGGTAACTGCATACTTTATATATGAATTAATTTATACAATTTTATTACCTAAAATTAAAATCTATCTTCTTTGACAGATATTGCAAAATAAATCTCATTTTGATACAATTAAATTACAAAATACCTTGATAGCAAGTTAAAAGATCGTATTTCCGAAATTCTGCATAGCTATTTTTTAAAAACTTTTTATGTTTCAAGGTGAAAGAAACTCCAAAATTAAGTGCTTGGTTATAGCAATTATGTTTTAAAAATTAAACTATGACCAATATCAAAATTCCCATAGATCAATATGCTGAACAGCCTCTGAAGTGTATTGTGTACAATTTTCAGTGTGCTAGCTGTAATATTTTTGGAGAAGATATATTTTTAATATGGAAAAATAACTATAAACCTGAACTTGAGAAAAATGGATTTAAAGTTTTGCATGCAGTTTACATGAAAAATATATAATTTCGTTACATTAGAAAGTTCCAGCAGTGTAACTGACAATTTCTTCCCTCCTAGTAGCCTCTTTAGATGTATTTACTGAAATGGCAGTCTATTTTCACATTCCACTGCTAATTGAGAAGCAAAACCAGAGGTGTAAAGAATCTCCAGGTTCACAGTTTGTGAAAACAATGTGGGCATGCTAAATCTTCTATCAGTTCTTTCGACTGGCCTAAATCTAAAACAATATATTTGCTCTCACCTATATCCTCCACTGGTACATGGGTACTGCATTGCAAGATCAATTTAGAAAGGCTTATGTTTTTCTTTTACAGTGCTATAGGCTCAGTTACTTCCTGATTAACTTCTACTGAAGTATCTGTCTCCCCCCATCTGTTCTTATTCATTAATGTACACAAAGTGGCTCCATTACCCTTTATCTTTTGCATTCTAAAACAGCAAAATAATGCAGTACAATATAAAAGAATATAGATGCCTTAACCTCTTTAATTTCACAATACATAATTATTCTAGGTAGGTTTACTGAAATAAACTTGTATCACAACTTATGGTGTAATTTTAGGCAAAAATGGACACTTGAATACAAATAGGAGAAAAACTAAAAATAATAACTTTAAACGCAAAGTATCACTTCTAAAATACTGGAACAACAAAGGAAAACAATCATTTCGTGCCATTACACAGGAAGTATATCAAGGAAACGACTAAAATCATCCGGAAAAATCTCTGCCATCTAGAGGATTCATATGAAAGCTTGTTAAAATAGGCCTCGGTGGCTTAATTTTAAAATCATATCGTTCATAAGTTCTCTGCATTCAATCGTGTGGGCGTGCCATTTAAAGCATGAAGAGGCTTAACCAGTATGGAGTTTTAAAAATGGCGCCTAAAACAGGTGATGCGTTTGCCTACGGGCATGGAACTTTGTAAACAAGTAAATTAAATTGTGGTGCATATTTTGCGACAAAAACCAAAATTCCATTTTCTCACGAAAATGACTAAAACAGCACTTCTGTCCCCCTTGATAAAACACCACATATTTAAAAGGTACATGAAAAGAAAAATGAACGACCTGAAATTCCTGGGAACAGGCTCTTCCTCTTCGTTGGGAAAGAATAATGTATAATTTTGTGTTTCTGGCAAACCTTAAGGGATATACATAAACTTATTTCACATGAATTTAGATCTGTTTAAAACACAAGAACTACTTTCAAAGGCGTTGTTAATGTTACCTGCTCTTTCCTGGATATCGCTCATTATTTGCTCAACGTTTGCACTAAATTTTCAAATTTTAAAGTGTTGTCGATATTTATTTTTAGGGAAAAGTGGAATTTCTTGACCAGAATAATGCAGTCCATTTTTAATATTTGATTACAGACAATAATATGTAATAGAACTATTTATTTTAATATTTAGCCTTAAACTTTTCGTATAGTACATCGGAAAATAAGTTTTTCAGGTGTGAGGAATTTATATTAAAATAAGCAGAAACGGTTATGGAATGTCATGCAAATGTAACATAAGCTTGTTCACATATAGGTTTTTGCATTTTAAATAAGGTTTATGTCGGTGCTTCCTTTTCACTCTTGCAGGAATGTCTATTTTAGCACCAATTATGACGGCGTTGTTAGCTTTGTCTCGTACAGCTTCCCCGGTTTAGCATCACATTCTTTGCTCAATTAACTCAACCATTGTACTAATGGTATCAGTAACAGTCAAGATAAGTATAACTACACATCCTCCTTCACCGGTAGCCATAGAATGGCTCAGTGGTTAATTGAAATACGCAGCCTTTACCAATATCGTGACATTCATCAGATTCCACAATCACATCGAAGTTCTCAGTTGGTATTAGAATGGTGTCTTTACGAGATTTTGGGAGTCCACAAATGTAAACAAATCCAAGGAGGGACAGATGGTAATCTCATGGTATTTCGGAAACTTTCCTTTAGTCCTCGTGGAATGATATAACCATACAAAGACACTTTTCTGAAGTCCGGCACTGCGTTCCTCCAGTTACCCGTCGTGGTATCTTTCCAGCATGTCCTTTGATGACCCGAAACACCGTTAGATTCGGCCACGACTGCGTGGCAAGATTTCATGACTAATGGAGAAGGATGTTGCATTGCGGTCACCTTTCCATGTTCCTTCGCATATACCACCAAGAGAATCTGTGACGTAGTTCCTTCGTGGTCTGGCTTCCTTCCGATAGTTCCAGGATGCGTTTACTCGAGGACCAACTTCACCTTAATTCTCGGGAGTACTAGCTGTTCCATCTTGATGTTACCGCTTGCGGACTCTTGCATTCTTTTCTACCCAGCATCCCTGACTAACAGGGAGTTCCACTACAGCAATATCTCTTGTAGGCTGACTTATATCACATCAAAACGCACTCAGTAGCTCACTAATTCATTCAGGTGAACGCTCGCTTATGCAACCATTGGAATTTTCTACAGAGATAGGCAGCTAGAAGAGATATTCACAAAAGACGTTAGATATCCTTGTTTTGTTTACAATGGACAAGAGCGTTATTAATTTCTTACGAGCAGACTTGACGTTATCCATTTGATAAGTCACAACGTGAAACCGACTGAAAAAGACGTTGGAGAATGTTGCATCACCAATGTAAGGAAGACACCGGAAAAGCGGGATTGTCGGTAGAATTAAACTAAAGTCATGCAGACAACACTATACATAGTCTACAACTGAATGGTAAATGAGAATTGTTTTGCTTATTAATTCTCCTTGTAGGTTAGAGGTATTTTACCTATATGCCAATGAGGGGTGACTAATGGGAAAAATACACAAAAACAACACTTTTAACTTTATGCAGTCTTATAAATGACCTTTTATATTTAAAGTTACGTGCATTTTATCACTGTATGCATTGCACTCTAAGATGGTTTAAGTGTTATTACATTTGTTACTTTGTACTGTGAATTCTCATTACTGCAGAAGAGATAAAATTATAACACCTGTATATTTTGAAAATAAAGTTTAGCCATCAGTTAGGGCAAGTTTTGCTCTAAACCTGAACAGCTCTAAAATAACGCACATTGTGTGCGCTCAAGTGTGTTTTCAAATGTTCCTTTGCAAATATAGGGAAATTGGTTTTCTCCGTTTGTGAATTAAACTCATTTCAGGTATGTAACAATTTCTAGTATAAATTACCCCTTTTCGTATTCTAGAAGACAGTCAAATTAAGGCTTAGAATAACAAACAACAGCTAAGAAGTTTAGTTATTTAGGATAAGTAGTATTATATTTTAATAAAAAGTGGCATTTTGAGGAAATAGTATAACCTATTAAAATAACTTACTGTATAAAATTAGAATATTTAACATAAATGCCATGTATCTACATACTTTCTTTGTAATTTTGAATCTGACACCTCTAATTGTTTCTAAGACGATGGACAAAGTTTAGCAGATTTAACATTGAAGGTATGGGGCTTTTAATCTCCCCTTTGCTTACGTATACAACTATGCTTTGTCTTAGGCTGCACTATTATGGGAACGCAAACTGTACACTCTTATCTCCTCTAACCTGAAAACCTGTTATTACCGTGGCATAAAAAGATATGCTTTAAGAATCACGTTGGTTTATTTCTGAAACATCAGCGGAATAATAAAGAAGATCTCTTCCTATACTTAAAGCAGAAGCGAAAAGAATGAAAGATAGAGACAGGAGCCCGGAAACTGCCAAAGAAAATGGCTTCCATAATAATGTACTATATTTCCTTGGGGAATAACAGCATTGGCAATGGTGAGTTGGTAGGTTATGAGTTTGGGGCGCGGGCAAGGTGCCAAGTAATTTACTCTGCAGGTACATATGAAAGAATAGAAATTTTCCCGTAATGTGCGTGGTGCACATCACACGCCTCTTTCCACGTCTTTAGTGAAAGGTGGCGAGGCTTGTCCTCTACGTATTCCTACCTTGCTTTTGTTCTGCACTGAACCTCATCGTCTTTGAGTTTGGAAATTGCTTCCGAGATCTAGTAATGACGGTGCCAGATTTTTTCAATTACCCCTTTCCTTTATACTTTAATAATATCTAAATTGGTATCTGTCTCTTTCACTCTTCCTTTCTAGGCTTCTATAATCACTTCCTGGTGGTTACTGATTCTCCCTGCGTTTAGCGTACAAACCTGTGTCTTGCAGTCTTTAATGGAGGTTTTTGTAGCATGCCATTGAATTTAGGTGTAGGAATCCCTTTTCTTTTTTCCCCAAAAATGTTAACAAATCCATACTTAAACCTATGAGCTTGAGGTGGTATATGGTCTCCTAAAATAAGTAAATATGTAGACAGTAAATCAAACTGGGTTGCATATTTTACGAAGTTATGTAAAAACGTACGAAGGGTCATCCACCTAATGGGAAAATTAAAACTGAACACTAAGTTTAATTTGGCGAATAGGGACCTAGAGGTGCCTAATGCATATCATTTTATGACTTTCATTGTTTCTTCACTGATTAAATTTAGTTCACTTTTACTATCATTTCATCTTTACAACTGTGCGTAGCAGTGAAATGAAGACGCACGAAGTCGCATCTGCTTCCATCCCCTTCGCTCATTAGAGTTTTGAACATAAGACTTCTTTAATCTCTCGCAGTAGTAGCACTATTTTTGTGTAGCTTTTACAGCCACAGCCTCACTAGTAGAGCAACACTTGATATCTCATCAGGCATTCACCTCACTTAAGCACTCTGGTGTTTACGAGAGCGCTGCTTATCTCGGCGACTAACCATTAGTGACCTGCAGTTGAACTTCAGCCATATAGTCGCAATAATGTCCCTTATTTCGGCAGTAATATAGGAGAGACTGAAATTAAGTATAGTTTGTCACGAAAATTAGATAGTTATTTTAAGGACGAAGACAGGTGTTCTATAGAACTTTTATATGATATAAGTGAGTTTTAAATATTTATTAAATGTTTCTAGATGTTAATTAAAAGTGTCATCATTTAAAAATATGTTTCACTTACAAAGTACATTTTCAATTGTAAAAGTACATTTTAAATATAAAAGTTACAAGGCTCTAAATCTTACGGTTACAAATACCCTACAGGATTTTCAAACACAATAGGGTAATTTAATTCCATTTAAATAAAGCAACATATCTCTTAAATGAAACTGTAGAACGCAAAAGGAGTAAGTCTTAATCTAAAACTGTTTAAATCACCCTCAAATATATTGATGTAGAATTAAAAATGAATGTAGCTTATGGATGTATTTTGCAAGTAAAAAGCAGCAAAAGGTAGTTGAAGATTTTATCAAAAATTCAATGTAGAATTCCTTGAAAGACGTCAAATAAAATCAATTCGAACAATTATTTTGCAAACTTGGTAACTGAACCCCTAGGTTTCATTGTATGTGACATTATAAACAAGCATTCACAGTAATCCTAGCATTATCTGGTGATATTCTTTGTTATGTTTCATACCTTTTAATTCGTACCTTTTTTGATCTCTTCGTTTATCCAGCTTTGTTGACATTGAAGAAGAACTATAATACTGCAGTTCAAAACGAAAATACGAAAAATTGTGGCTAACACGGTATAAAACCGCTCATTTGCAATGTGCAAGAAACGTTCACCAGGAAGAAATACTTTAATATGTATAATTCCCAATTTCTGGTGATTGATATGTCGATTTAATTTGTATTTCGTACAAATTAATATCATGTCCGTGATTTTGGACTTCGATTCAAGCAGTGTTTATAAATCCAGTTTAGAAAACGTCCTTCTGATATTTATAAAATAAAACCTTTGTTTTATCTGATTTAGTGCTTTCGTTATACAAATAACAATAAGAATGGAATAAATATTGCAAATGTATGCAATATTTTTAATTTAGCTTATACTTTAATGAAAAATATCTGAACCTCTTGTGACGAAAAAGGAAAATAAAAAGAGAAAAGGAATACTCAAAATAGTTTGCGTGAAACATAGCAAGTAAACCTAACGTATTAATATCAGCACAGAGTTGTTTTTATTAAAGTCAGTTACCAAATCCCTCAACTGAGGATAATTACCAGTTAAAGAGTGTACAGGTACCTTTATGCAACAGTTAACAAATTAAGCCAACTTCTCAATCAGATTAAAATTGTGGTTTTTTAATTTTATCTAGTTCTGGGTCATTTGCACCATCATTCTTCTACCTGAGATTTTATTGTGGCGGTTGTTCTGCTTCGTTGTCTGCCCTTTAAACTTCATAATTTGAACCACAACTTTACTATTCCATTGTTCTGCACTAATAAGTTACTTAACTGCGTAGACAACTAATTTGGCGGTTATGCGAAATGGAAATCACTGAGGTAATGAAGATTATATGCATCTCGTATGTATTGTGACTTTGTGGGTTCGTAGAATTAAAAGTCTGAGTTGCAGAAATTAAAAATCTCCTTTATTTCCGTAGAGATACACTATTCAATTCTCACGTAACAACATTACATCATACAATCTTCCAAGGTCGATGACAATAACAAACCGTGACAGCTGATTACATTAGCTGTCGTTACAACAACACTCTTGTTACAGAACTACTCTTTGCGAGCCGTCACGTCCTTAAATACCTAATTCGCAACTCTAGATGGTTCTAAAGCCAGCCAGAACCCCAACAATCTCTATTAGTCCAGAAATTTCTAATCATTCTATCACATTCTGGAAGCGTAGCTTAATCTATACCGGCGAGTCCTTTACCTCAGTTATCGCTGCCCGCCGGCGCTTGTTTATAATAGCCGCGCTATCATTAACTGCTTAGCAAGGCTCATTATTACCATGAAATTTTATCCGCTGACTGTTTTCTTATTTGTGCCGAAACTTTTATGCCTGATGTCGTGAGAGTATCAGTTCTTTTCGTTGCATTTTTGTATTACGTTATTTTTAACAATTCAAGAAATGGCTTTATTATTAGTGCAACGTCAATGCATTTTAAAGGAATTAAGTGGACTTTGTTAAAAGGAACCACAATCGTATACATTATCTTAACTGTTCGTTAGAGCAGAATTCAAGCTTTGTACCAATGCTAGAATACCTCGCTGGATTTTAATGTGTTTGAACAGCGCTCGTAGAAGACAACTGAGGTAGTATGTACTCAGTAAACGGTTCGTCACCAGTGAAGGTGATTGTGATGGATATCAGTGGTGTTAATTTATCCCCCCTTAACGTTTCGATCATATTCCTAATTGCAACCAATTTATTTGATGATTATTTGTGTTTTGTGTGTGGTATTTGACGAAGTGATTTGATACCATTCTCCAAGATTTTCGCTATTGTGCCCTAAACATCAGCATACCTAATTACAATTCTTTTACAAATAAGTTCACTTTTAAGTTATTTTGAATCGTCTTACTTCACATCTATGTAGAATTTCAGCATTTTTATTTTCAAATATTGTATGACACCCTTGCACCGTGTTTTATTTCTTTCCCCAATCAAATTGTGGTATCTCTGTATTGTTTTTCTTAAACACTGAAATATGTTTTATATGTATTCAGTACTGATTTCCTTGGTGTGGTTACATTGCTGAATCCCTTAAGTCCAAACTGGTTTCAGCGTCCTCTTATATATTAGCAATCCGTTATTATCATTGATTTCCAAAATTCCCCTTGTGTCACTAAATATAAGCAGGACAATTTATTTTACCGCGACACTTCTTATTGTGCCGTCTTATGTTCAAATAAATTCAAATAACTTAACATTAACTTATAAATTTAGAATTTCACAGGTTTATGGAAAGGAGTACTGCGTAGTAAAACCGCTCTCTAATACCAACGTTAATACGCGCTAAAAAGTATCAATTAAGATGGAATTTACTAAAAATTGTAAATATTTTAGCCTTTATTTCTCCATGCTTGCTTAATTTTCTAATGACGAACTGTATCTTCCTATTAAATGCACATTTGTAGGCGAGTTAAAAGATTTTAGAGCCCACCTTTTGAGTGGTAATTTTTGTTTGAAGAAACTAAATATTCCAAAGCTGTAGATAATGTTGAACAACTCGAATTTGATTCCCTGTATAAAATTAAGGTTTAAGGGTACACAATCAAATCTTGCGTGTTCATATATTCAAGACTATGATTTAGCCCTTTACATGACGTCATTTTAAAATGCGTCCAGACCGTCAAATATTTGATATTAATGCCATGTTTCTTCTTTTCTAGATCGTAATAGTTCTAGTTTCTGCAGATGGCACTTGACACCAGATGAAGTAATCTTATTTCTTCAAACAGGCTCATATGGTCTCTTGAGAAATGTTCTTGTTTTCAAGATATTTTCACAAAATTAGTACTAAACATAAAAATTCCAAAGCGGTGCCTGGGAAGGTTTTCTCCGAGTTCTCTGATTTTCCTCGCCATTCATTTTACCAGCCGCTTCATATCACCATTCCTTACATCCATTGCACCAACATTTTATATCCTCCATTCTACAACCCCATACATATTCTCTCGGATGCAGATTTTCTTTACTCCCCGAGAGGCTTCGAACCTAATAAATCCACTTACAGGAACTGGAGGATTTAAGTCTTCTTTTTGGGGAGGCGGGGAACTAAAATGGAAATGGAAATCGGAGTAACCAAACATCATTATTCTCAGCAAAAGTTATTTCAAAATGTGCACCCCATAATGTGTATATTTAGCGAGAACTGATTTATATAAAATTGTGAACAATTCAAAGGTTAACCTACAATAAATTTAAAACATATCCGGAATGTTAATTGGTTTAAATGCAATTTAGCTCTTCCCAATAATACTGGAATTAACTTGTATTACGGTATTTTCATTTAATTTTGACATATTTTCCTTAAACAGAATTATATTAATTAATATATATTGTGGTGCCTATAATTATTTATGGTTGGAAAACATTTTAGTGACAAAATTGAAGCAAATTGATTAAATTGGCGAGTTATTTAGATATATTTGTAATCCCACTTCAGTATGTCATCTGCCGCTCAGAATTGTCAGTCTAAATCATTTTCCAGTTTAAAAGTTCAGGAACTGGCTTCCGTAATAAACTTTTAGTAATTCAGAAGCTTCTGAAATAATATCTAAAAGAAACAAGACTGAAAAATGCCTATTCGCGGCCCTCATTGGGGCAAGTTGTGTTTATAGGCAGTCACCTAAGCACATCGCATGCAGGAAGTAGACTACTATACATTATAGCTCACACAATTGGAGCTATAAATGAAGAAGAAGGGGTGGTTTTATTTATGGAATATATCTAAGAATAACCGTTCGATACGACTCCACAGAGCACCAACATTAGGATAAGCAAATGAAACATGGCCTTCTGTCTTTTAGTTTTCTGCCATGTTGGTTGATAACACTAACTTACTAATGTGTCACTTAAGTGTAAAGTCTTGCTCCTTACAGTAGCAGAAATAAATTACTGCATATTCAGACACATAAATGCTAAAATTAGTGTCGTGTCGTGAAAATTTTGTAGATGCATACAACATATTACATGCATAATACGAATAATCTCAGTATTTAAGGTAATTTTGAGATTTACTATTTTCAAGCAAAAGACCACGGCCAGAAGAAGAGCTCAACCTTTTTGAGTCGCATAACCAAACTGTCTTTCTATTAAGTTAAACTGCCAAAGGAGCTACTCATTTTATTTAACGTCTTTAAGTTCTCTACATAGGAAGTAGTTTTCCCTTTTTAACTAATTCTTACTTGTTACATTATAACTTTGACAGAAAATATTTATGAGGCATACTTTATACAACATTTTCAGAATCTGCTCGCCTCTTTGCTGGCTCGCCTCTTTGCTGGCTCGCGTTCAAGAGGTCTCGAGTTCGAATCTCAGTTAGGGTGAGCTAAATGGAAAATGAATTTCGGGTAACCATTATCTCTATGGATCAAGGGCTCACTTGATAATCATATTAACTATTTCATTCATTGTATGAGGGGAATTAAAGTTGGAGGGCTTATTTAGAGGAGAAAAAAACTTTAAAAATCAGCCATGCTCGGAATATTCAGCGATAAAATTCACTGAAATGTACTCTAAAAGCACCACATCTTAAATTTGCAACTTTTCGGTTAGTTACCACATTGCGAATATTATGTAAGTGATTTTAAATAAACAGGCGTATAAGTTGTAAATCAAATTTTCCCTTCTGGACACAGTACTTGAGAAACGAGTCGGATGAGTGCTACAAGTAGGCGGTACTTTAATATGGTATAAATAGGATATACTTCATTAACTTAGTTTTCTCTCTTTTGACTATATAATTATATAGTAACTATGCAGACCTTAACTTTAAAAAGAATAGAAAGATTATATAAGCCAAATGTATTATCTGAATAGATATTTAATATTTGTATAAATATTACTTCAAAATTATATGAAGAAAAGATTTTTTTCAATATTTCGCAATATCAAGTTGTCTGTGAATTCTACTTTGGCACATAAAATATATGCTCAAACATTATAGTCTTCTTAATAGTCAATTCAGTATTAACATTTGAACAGCATAATTCACTTTTAAATTTCTGCGTAACAGTCTTCATTTAATGTTAAAACTAAGTGGCTTGCTTTGCCTGAAATTTAAAATGTAAAGTAACTCATAAACATTGCTATTTTAAATAAAACTTCAATTGGAATGTCTGCATTCTCCTAGGCTAATATTGAGGAGGTCTCGAATTTGGAGGATTTGATGATGAACCGATTTCTCAAAATCGGATGTTGTAAGTTCTTGCGTAACTCTTAGCAGATTAAGGTAGTGGCTAGGTTTATTCGATGTCGGAACTTAAGTCTGGACTCGATATATAGTGTATTCTGTTCTGCTGTTTTGGCAATCATCAAGCTGAGAAAGGAGCAAGGTTCAACAGGGCGTTCCATTGTTGCACTTCACTACCTTCTTTCTGAATATTCTCTTTTGCCAAAATATATAGGGATACAGCAGAACGTTAAATAACGTTAATTTTGGAGGCATCAAAACTACATGTTTATTGCTTTATAGCGTAGTTTTTTTTATTTACTGTAGTACTTTGTTTCTTAAGCCTTAGGTGACAGATGGAGGAAAGCTGTGTTTCCGTCAAAATGTGTGATTTAATTTTTTTAATGCTTTAGACGCGCTCTAAATCGTAAAATGCTTGAATGAGTAACATTTCCTATGTTGCTTTTATTGTTCTCCCTAGGGAAACCTAGTAGTCATACAAGTGAGAATATGGACAACAATCCACGACACATTTCGCAGAATAAAACTTTAAATGGGGGAACAAAATGTTTTTCTCGAATTACAATTTTCCTTCCAACTTATTTTGATATTGCTATACAAATTTATGAAACTAAAAAGGACAATGGTTATCAATCAGCAGCTGAATATGACTCTATTTCTTCTATTTTCTCGCTCCAGAACTCGGTTATACTTGCTATGTTCCTTAGCTAATGGTTGTTTTAAGGACTTAGTATAAACTATTGCTAAAACCTAAATCTCGCATATGCCGCGAGTTCCTTGCGTGCAGCTGTAATTTGCAGTTATGTGGCCTGAATATATATCAAAGGGTGAAAACTGTGAAAACTTCTATAGCATACTTCTGGCTCAACATTATTATGCCCTTTCACATTGTTCAGTATGGTAGGGTGTGTTAGAGCTGTTTAGTCAAGGATATCCTGAAAGTGTCCACTTGTAAGTCAAACAGTAGTAGCCCATACAGGAAGGTAAGCGAAGTAGGTTAGTTCACAGGTGCGCAGTTCCGACGCTTTTCTCGTTTTTAACCCCTGAGGGTTAGTTCCTGTTTTTGATGGACAAAATAACTATTATACTACAAGGATGGAGGCCCACGCTTCCAATAGGTTTTCTACGTTCTTACCGTTGAGATAATTTAGTTATAATATTCATAAGACAGGAGATAAGACTACCTAACTTACAGCGCCTCTTTCTAAGGAGATCATAGGTTATCATTATTCGCCATTATAATATAAAAGCAATAAATAAATCAGTAAATTAAGTACTTAAGGTTATACTGTTTTATGATCGTTTCAAACGTTCTTGAAAGCAACTAAGTATTTTTATTTAAATAATCGGTCATTCGAGGCAAAGTCGCAGCCCGTGCAGATCTGCACTGCTATTCGAAGACAGCGATTCCTTAGGCTCTTCTCCATCGCTATTTTAGACAATTTATAGTTGTCTTAATTATGAACTCTTGCTAAGATGTAACCATATTTGCGCCAATAAGTAATTAAACTTACAAAATAAGAGCTGAGAGGATTATCTGTGGTGCTCTGGCTATACGAAATTCAAAACCCTGTCTTGAGTGGACATGCTTACGCTTGCTGCATATGAGTTATTCATAAAAGGGAGCACATACGCGAATTTACATACAGTAATTCCGTTCGCAGTTATCCTATTAGGATATAAAAGCATATAAACCTAGTTCCACCGAGACACAAAGCTGTTGTATATCTGTACTGCTTAAGTTACTTATTTGTTTGGCTTCTTTAGAAACTCTTCCATTATTATTTGGAAGGAAGGTGGTGTTTTAGCTTATAATCCCATTTATGTGGTCCAGAAAGTTGTTGTTATTATTATTATTATTATTATTATTATTATTATTATTATTATTATTATTATTATTATTATTATTATTATTATTATTATTATTATTATTATTATTATTATTATTATTATTATTATTATTATTATTATTATTATTATTATTATTATTATTATTATTATTATTATTATTATTATTATTATTATTATTATTATTATTATTATTATTATTATTATTATTATTATTATTATTATTATTATTATTATTATTATTATTATTATTATTATTATTATTATTATTATTATTATTATTATTATTATTATTATTATTATTATTATTATTATTATTATTATTATTATTATTATTATTATTATTATTATTATTATTATTATTATTATTATTATTATTATTATTATTATTATTATTATTATTATTATTATTATTATTATTATTATTATTATTATTATTATTATTATTATTATTATTATTATTATTATTATTATTATTATTATTATTATTATTATTATTATTATTAGTATTATTAGTATTATTATTAGTATTATTAGTATTATTAGTATTATTATTATTATTATTATTATTATTATTATTATTATTATTATTATTATTATTATTATTATTATTATTATTATTATTATTATTATTATTATTATTTAATACTATTATTATTATCATCATCATCATCGACTTTTTGTTTATGTTGACGTTGCTATACATCTATGTGTCATTGGCACATTTGCAATAAAATTTCTGGTCTAGACTAAATTATCAGGACCGTAAATTACGCTTTGCAGAATATTTAAAAAAAAAAACGAAGTAAGAATTTAATTTTTTAACTTAAACATTTAAGACAATAGGAAAATTAATCACAGTGGTATCAATATAATGTGTATCAAGATAGTGTATAGTTACCAACGATATTTTTGAGTCAAGTTAACTTTAAAAGAAAATCCGTGAATCAGTCTAAACTAAGGGGCTCTTGGGCAATATGTTCCTTCCAAACCAAAATATTGTACCAGATGAAGATATTGCCGTATCATACAAAACGGTGGAAGATAATCCCCTATTTTATGTGGCGCCTGTTTTGTAGGAAATCGATCGGTAATTTACGCACAAGCAGGCAGATACCAAGGGACACCCCCCTCCGCAGCAAAGGAAAGCTAAGGTACAAGTGGTTATGCTAAAATACGGTGGACTTATCTCGTACATTTAGCGATTAATCTGAATTATCGGCTATGAGTGCAGGCAAATTGCAGCATTGCGGTCTTGCCAATTTGGCGCCAGCCCGCCTTCGCGTGTTTACAACCCATAGTGTGACGTCGCAACGACAGTGTAATGTGGGATATACGACAACAAGCAAGCAACAGGCTAAGAAAATATTCTCGTCATATAATTCATAGAAATGCACTTGATTATTCGCTTGGACTTCTTTCAGATACGTTTATGGGAACTCGTACGTTATTGTTGGAAGTAGAAATAAATGCTAAATCCAGCATCGTTACCTAAAGGGACATTTATTGTTTATTAGAATCTAAAGATCTAGGTGTTATTTTTTTCCTTTTTCTTAAGAAAGGAAGTATTGCACCTTTATTTATTTTTACTCATAACAATATTACTATTCATTGAAATACAGTATTCAGTAGCATATTCAAATTCACTCCACAACTGCTTAAAATCGATTTGAAACAAATAAAAAATTACATGTGAACAGAGTAACTATAAGCGGATCTCTGTAAAGAAGACTATTCTACCCAACAAAGGTAGTGTTTAATCATGCATGTGGCTTCATAGATATATTGTTTAATCAAATAAACTTTCATGATATTTTCAGCTGGACTGAAACTTGCTTCCAACTATTATGTGCTAGGTGCGAGCACAGCGTGGCATTCTGCAATTAAATTTCATCACCTATTAATTATGTTTACCATTTTAATACCAATTCAGCTACCCAAAAAACTTAAACTAAATTAGATCAGGCTTTTAAAATATTAGTGATGAAGTGAAACCTATTAGGCAGCACCCCTGTAAACCAATTATGAAGGTGCTTATTTCTCCCTCCCTTTTAGCTAATCCGAGTTTCCAATTACCAGCATTAAAAGGAAGATACGAACTACCCTTGTCGTGCTTTGACTGACTAGCTTTCAGGCCAACAAATAAAAATAAAAACTACAAGTACCATGTGCATGAAACCCTGAAGTGCATTCCAACGACAATTTTTATTAATAATGTCTCTAATTCCATGATCTTAGTATTCTTCTCGCTGTCATTAGTTAATTTGTTAGTTAATTTGCTGAATTTTCAGAGCCAGATCTTAGTCATGACAATCCCCTTTGTTTATTTCAAGCAACTAAATGCAACTTAATGTCAAAAGCAATAAGAAAACGCACACGTACACATCGACCGTTTCTGGTCTGCAATCGATTTAATTTAATTTAATTGATCATATAGAATAATGTAGCCATGACCTTATGGTGTCTTCTGACAATGGTTTAAAAACGAACGATATACCAAAATGAATGTGGAGTTAATTATATTTCAAGTACTAAATTATTGTATGAAAAATACGCGCAACCTTGCTGTTATACCGAACAGTAGCTTTGAAAATATGGATTTAGAATTTAGAATTTGTGTCTGCAAGGTACAATATTTTACAACCCAATGCTTTGCGATTAAGTAAAACAAAAATTTGAGAGTTCCATGAAATAAAGGTCTAAATAATGAGATAACGGAAGTTCCATTTTTCAAATTTTATAGCAATTTATTACACAGTTGGTGTAAATAATATATTTTTATTGTATTTAATTTATATTCAGCAGTTTCAAGTGCGTTAAAAATCCAGATTTTTATGTGATCCAAAAGAGCTACAATTCTTTTAGATTTATTTCAATTTACACCCATTTTAAAATTAATACAATTTTACACTAATAAATTTATTATTGTTTTGTTTATTTATAGAAACACAGGTTGACATATTTGGTACAGAAATAATTATTATTGTATTAATTTTATATACTACGCTTAATAAATTATGACAAGAACGCGTAATTTTTTGACGACTCATTTTCGATTATTGCATCATGATGCTCTAATGTGTTCTTAGTCATCATCTGTAGCATATTTTAAGACCAATAACCCAATACGTCTTTTTTCTTTTTTGTCATTTTATATTTTGCCGCATCCTTTTTTCTTTGATTCTTGTTTAGAATTTAGTAATTTTTGTGCTTTTGGTGTTTCTTATATTCATTTTCTTGCATTAACACCCTCTATAACACTAAAAGTTTAATATTAAAATTAATTATAATATACGTATAACTCTTAACATATTAGAAGTTGTATTATTCAAATAAGGAATAATACTAATTTTCTGCAGGCTTTTCTCGCATACTTGTGAAAATTCAGATTTCTATGTAATGCTTAGGCTGGAGAGTGGTTGTTATCAGGGTTGTAGATATAATCGCATTTATGCATTTGTACCTTAACCCTTTCTAAGGTCGTGGGAAATATGCTTCCCACTTGCTTTATCGTGTTAGAAAGGCCGCGAGAAACCTACGAACTAGCTCCAGCCTATGCTGGCATCCAGCAGAAAGTTCAATAAAGCCAGGAAAAAACTGAGCGCATCATAGTGTTACACCTACGAGGTAATAAAGCAAAAGGAAATGACAGAAACTTGAAGGGGTCGTGGCTATTACAGCTAGTTCCACAAGAAAAGAAATTTAAACCGCATATATAAGTTGGTTTTTGTGTTTTCATTCAGTTATAATACTTCAAAATATAAAGATAAGTCATGTTAATAGTTTTCATTATCAATATTTTTGGAACTAGTTATAAAAATCGTGTATGATTGTAAATATATCTTATCAAATTTGGGACAGCTTTTAGGAGTTCTCTGACCTTCTAGAATAACCAGAGGCAGGAATACGGCCTGTAATGTAGCAAACATTATTCATTTCCTTCATTTATTTATTTATTTATTTATTTATTTATTTATTTATTTATTTATTTATTTATTTATTTATTTATTTATTTATTTATTTATTTATTTATTTATTTATTTATTTATTTATTTATTTATTTATTTATTTATTTATTTATTTATTTATTTATTTATTTATTTATTTATTTATTTATTTATTTATTTATTTATTTATTTATTTATTTATTTTGTAATTTACGTCCTCCAACGTTAAGTCATATAGGACGATGAATGGAATGGGTGAAATGATGCTCAAATGAGTCCGGGGTCCATGGAGCTTAGAGTTACCCGACATTCGTCTTTCAGGATAAGGGAAAACCCCGTAAAAACCTTATCCAGGTAACTCACCCTGACCAAGATTCGAACTCGGGACCTCTTGAACGTGAGGCAGACATGCTACCACCACGCTACCGAGGCGGGCTTTCTTCATTTTAGGTTATGTTACTAAATTATACAGGCAAGGCAATATTTTTTTAAAATACTGAAAACAAATATCTGAAAGTCGTTTATGTAAACTATATCCATAAACCATTATTATGCATACAATTGCAATCATGTCACATTCACCAGAAAGAACGGCCCATGAAAGAGTTAAAACACTATGAGAGGATTCAGTTCTCTAACTCTCGAGAAAATGAGTTAGTACGTTTTTATTTGTAGCATATTATAGTGATTTTATATTAACTGAGAATTCAAAAAGAGTTACTGTTATCGTGTTATAAGTCTGGTTTATAAAGCAGTTTTCCGAGTACATGTACACAAAAAATTGTTTATTAAATGTCTCATTCTTCATGCAATACCTTTATACCTTTGTAGGCGTTATGTTTTTGGAAAAGCTAAATTATAGCCTTCTCCAAGATTCAGATAAGCAAACTGCTGACCCTGTTTGCAACATAATCATATGTTGCAATATTTAAACGAATGTATGTATAATTTTTCTAAGGTTGCTGTAATCATAAAACGAAACGTGATGAATTCCAGCCATACGCAAGCTGATCACAATCAATGACAACCATAAATAGGATAATTTTCCTCCTAAAGTTCAAATTAGGTACCCATATTGTTTTTTCTATGACTAAGAGGTATAGATTTTCCTGTCTTAAATCTAATCCTTTCATTAGCGTCCTCAAAATTCACCAATCTGAATTTTAAGTGGTTGCCCCAAGTTGATATATTATTATGAATTATTCGAAGGTTGCATTCGAGAACTGAACGTATCCTTTCTTTACTTTAAGATCCATGTCACAATTTCTATACTTGTGAGATACGACCTCCTCGGGGGCAATACAAAAGTTGGAAAAGATAAATAATACAACGCCCGTAGAGCGATTGAGAATATAAAATGAAGTCGTAAACGTACACAGTTACGCCATACATCAAGAAAATAAAACGTGCATTCGGAAAATTTAACGATAACAGAAACCGTGAGCAAGAGATTCCTTCAATGTTATACACGAAAAGCTTTTTATCTACTTCCAGGCAGAACTGTTTGGAGGAAAATCACATGCGCAATACGTACCTCGCGTCTACTTATTTGCTTTTCATTTCGTGGACTTAGAACAAATATGGAAAATGAAATCTACCGGGTAATATGATGAAAGAAAAGGAAACAGAAATTTCAAATTAAATTTTACCTGTGTGTGAATTTCGTAGCAAAGCAAGAGAAGCACTTAGAAAGCCAAAACTCACTTGATTTTAGTAAACGAAGAACAAGAAATATGATTTGAAAATCACAGACAGCTGGCGGCAAGAACTGTAGCATTTGCCCAGGTGCACAAAATGTGCAAAAATGGAATTGCATTGATCCGTAACACATAAACGTGACACATTATGGGATACATTTTTCAAAGTTTCTTGAATAAATTCTGTTTTGTTATCGCTCAGTTTTCTATTTCAAATTACACAATATGCCTCTGGTTCTTAACAAGCAGAAGCAAAGAATGTCGTAGGTGTTTCAGCATATCACGTGTCATTTGATGGGAATGTTTGTAGCTCTTCTGCAAAATGACAATCCCCTTAAATTATATCTGCACAACATATTGTTTAGTTTAAAACTATAGCTGTGTGAGTCACTAATTACAGATGTATAGTTATGTGAATAAACAATAGGCCACAAGGAAACAGCGCAGTGATAAATGTAGCTCCGGCCTCTGCATAGTTCTAGCTACAATTCTGCCAGGGCACCTTACCTTCGACAACATATAACTAAATTGTTGTTTGCACAACATTATAAGCCAAATGTTCTCAACAGCAGAGTAAATCTTAGGATAATAATTGGTTGAAATCTAGTGTGGAAGTAAAATTTTATAACATATTAGAAATAAGAACAAAGTTCAGAATGTTTTACTATACTTTTAATATATTTAAAATACTTTGTTTTCATAGTATGCCTCCATTGCCTTAATGTTTCTTATTTGCGTTGGATTGTAGCTAACTTTACCATGTCGCCCGCCTCGCTAGCGTGGATGGTAGCATGTCTGCCTCACGTTTCAAGAGGTCCCGAGATCCAATCTCGGTCAGGGTGAGTTATCTGAATAAGGAGTTTTTCGGGGTTTTCCCTTATCCTGACAGACGAATGTCGGGTAATCTAAGCTCTATGGATCCTGGGCTCATTTGGGCATCATTTCACCCATTCCATCAATTTTCCGATATGACTTAACGTTGAAGGACGTAAATTACAAAACAAAAAAAAAAGTCCATGTCGCTAATGAAGGCTCTCAAATAAATGTCTAGCTGTCATACAGCTTAATGAAACAAGCAAACAAGAAACCAGAGCATCCGGAGGAAACCCTTCCCGAAGCCGTATTGTACACCACAAATGTCACATGCGGTCGCCTAGGATCGAACCCGGGCTGCTTTGGTAGAGTCGAGAGGTCTAAACATTCAGCCACTCCGCGGCCCATTTCTTATTTTAGAAGGTCTAAATATGTTGTATTAGATTGTTCTTCCCGTGTACCATAAAATGCTTTAACAGAGGCGATACCAGCAACCCTCCCTTCATTTTACACCGGTTAAAAACCTCGTTGATTGGTTTGCCTTTTAGGTTTGTGAATTGTTTTAGGCCAGGCACTTAGGTAACTATAATGAGCTTGGTGGACTACAATGAGAATCTGGAGCTTTTGAAAGGATTAATGCACAAATAAGTTAAAAGTTACAGTTCTGATTTGTTTATGCCTTGGTGGAAAATATATTATTTCAATTTGGCAGAATTATTAAGTTCTGTAGGTTCTCCTGAAATAATTTCAGAGAATTTCAAGTTTATCAAACGACATACTGTAGTTCAAAAACAAATATTTCTAAGTATGTTGTATTATAGCTTTGTCGTAAAAAATAATATTGTAATAAAATAGATTTAAGTACCTTAGTTTTGTTATAGTCGCTGTACCTGTTAAAATCTTAACATTTATAATTTTCATCCATTTCGCTCAAAACTTAAAAAATAAATAGAGCATATAAAATAGGAGCTGTTGAAGCCTAGCTGGGTTTTAAATATTATAATATTTTTAATATTTAAATATTAAATATTATTCCTTAATGTACTATTAATAATCCATTTTAGATATTAATACGAAGTGCTAAACCGTTTATGATGTATGCTCTCAAAATGTATGTGACCTTCTAAAATCATGTTTAATAAAGCTGGTTTTGTAATGATTAACATTCGCATACCTTAATTTATAAACTTTTAATGTTACCAATTTTAACTTAAATCCATTTCACTGGATCTGGGAAATGGGTAAGTTTCGAATTTGCAGAGTAAGGCGTTTATATCCCTCTAGGCTGATAAACATCATCTATTAAAAAACGGAGAGAACAAAAAAAAAACATTGAAAGATTTATATATTCGGCTCCATATTTTAAGTTGTAAAAAGAACCAGATTCCGTTCCCCTCCCCAAAAATAGAAACCGTTATATTCATCTTACAGAGCTGTGAAGTTAAGCCTATTTCCTTAGCTGCTAATCACGCTGGGCATGAGCGTAAAGTATATTTTTAGTTCCCAAGTGTTTGGATTTCCAGGAAACTGCTTACGCATTAGAACCAGATAGTGTGTCACAGAATCTTTTGATACAGTTGTCGGTATTCATGATAAGGTATCGGATTCTGTGAATTAGAGCATTAAAGCCCGCTCACTCGCCTTCTGTTTTAAATAGGGTTAAAATGGTTTTTAAACGCTACTCCTTTTCTCGGTATTATTCTCCATCATCATCTATCGGTGGATAGCTCACAACCCGCCTTTCTTGCATCTAATGTGATAACTTTCCAATTTATGAGCGGACTTGTGCCATATTGAAAAAAGAAAGAAAGACTATTGAAGCGGTGTATCGTTTATGCTCCCCTTTATAAGAAGCCGTTTGACTGGTAAACTTGCGTTTGGCTCATAAAACATCCATACAAGCAAGGGCTCCTTCTGTTGGATTCTCTGTTCTCTTCGTTCTTGTTGGGGCGTATATATAGTTAAACGTATGAGTATACATTCAGTCTACAGTTCTCAAAATACAGGGTGATGTTTTTCTTAAAATTAAAAAAATAATGAACAAGGAGGCTTCTGGGTACCTGAATGCAAAACTAATTCAGTTCATTTTGAAATACAACTTCTCCTTTGTCCACCTGAATTTACCTTGTAAACTGTGTATCAATATAGTATTTAATTTCAGCATGCTGCTAAACCAAAAGAAATCAGCTTCGCAGTAGCGTGACTAGGTGGTAGGAAGTTCCACTGTGACAATGGATGAACCTGTAACTATAAAGCTGATGTATTCTACAGCCACATATTTCTTTTGTTTTCTTCTAGAAGCGATACATAATAATGGACTAACTCTTTGGGTGGCTGAGTACTGTGCTCCACTCACGAGAAGGTATAATCAGAAACTACAACGATAGAAGAGCTTAAGTACGGCTCAGATTTCTATATTTTAATGAAGCCATCGTACACTCTGATTAACTTGAGGTGGCAGCTGAGTAAAGATGCACACTAAATGGAATTAGTCTGTTACCAATCCTGAAAGGAGACTGCGGATGATTTATACATGTGGAGCCACTGATGTTGCATGCATCAAATACTGTACGTGTACAAATCATCCTCAGTCTCCTCTCAAGATTGGTAACAGACTAAATTCATTTAGTGTGCATCTTTGCTCAGCTGCTACCTCAAGTTAATTGAACTGTACCTTTTGCCTTCAACGGCCTACACCTGATCTACTAACGTTAAGCCTGAATTTGAATGATCCATGCCCTCATTAGCCCTAAAATACGAGGTGGGTCCATAAAATAAGGTCTCCACGGTGCTGGAGCCATGAGGAACGCCGATACGCGAGATCCGGCAACACTGGCGTGTAGCTCGGTTTCACCCCTTCAAATCCCCACCACAACGCACCCCAATCATTAGTCTTGCCTGGGCAGTCGTTTGCGATGAAGCTTCCTATCACTTCCGCCACCAATTGCGATTTGCGTGCAGTGATCCGTTTTTTGAGTTCCAAGGGCACTACCCCTACGGAAATTCATCGTCAGTTATGCGAAGTTTATGGGTCACAGTGTATGAACGTCAAAAACGTGCGAAAGTGGGTCAGAGAGTTCAAAGACGGATGTACGGACGTCCATGACGAACAGCGTTCTAGTCGACCTTCGGTTTCAGCCGAAACAATTGCAAAAGTGGAGCAAATAATGCTTGAAGATCCGCATGTGACAGTTCGCGATCTGTGCGAACTTATTCCTGAAGTCAGTAAGACTATGATTGATGAAAGTTTGACCAAACATTTGCATTATCGCATACTGCACATGCAACGGCTGATCTCCTGGCCCAGTTCGGATGGGACATCCTCACCCACCCCCCCTACAGTCCAGACTTAGCACCTAGTGATTATTTTCTGTTTCCTGAGTTGAAGTCACACCTGTGTGGAAAACATTTCCAGACCGACGATGATTTGAAGAACGAGGATGGGCGCTACCTGCGCAACTTGGCGGGAGATTGCTATGACAAGGGTATACAAAAATTGCCACTGCGCATGCAAAAGTGCATCGATCGCAATGGTGATTACCTTGAAAAATAGATGTAAGTTCCGTCTTTCCATCAGTGTAACATCCATTGACAATAAACATGTATTCTATATTAAATAAAATTGGAGACCTTATTTTACGGACTCGCTTCCTACGGACTCCCTGTTATTACAATTACACTGTATTTTTTCGTATTATTTTTAATACATTATGTTGAGTTAGAATAGATATTTTGTAAATTATTGCACACTCTTTAATGCGAATTATTAGAGCTTTCATAATTTCCAATATGATTCATATGCCAATTAAATAGGTTTCACTGTATATCGCATGAAACAAAGTTTATATTACCCATACAAGGGTATAACGCTACCGACCTTGTTCAACCGTTCTAAACTGTTTAACTGTTTGTACACGAATATTTAAGCTGAAAACAGAATTCCTGATTAAGGTACAATATTATGGAAATCCGACTGCCTCTTCTTATCTGCTTCTGATGAATTGCAAAATGAAATTAAGAATACATTAATATATATGGACAGGTATTACTCTTCTAATTTAAAGAGGACCGAAATATACGGTAGTAACTCGGTGCCTATAGATATCAATTGAAAATACCCTATGAAAAGCACTAATATTGCGTAAACCCCTAACTGGCCCGTCTTTGGCGTAAACAGGCATCTCTTCGTGCTTTAAAAGAGTTGCAGAATGCCACGGGGAAACTTTGACCAACCGCATGTTGCTGCTATCTTGGAACAAGCATCATAGTTGCTGTGATCTTATTGCAATGTGTCTTACGGAAGTTTCCTTTAAGGAATACTTGCATATCTCAAAACATGGATTTATCACAGACTATTGAGTGTTCTTTCAGAAGTACTATGTTGCCAAACCTGGAGAAAAGGCAGGTTAAGCCGTCAAAGTGCATGATCACATTAGCAATCTCTGGGAACGAATATGGGCTATTTATGGCTGACATTTTCGTACTTTGTTAATGGGATATAATGCGCTCTATTGCTCCAGAACCTCTGGAAGTCATACAAATTAACAGAACTGTCATATTAGTCAACTATGTTTCCTTCAAGAAACCCGCGGTTCACAACATCCGTTCTCAGGAATAGCTGCATGAAATATCCAGTAAGCTCTTCCATGTGTCCTTACTCCACCAATAGATAACCTTTTCTTTCTTAATTTATAACAAATATATATTTGTAGTCTCAATTTATCAATTATTCATTTCTGAAGTTAAATTGTGCTTACTGACTCCACACGCAAGATTTTAGAAAAGACATATACAGCTACATGAAGCATAGGGAAAATCCTATGACCTCTAGTGTCATAACGGGAACGAATCTTCATGCAGTTCCGTTCTTCTCAGTCTTCGAGAAAAATAATTACGGATATTCTGCTATAAATCTATACGTAATAAAAATTAATAATCTTCAAATGAGCTTACTTATTTTTAATAGAACAAATTACATATGTTGCGTTTATGGTCAGGCTGGTTAAACACAAGTCTGAAGTACATGCCTTAGGCACCTTTACATTAACCTTTTTCGGGAGCTTTTCATAATATGTATATGTTAGTTGCAGATTTAGTAGCTGTTTCTTGTATGAATCTGTCAATGCATAAACGAAATCTTTTTAGATGTCAGACAGATCATTGAACCACCACTATTTAGATTAAAACTAACTGCATAGTTCTGATTCTTGAAGAATAAGCGCTTTAAAACAAGTTTCCTCTGTGCAGTAGATAAGGGCAAGTTCGTTCGTTATTCGAAAAAAAAGTACTGCAGAAAGACACTACTTTGTCGGTGCAATTTCTGCGCTAACAGTTACCTGAAGGCCAAATATGTATCAGCTTTCACCTGGAACTTACACTGGAGAAAGACAAAATAGTTCTAATCTACGAAATAAAAAAACTAGATATTTATACCATCGAAGTAGTGCAACAAAAATGGTTGCGTGCAGAACTGTTCTAACGTTAAGCATTCTCATTGAAACACCTGTTTGTATCGTATAGTAGGCACAAATCACCATAATTACAGTTCATAATTCATCATCATATAGTTCATCACCATAATAATAGTTCAGTTTAATTACTCTCTGCCCACCACAAGAAGACAAGAGAGGAATGAAGGGGAGAGAGGTTTGATCTGTTAATCTTGTTAGTGGATATTTTTACTAGGAAATGAGTGTATGAGAGTGCATATTATGAGTCACACGTATTGCCAGATCTAATGCTCGTTTCAGTAACTGTAGTTATAGGTATTATGTATGGATGAGCTATGGGACAACACAGTATTTTAAACGAACCTAGCATGTTGTCTTACTCGGTAGGCGGGCATAAACACCGTGTGGACAGCTAAAGTGATTACGTTACACATTCCTCTAGCTTGCTTTCTTGCGCTGTGCAGACAGTACAGTATCTTAATGGCACAGTTGGTTGACTTTGTAGGCTAGATTTTATGCAATGTGCTTACATTTTTAATTAAAATGTTCCAAAAATAGTCATGCTTTCACGTTGTTTGGAATGAATCTACAGTACCTGCTTGATGATCGCTTTGGGAGCATGATAGAACAATATGACTGATCACTTCCCTACTGTTCACTTCAAGAATGGCTGTCAATCCTCGTTGCAGATATTGCAGATATGCGCTTCAAGCTACGATTTCGAGACATGTAACTTGAAAATTTACCTTGGTGACTTTTCACATAGCTAGGTATCAATTTTAAGGGTTTGGTACGTCTCTTCCTTGACCAACTTATAGTAACTTTCAACATTAGAGTTAGCTGACTGCAATGACTACTTAATCAGATCTGTAAACCTGTGCATTGTCTGCGCTGGCTTTAACAGAATTTCGGTTAATTTGGATGATAATACGTGCTCTGCAATACTTGAACATACGTCCAATTTGATATCTAAGGCTATATTCATGGATTTATAATTTTACGGAATGTACAAGGTACAAAATACATACGCAATTTTATTTTATATAATTTTCTTTATTACAGCTTAAAATATAAAACTGCTTTACTTTCGTGTTTCCTTCATGATGTAAAACAATTGCTTTCCTCTGTGAAGCTAAAGAACCATAGGGTTATTTTTTGCAAAAGTCTATCCCAGCTAATTTCACTCTTTTCGCTTACGTAAAAAGAGAAAATGGCAATTGCATTGCGTTTAAGAGGCGCCTCGTCCCATTTCCGGCAGGAAGTGGGGAGGACGGGCGGGCTTGGTGGTCCGTCCACGCTAATTCCGGAACAGCTTGCTGCCATTTACCCCGTTCATTCGTCAACCATATGGTTATTGTTGGCAGATGGGAAGGACTCCGGAAAGGAAATGGTGCTCTCAGTGCTTGTTCATGGACTATTTAAAACAGTATTTACGTACCACCAAGTACGCGGAATGCGATCAATGAAATATCACTCTTTGACTCGAGATATACGTTGTATCCCCCTGTACCGAAAAATACATGGAAATGCTCATAAATGAACTATTATTTATGCTGATAGATTGGATGGATTAATAATTACTTCATATAAGTTTAATGTACCATCTTAGGGTGGCATCCTCCATCCTGCATAAAACAAAGAGATGCATATTTTAGATAGTATCCGTTTCTTCTGGAAGTATTCCCACTCATACATATTATTTGTATATAAAACTTTATCGTTATTAATTATTTAAGCAGATAAAAATAAGTTTATAAAACTAATAGAGATAATATCTCTATTACTAACCATTGTGGCGGAGGATTGTTAAGCTAAACGTTATATATTATTTTAATACAAAGCAAACCATTGTGTCTGAACTCTAGGAACAGATCAGTTAAAGCTGATTATTTTTCCACATAACTTTTCTTTAGCAAATTTCCTTGGAAATTTGTGAGAAGAGATCAATATCTTATATAGTTATACAACAGAACTGGTACAATTAACGGCAGTTTTTATGTCATATAAACTACCCATCATTTCCGCTACAGTAGAAGTGTGTAATGAAAGAAGTCTGCCATATACTGTAATAAATGGCCGAGGTGGGAATACTGGTATTCACAGAGAGGATTTATTCCTCGGTTCGAATGACCAGTCACAGTAGTGATACAGTTTGTGGTACACAAGTTGGCGAATTTTGTATTTCTGGACCGTAACCATTCATTTATTATAACGTTTGCAAATATATGGTTAGAAATATATAACCACAAATATAGAAAACACTTTTCTAATTCCCTTAAAAGGAGAAAACTGATATAAAGAAGTCATATTTCTGATTTAGAGAGCCATGAAATATATGGACGAAACAGCAAATGGGAGAGGCGAGTATTATTATTTTTTTACCTTCTGCCAAAAATCTTGAAAATCTTTGGTACAAAAGGTTTACCCAGTTGTTGACATTTGAACAGCTTGTGAAAAGTCTGTTTACTTTGTTGACATCTGTGTACTTGAAGATAAGGTTACTGAGAACTTCAAAGATTTCATCATGAACGGATTATCTATAGCTGGAGAATTTGCGAATCAGTCTGGGCTTTTTTAAAAATTCTCCTATGTAACATATGGCAATTTCTGAACTCAGAATGTTTTCTCATCATTAAATCAAAACGGAAAGTAAATGAAATGGAGCTGAGGGTACATAGGGCTTAGAGTTTCATATATTTGTTAATTTAAGGTTGATTATGTTACTACCCTCATTATCATTAGCTCCAATATTGTTATTTTTTGTTTCATTTATACCCCGCCTTTAACTGCAATGGTCATATCGGCGGCCGTTCTCC
This sequence comes from Mantis religiosa, assembly GCA_030765055.1. Taxonomy (NCBI): domain Eukaryota; kingdom Metazoa; phylum Arthropoda; class Insecta; order Mantodea; family Mantidae; genus Mantis; species Mantis religiosa. Next base: position 99,916,102 of record CM060950.1, read on the forward strand.
TTTGGAACAATTGGCGATTATGTAAACTCGTAAACGTTGGGTTTCAGGTGCTTCAGGCTTTTAATCATTAGATCATTTGCACTCTCATTCATACCTGCAGCCTCTGGACAAGATGGAAAATCATTTTGGTTTGAGAAAAATCCCACACCCCCAGCCGGGAATGAAATCCGGGACTTCCGCATAGCCCTACTGATTTCAGGAGATTCACGAGTAGCAAACCATTCAAAAGAAGTGTTTCTGAAGACACATTGTTGTTATAGATGAGACATGGAGGATCAATTGTGCGCAGACTTAGTCACTTCATTCAAATACCCAATGTAGCTCAATCGCCACCACATTTAAAAATTGAAAAATTGTCCTTAGGGCTTGATTTGGCCATACCTCCGTTACGTAGAGGCCAACTGGACAGTTCGGTTTGGTTATAGGCATCCCTGTCGCGACCAATTATTTCTGTCAGTTCACTTTTCTTTTCAATATAATCCCGTAATTAATACGCGCAACACAGCTTCTTCTTTACACTAAACTCCTTAGGGAGTCGAGCACAACACATCACCAATTTCTATCCTGTGTTATAGGCACTCGCAATATCGCCGTAACCTCACTCGGAGAATGCATTGGACACCTTAAGGAAAATTCGCCCTCTCTCATTCACTAAACAACTCGCTAGCACGTTCGCTTAAGTAGAGTTTTAAAAAGAATTCTAAAATTTATGACAGCGGGGAAGAAATACAATTCCAGAAAAATAATTTTGGTGCTTATCCTGGAAGAAGCTGTCCCCTTATCTCTTCATCCAGGTGGTCGGCAGCTTCCATTTGATAAATGCAGCTATATCTGCATGAAAATATATTTATGCATATGATAAAATACGTGATACAGTTCCAGAAACTTTGACGAAAATTAAAATAGTTATTATTTGTTCTTTTGGCGCTTTTGCGATGCATGGTATTGTTCAGATTATTAAATTAATAAAATAAACAAGCGCAAGTAACATTTGAGTTTGGTGTTCTTATTTTCAAAACATATACAGAACAGCTTACGATCCAGAAGAAGCAACGCGGCTGGTTGTACATAGTAAAAATTTCCAAACCAATATAGAATTGCAACTTTATTTAATGTAAGAGAGACTCTTTCCAAAGACCGAAAGTGCGACTCAAGTCAGCAGTTTCTTAAATAAGGGGAGTAAGATATGTGGGCCCTTTCTCAAAGTATGCTTTAAAACAAAAGTAATAAGGCATTCCTAGGCGTCCCAATGCAATAACTTAATATTAATTATATTTTAGCCCCATCTTTTAATTTTATGTTTATTATATGCTTTTCATTATATATACGGCTAACAGTGAACCAAAAATTCACCTCTGTTGCACTAAATTCGTATGCAACGTTATTTATAATCTGATTAAGTGTGTTTGTGTATTTAACATAGGATAAGACAAGTGGAAATAAGGTTTATGGCGTGAAAATACACTCTCGTTAATTTCATTACTGCAGTGATTACTTTCATGCAATATTCAAAGTCAATTAGATTTTATGTTCCAAATAGTAAGATAATTATAGAACATTCTCTCTGTACTCACAAAGTACACATAGCAAATACGAAGAAGACAGATATCGAAATAAATATTTTAAAAAGTGTCAGGGTGGTGAACACTGCAAAGGGTGGACAAAAATACCAAAGAAAAATACATCCAAAAGTAACCAATCAAGGGCAGAATTGAAAAACAAAAAATAGGCAAATTCCAGCAGACCGAGTACGAAACTGTCATGAGTAGTAGTGAGTTAAAGAAGAAAAATTAAGACAGAGGAAAAGAAGGGAAAGCTGGAAGCTTCGACGAAAGCAACAAAAGGGAAACATAGGTCACAGGGAACGCAAAGACCTAGTGCGTGTTCGTAGCTGCTCCATCTTTAAAAACTTGGTCACTGGACAAAGAAGAGTGAAAGGGAGATGGAAATGTGCATGTCACCAATTTGATAATGTTAAGATTCTCGTACAATGTGCTTCAGGTATTCTCTACCATCACAAGTTGCCCAACTTTTCTCAGTTAGCAATTCTAAAGCTGTCAGTGCCATTCCCGTGTTGTAGTGATATCATGTGATTCGTTTTGCCAACTTATTTCGTTATTGTAGCCTCCAGCGCAAACTTTCTACTCCTGAAAGAGGAACCAGCAACTACGCTAGCATTTCTCCAAGAGTAAAAACTTTTTCGTGCTATAGAAAGTCTAGAAGGATCTCTGGAAGCATTTAGTGACATTTAACACACGAAATACTGTATATCATATCTCTCAGTAGTTGAGAATTCGAAGAAAAGCAAGTGCAATTCCTTATCATTCTCTGTGTTATTAATAAAAGAGATACAATTATATTGGAGATTCCTGATAAATTGATTTCTCTACCTCCCTCTCCCTCCTTCCTCCCCTCTCTCTCTCTCTCTCTCTCTCTCTCTGAATGCGCCTGTTTTGACAGAAACGTGAACATTTGGTCTTTGAGAAATCTGCTACCAGCCGAGTGCACCAGAACTATAAGATATTTTTTTCAAGGTATGCATAGGGGGATGATAGGAAATACAGCACCCATTATGTTGGCTAATAAATTTAATGGACGCTGACTGCGAAAATATACTTTTCCTTAACACAGGTAATATGTAAAATATTGTGACTTTGTTGGTTCGTAAAATTAAAAGGCCGAGTTGCAGAAATTAAAAGTCTCCTTTATTTTCGTAGAGATACTCATATAGATTCCAGCACCGTTACGTTACATACACCATCAGTCTACCAAGGTCGATCACAATAACAAACGGTGAGAGCAGATTACATCATTATCTCTCGTTACACAGCTGGCTGTCTCTCATTTCACAACACTGTTCCACAACTAACTTTGCGAGCCGTCGTTTGCTTAAATACCTAATACTAAATTCGAGACATTTCCAGAAAAATGAAGAAAATCAACTTTTCTCTGTCAACCGAGACATCACTAGAACATTCCAAACGCTGAAACCCTATCTGGGCCGGCGAGTCCTTTACCTCAGTTATCTTTGCCCGCCGACGCTTGCTTACAATAGCCGCGCTATCATTAACTGCTCAGCAAGGCTCATTATCACCATGAAACTCCATTCGCCGACTGTCCTCTTATTTGCGCCGAAACTCTTATGCCTGTTGCCGTGACAATATAATGTTGCTTATAATGCAATTATAATGTAATCTATATTTCTCTGCACATTCACCATATATTACATATTACGCATATGTAATTTAATATGTACACGTGTGCTGCTATCAGTTCATTTAGTTAAAACTTTAGGGCGCAGATTTACCAACGAAGGAATGGGAGATACTTGGTCAGGAAATCAAGAACTCGTTTAGGTTATTCTGCAGTTTTCAACGTTTTATTCAGTGAATTGCCGCGCCGTGGTACAGTGGTTAGACCACTTGGCTCTCACAAAGGCGGCCCGGGTTCGATCCCAGACGACCGCAAAGTGAGATTTGTGGTGGACAACACGGCACTGGGCGGGTTTTCTCTGGGATCTCCGGTTTCCCCCGCTATCTCATTCCCCCGGTGCTCCATCTTCATCTCATGTATCATCAGTGTCATCGCCTGCGGTGCCGTATGTAGCAAAAGCGAGCTTTAAACACTACACACACACACACACACACACACACACACACACACACACACACACACACACACACACACACACACACACAGTGACTGATCAACGTGCGGATTGAGTTTAACGCATACTTTAATCCATTGTTGAAAATTTCGAACTATTATCTCACACTTCATTTTCTCATTATTGCATCACTGTAGGCTTCCCTTAGTTATATTAAAAATTTGACAGGCCTAAACATCTGAACATTTAAAAATCCATTATCACCTGTCGTCACACAGTGCCGGGACTTGGCATCGTGTAGTTCAGTTTGGACAAAAACAGAATGGACAATAAGAGCTTAGTCTGTTTAACGGTCACAAAAGTTTGAAAAGGTGATAAGGAAAGCGTTCGACCTCTGGAAATTTGGTAACGAACTACTAAAAACATACCTACTTGCTGAAGAGTACTGATTTTTCGTTGGAATAGGAGTAGCTGTTCCTCCACATAAATTCACTTAAAATAAGACAAGTGCCACCAACATTTCTTTCAAAAAACTAAATATATTTATATCGTTATGATTTAGAAACAATGAAATCAGAATTCAAAATGAAACAATAGTGAATTGAATTTACAAACGTATGATACGCACGAGATACAAAATGCCAAAAGATGTTGGCAACATTGGGTAAAATGTTTTGATTTATTTCCTTTAAGGCAATGCTTTAATCAAGTTCATGAGTAGGGAGGTCCAAAATATTTCAGAGAGAAAAGTGTCAACATTAGAAGTGAGCGAAGTAGTATTTTGTAACTAAAGTATCCGAATATCTTTTTATGTTCTAGACTATAAAGATTTCTATAGTGATCAACATAGTGCCCTTCATACTATCGCGAAGCCGTTACATACCATAGCGCGGCTAGTGTACACAAAGAGCTGGAAAATAAAGATAGCTGAGATAACGGACTTGCCGGCATAGTTTAAGTTACGCTTCTGGAAGGTGATGGAATATTCGGTTTCTTTATTCTTCTGGAAGAGTCTCGGATTTATCAATGAGGTATTTAAGAAGGCGACGGCTTGCCAAGAGTCAATCGCGAAGAGTCGTGAGAAGCAGTAAACAGCTGCAGATTGTTGTATCATCGACCTTGGAAGATTGTGTTGTATATGTGATGTTCCCGTAGGGGAGGGGATCCGTCCCCTTCAGCTGCCGTGGTGCGGGCGCTGCGGACCCTTAGCACTCGTGGTACCTGTGACGTTACTAGAGGAACCTTGGGCCGAACTGCCGAGCCCCTCCCGTAGGGGAGTTGTTCGGATTGGGTTGGACTCGGGGGGGCAGTGTGTTCCCGACATCCACGGGGAATTGGGTACCTCGGGCCAGGTTAAGGCCGCCCGGAGGTGGTTGAGGGTTGCATTATAAGTCCCGGGTACTAGCCTTCAGAGCTAGTAGAGGGTGTGCTAGATCACCTTCGGCCCCACCGAGGTTCTCGGTAGTCTTCACTGTGGGGTTGACGCGCGTAAGTGGCGTATCCACTTGCATCCCGTCTTGACGTTGTGCTCAGCAAGGGGGGGGGGCTTTTTAAGAAATCGGATATTGCCCTATGGAAAGAGCCCCGGAGTTATCCATCGCTCCCGGGTAGAAGGGGGCCCGGGTCCTTGGTCCTAAGGGTCCAGGACTGATGGGAGTAGAACCTCTGCGGTTTAACTGTATATGTGATATAATGTTGTTACGTGAGAATTGAACAATGAATTTCTACGGAAATAAATAACATTTGGAGTATCTGCAACTCAGACTTTTAATTCTACGAACCTACAAAGTCACAATATCGACCAGCTTTATCCCTATTTCGTTGAGTATATAAAATAGTTTCTATGTACTGTGAAAGATGTGTACCTTTATATCTGATGTGAATTAACACGTTCTTAAATATTAAATAACCTATAGCCCGATGGTTGTTCACTCTCAAAGGGTCCACGGATCGATGCCAGGTGAACGCATGTGAGATGTGGTGAACAACACGGAACTGGGGTGGGTTTTCTTCGTGAGATTCCGGTTTTCCCCGTCACCTATTTCCACATTGCTCCATCTTAATTTTAGGTATCAACAGTGTAATCTCCTGCGGAGACGCATGTAGTAAAAGCGGGCGTTAAACGCTACACTTTCACATATTCCAAAGGGTAGCTAACTGAAAATGAATAGCTTCCAGAACTTGTAGATTTCGGGAGGAGTTTAAGGCAATCTGTCATTTCACGCATGTTTCATATTCCTTTGTGTGAATATCAGGAGGTTTTTGTTATCGGTTATTAAGAATAGCAGCACAAAATTGCGGCTGTAAGGGGCAGTGTGCAATGTTCATTTTGAAGAAACTCTATCAGTGTAAGGTAACTGCACAAAATTGGATTATCCAATCATCCTTCGAGTTGAAAAGGCAAAACATGCAACTTGAGGTGAGCTGGTTAGTCGGATATTATTTTTCTCATACCTATTCCACTGACATCAATGTATTTGAGATGTTACAGGCAATTGAAATAGATCACTTGCCTACTTAGGAACGTATTTCCATCGATGCGTGCACAAGAGCTCAGTGATAGAATGCAAATATTTCCTTTGTCGCCATTTGACTGTAAGTCATCGGGAAGGTGGTTCAAACTTGGCGAACTGCCTTGCAAGAGTTGTCTGTTTTACGCTTTTAATTATTTTAATGCGGAAATTCGATTACATAAATAATTCATTTACTGGTTGTTACAGCCAAATGGTTCTGTATTTTTAACAATGTTAATTATGAATAAAACAAACTGACAAAATTACCATATCTGGAAAAAATTGTCAAAACACTCAAACGTTTTAGTTTTTAAGGCTCTCAAATATTTTAAGTTTAGCTTCTAACATAACATATGCTTTTGCAGTCGGCGCTTTTTAAACCTCAACATAGCCCCAATTAAGTGCCCCAGGGTGCACGGCTTATATTTAGTTCGAATGTCTTTCACTTAACTTTAGTTTACTTTTCAGCATTAGAAATGTTCCATATGATAAAATTTTGTAGCCGATGCCTTTGAAAGTTTTTAGCACAAAAAGGGAGAAAGACTCTAAAGCACTGGCGTATCTTTTTGTTAACTTTTTAAATTGCCACATAACTCAAACACAATTCAAACACTGAGGATAAGTTGTCACATAAATTGTATTTTAAATGTCACTTTCTTTTCTAACAATCAGAAGTTTTAAAATATTGAATCTTTTTGTTGAGCATAATTTCTTTTTAATGTTTAATCTTTTAGAAGTTACGATTTCTGAATGATCTGCAACACCGGTTTAATTATTGTAGTAAAAATAAGCTATACCCTGTTTTTCTCAAATGAAAATCTCGTTATGCATTTTTTGAGAACCGACATTTGTAAAATTCCGTGATATACTTTTAATAGACTTGCACTCGTGAACTAGTTCAAAGGGCCTTGAGAGCTCAAGGATGCGGAATTCCACAGGCAGTCGACCATTCCAAATTCCAAGATCAACGTTGAGCGACCAAATAAAAAACGGAGCTCAAGAATGAGCCAGTTCACCACTGGGCGTACTCTTGTGTTCAGCGGAAAGCAAGCAAAGGAGAATGCAACCCATTTAATAAAATTGGCGAAATTGTTTTGTGGTCCAAAGTACTATGATACAGCCACGAAAAATAGCCCACACATATGCTTCTGAAAATAATCTGAAAATTAAATTCAGTAATTAAACTAATATTGCTAAAAAGGATTGACTGTATTTGATTTTAAAACGAAATTCCGAGATTAGTTTACGCCAACCTTAAATAAAGAGCTTTAGCAGAATAACTCTTTCAATTAACAAGAAGTGGGCATATTCTTTACAATTTTTGAAACCTTTACTTCCAAATATTGGTTCCTTCCATAACTATGGTGCAAAACTGCGAGTTATGTTGTGTAAAGTTAGTTAGCAATGTCTACGGTGCAAAAGGGCAAAAGAAAGTGGGAATTCTAACATCAGCTGAGTGAAGAAGGAACTCAACAATGATGTTTTCAGTGCGTGTCGATGCAGGTAAATACATTCCACAATGTAATTTTTCCTCGAAAGATGTCTCCTGCTCTAGAGAATAGTGACCCGATTGGGGCAGAGTACAATTGTTCCGTCCATGGTTGTAAGACGGCCGAGAATGACTCTGTGCTGCTGATTTGTGATAAACCTTCAATTCTGATTTCCTTGAAAATCAGTAATTTTTTTAAGGATAAACAGGCCAATGTAGCATTGCTCCCATCAAATTCAACCAATCGTCTACAGCATCTTCACCAAATAACCTTCGAACGTAAAGAACACTCTCAACGTAACCCCCAACGTAGCCCATGGCGTAACAGTCCCAAGTGGGCCTAAGCCTACCAATCCGACTGCCGGTCTCACGCCCACTTACGCAAGGCAGCCGATACGGGGAGGAGATGTGATCAGCATCTCGGCATCCCCCAGCCGGAATGTTGGTTTTCGTGAACAGGGCCGCAGCGTGAGCTCCTCACTTTTCTCACGATGCTGAGTGGGCACCGGTCCTATACCCGGGACTTAAAATCCCCACATGAGTGGGATCGAACCCGGGCCGCTTTCCGTGGCTAGGGACCAAGGCATACTGCCTTAGCCCGCTACGCCACGGCGCAGGAGAAAGAATAATATGTCTTCATGACAAAACATGCCCAACATCGCATCATAATGAGTCACACTACCGCACTCTTTAACAACATACATGAATGACAACTATGGATATGGTTGTGACTGTTTCAGGTCTGCTGGGTTAGTCCAGTTTAACCCCGACAAGTTTATTGATTACGATTTTGTAACTCCCACGGCATAGTTAACTTTACAGTTTAAGTAGAACATCAAATCGAACTGTACCTTCTACTTTAGGGATAGTGAGACGCCTGGCGTTTCCTTCAATAAGAATGGGAACCATGTCATTGACGTCTGGTTCATTGGACCCTGTGCCCTAAACTTCTGGTACTGCAGAGCCTGTCTCATACGGGGAAGCATTGGCACCAAGTACATCCATTGTTACTTTGGCCAGTATTGCTCCTGTTCTGAAAGAAAATGCCACACAATATATGAAAAAAGCCACGATCTCTAAACAACAGTAACACATTTTAACTAGCAGGCCTTTCAAATGGAATTTGGAGAGAGAAAATAAAGGAATCACACTGCAATGGCCAAGAACAAAGAAGTTTCCAGAAGGGTGCTTTTGTTGGACGGGAAAGCTAGAGCTAGAAATAAAAA